>OX352241.1:0-7500 GCA_947086465.1 Eupithecia exiguata | reverse complement strand
CACTCAAACAAGATGTGCGGTACTGTCTCCTCTCTCCCGGGTTCGCAAATGCATGATGGGCTCTCCTTACGCCTGAACCGGTTCAGGTATTCGGAGAACCCACCGTGCCCTGTCATTACCTGTGTTACGACGCCTGCAGGCTGAATCTTCCTGACAATTTTGTAGGCTTCTATGGCGTCCGGGAAAAACATCTTTGTTATTGCAGCCGTTTGACCAGACAAGTACCTTCGGTTCCATTCGTCAAGCGACTCCGAACGGATTTGTCGCTTGACGAATGAAACCGGACACTCATCGTAGTCGGGTTTTCTTTTAGTGTTGTGCGCCGCGTCTTTAGCCAGCTGGTCAGCACGCTCGTTCCCTTCAAGCCCGGCATGCGCTTTTATCCAGAATAGGGTAACTACCTTATTCTGGAGTTGGGCTTCCTTTATGTTTCTCCTGACCTCCACCGTCAGGGCGTGAAGGGAACCAGGGTTAGAAATTGCTTCCAACGACGATCGTGAGTCACTATAAATGCCGAATGTGCTTTCTGTGCGATTGAGGATTACCCTTGTGGCTTTACATATGGCCAGGAGTTCCGCCTGATAGACCGTGCAGTAAGATGGTAGTTTTAGCTTGATGGCTTTGGTTTCAGTTACGCTATTCCAGAAGGATAACGCTGCCCCAACCTCACCATCAATCTTACTACCATCGGTGAAGATTCGGACCGCTTGATCCTTGTGATCGTCTACTTGTTGTTGGTCTAACAGGCTCACGAACTCCAGGCTCATATATTCTGCAGGGTGATCCGTCTTGGCAAATGGCACTGCGCGCTCTACTTCCCTATCTCCTAGCCCCAGCCGAGGTACACCAATCTTGGCCTCGTAAAGGGCTGCTGCCTCCTTTATCCTTAGGTCAAGTGGTAGTATCCCGGCTAGCACCAGGGCCGAGTTCAGTGAGACGGTGCGATATGCCTTGCTCAGTTTTTGAGCGAAACCCCTCTGTACTGCGTTGAGTTTCCTCTGCACTCCCAGCTTATCCGTCGCCTGCACCCAGGCACTGGCAGCGTACAAAATCACTGGCTCCACTGTAGCTGTATATATAAGCCTAATAACTTCTGGGTGGAGCCCCCAGCTAACCTTTGCTGCTCTAGAAAGCTGTTTATATATACTTAGGGCTTTCCTGCAGACCTCTGCGACGTGGCTGTTGAAGGTAAGTTTGTGATCTATAGTAAGGCCCAAAAGTTTTATTTCAGGAGACATGCCTATGTCGATCCCGCCCATGTGCAGCCGTGGTGTGTCATATTTTAGCTTCCTTGTGATAAGCATAGCTTTTGTTTTGTGTGGAGCAAAGTTCAACTTGTTTTTGACACCCCACTCCTGAACATGGGCGAGGGCGGCATTTGCTTGTCTCTGAACTTCCAGTGCCGTATCTCCATCGAAGATCAATACCACGTCATCAGCAAAAGCCTGACAGTAATCGCCCCGCGTTTCCAGTTCCTTTAGCAGAGGATCCAGAAGAAGGTTCCACAGGATAGGACCGCCAATTGAACCCTGCACGCATCCTTTGTTGGTACTTTTTAAGTGCTCCTCTCCCGCGTACCTCACTCTTACCTTTCTGTTCTGCAGGTAGCTGTCAATAATTCTCCGTATATTGACAGGACATTCCTCCTCAGCCAACCGTGCTTTAATTGCGGGCCACCATGCGTTATCGAAGGCTCCCTCTATGTCCAGTGATATCATAGTAATAAGTTTTTTACGTTCCAGCTTTCCGCGTATGTAATTCATTAGGACATAGAGGGAGTCCTCGGTGCTCTTTTGGGGCATAAAGCCGTATTGGCGAGGGCTCATCCTAGGGAGCAGGTGCCACTTTAGTCTTCTCACAACTACCTTCTCCAGAATCTTGCCCATCACCGGAAGAAGGCCAATAGGCCTGTAGGACTTTGGGTTGGTGTAAGTATCCTTACCCGGCTTCCTTAGGACTACCACCGTAGCCTCCTTCCAGATGTTGGGAAAGTGGTATTGTTCCAGGCACTTATTCATGATTGCAAGGTTCAATTCAAGGTCACGGAGCACAACGCGTCTGCATATGTCGGCCGTGAATCCGTCAGCTCCTGGGGCCTTCTTCGGATTGAAACTTTCCGTGGCAGACCGGAGCTCTTCCTTTGTAAACGGTGGGTCATATTTTCCACTATGGACACAGACGTTTACTTGGTTTGCTATTTCTCTAGTCTGCCTATGGATTGCATTTTCTCCACTTTCGGTGTCTTCGGGATAGAAGGTCTCAGCCAACAGTCTGACGGACTCTCCAGGGTCTAGTGTTCTTCCTTCTTTTTCCAGTGGAAGGTCTTCTTGGCGTTTTGTCGTTCTTCCTATTACCCTATAAATACCCTCCCAGAGTCCCTCCCTATCCTGTTTCTCGCAAAATCTTTTCCAACTTCCTACTTGTGCTATTTTGGCTTCACTCTCATAATTATCTTTTTCTTGCAGGTACTCCTGGATGACCTTCGCTTTCCGGACCGGCGCTGCACATCGGATTCTGCGCCTCATAGTGGTGACCTTCTTCTTCATGTCAGCAAGTTCTTTGGACCACCACGGCAAGGTAAGTTTTTCGTTTGTTTTCTTTCTAGGTATCGCTTTTTTGCATGCTTGCTTAACTATATTCATATATTTATTTACTATTTCTTCTAACGCTTCTTTGCTGTTGATTTTTTCTATTTCTGCTTTGTTAATATTATTCTCTACTTTTAATTGGTCCAGTTTCTCATTAAACTGGTCCCAATTTGCTTTTTTGGTATTATATATTCTGGTTGTTCTTTTTACATTTGTGCCTATTGATTTTACTAGTTTAATTTTGAATGTAATGCCGTTGTGGTCCGAGCTTACGAGGTCTTCTTCAACTCTCCAGTCTTCCACCATGCTGAGCATGTCTTCAGTGCAGGCCGTCACGTCAACGTGGCTAGTGTAGGTCTTATTTCCTCTGATAGTGTCAAAAGTAGGCGTGTCACCTTCGTTTATTACCTGCAATCCCATGTCTTCCAATGCCCCAGCCATTTCTTCCCCCCTGTGATCCACAACTTTACTACCCCACCATGGGCTCTTTGCGTTAGTATCGCCCCCCATAATTACCTTATTCGGTCCAAGTTCCTCTCCAATCTTTTTGAGCTGCTCCAGGTACGGCTCTATGGGCTGGTCTGGCTCAAAGTAGTAAGAAACTACTGCTATCTCCCAGGCACCGGTACGGATCCTCACCACTACGATGTTCTTTGTGGTGAGTTTTGGGCACTGCAATACGTCGAACTCGTGATCGAAGACAGCTATTGCTGCTTTAACGTTCCCTTCTCCTTGTTCAGTGCTCTGGTAGATTCTGGCACCTCTGTAGCTCTTCAAACTTCTCGCCCCACCCACGTACGGTTCCTGGAGCAATGCAAAAGCTATTCCTCTTTCACTTGCCTTTATCATGAGCTCATTTGTTGCTAGCTCTTTTCTTTGGAGATTTGCCTGGGCCACTAAGTAAGGTTTTCTGATGGTGGAGTTTCTGGACGATTTTTCCGTATTGACGCCCTTAGCAGTATGCCACAGTGGCTCTCGCCAAGGCGTCCCACCTCCGCCTCACTGCACACTCAGGGCTAAAGGCATTGTGCTCTGTTGTACTGAGTTTGGCATGCCTGCAATTGCAGCAGGTTGGGGCCGTTCCGGCGAGCCAATCCGCGCATTCAGCCTTCATGTGTGGTCCCCCGCAATGGCTGCACTTTGCGATCGTCTCCTTGCAAAAGCGCCTGCCATGCCCGTATCCCAGGCACAGCGAGCACTGAACTAGGGGAGACTGGTCAGCCACTCTTATTCTTTGGAGGTCAATGTGGACCTCTCCCGCCTCAACCAGCAGGTTCCAAACCTTCGGAGATACACGAAGCACGACATGACATGCGTAGGGATTTCTGGCTTTCTTTCTGAATCGGACTTCAATTCGGTCATCCTCTGTGCTGAGGTTTCCAAGAATGTGACCATTCTGGTTTTTCAAGGCGTTCAAGACGTCTTCGTCTTTGTTGTACTGGAGAACGTCCTTGAGGATCAGAAGTGGGTCCTTATTCTTGACTTCCTCAACACAGAGGTGTGACTCCGCTGTCTTCAGCCTTTCCTTCACTTTCTGCCTTTCTTCCTCGGTTTTACATCCTACAATGATTTTCCTATCTCTTGCCTTCCTAACTCTATCCACCTTAATCCATCCATCCCTAGCATTGACTGCTTCTCTTACCCTGTTTAAAACCTCTTCCCCAGTCTCCGTCTCATCTTTTGAGGATATGACGACGGAGTGCAGCGCGGTCTGACTCACGGGTTGCTTCCTCGTAGGACCAGCTGCCACATTCGCGTACGTCATTTCTTCCAAGGTTTTTTGTTGCTTGGTCATCGACTCCTTTAGCCCTTCCATCCTCTTGTTGCTATCCCTAATGAGCTCGCTATGCTCCTCAAGTCTCCTAATCAACTCCGCTTCGGTTTCCGTTCTAATTCCGGAAGGAAGAGGGACCGGTTGTTCCCTATCTCCTCCCCTTCCATACCTGTTTTGGCTCTCTCCATCTTTCCCTTTCCCTCCTTCTGCCTCTTTCACCAGCTGGTACAGTCGTTCGACTGCTAGGGTGACCTCAGTTTTTATGTCGGTCTTTAGGTTGCGCGCACTGCCCAGCTGTTCTTTTGCTCTTTTATAGCAGGCTAGAGCTTCTGCCGTTCTATTTACGTACTTGGGTTTCTCCGGCCTCGGCGGGCTTCCTAACGCGTCTACAGATATTCTGCGCGTCGTTCGACTCTCCTGGAAGAGCATAGTCTTCGGTTTTTGTTTGGAATAGCCCGCCGGGGCCGGTGACACCTTTTTTGGAGGGGGCTTAGGTTGGGCGTCTGTTTTCCCCGACTCCCACTCCCCGATGCTTTTTCTCACTTTGGAGGTTTCAGTCGGTTCATGTGAGGGTCCTGCTATCTGTGTCAAAATAGGGGGCTCATGAGTGTCGGGGTCAGTCGTCTCTTGCGGTTTTTGTATGGGTGAACGGAACATATTCGTCAATATAACTCAAATAAAAATTATAAAATAAATACAACAAAATTTGAAAACAGTCAAATGATCAAGAAAGCACGCCTAAGATAAAAGTTTGTAAAAGTTATATAATATAATAAAAACACTATGTTTATCTTTTCTCTTTCCGTTTGTCCAGTAATGGTAGAGTAAAATTTTTGACTCTACCTAGAGTCAATTTAGGTCTTTAGAAAAGTAGATCCAGTAATGGCTTACAGTCTGAAGAAAACCGCGTGACGATCAGAGCTATGGTTCTCGAGATATGAGGGTTTGAAATTATCCAATATGGCCGCCAAGATGGCTGTCAAAAGTTTGAAACACTGCTACAGCCTCAAAAATAGACTTAAAACTATGGTGTTTTAGGTTTCTGTAATGGCCGTGACCCAAGCTATCACCTCCGCGTGTAAAATTAAGCACTTGAGTTTCGACTCTACATAGAGTCTTTTTCTGTGTGATCGGATGGCGGCTGTTAGGAAAATGCCAATACAGAAAACCCCGTCTAAAAATAACAAAAAACAAAAAAGTTATGCTGCTTTTAAAATTTCCAATATGGCGGCCAAGATGGCCGCTCTGACCAAACTTTGTCAGTTTAAGAGCTAAGTACCCTGTGTTTGGGCTTGTTTGAAAGGTCTTTACAAACCCTGTCCAATGCGTACTCTCAAAAGACGATAAGTGGCCCCCCTTTAAAAATAGGTCTTTACAAACCCTGTCCAATGCGTACTCTCAAAAGACGATAAGTGGCCCCCCTTTAAAAATATTTATAAAAAACAAGAATTTTTCCTTAGAAATTAACAAAAATCTATGAATTTCAACAAATTTAAAAAACAAAATACGCCAATTTATTACATTAATATGGTTAAATACGATGATTTTTAGATTTCAATGATAATTAATTTATAAGAGGTACCTCGTGGTGACCTTGAAACTTCTAAAATCTATATCTCATAAACTATTCAATGAATTTTAAATATTTAAATTTTGATTACAAGAATGCCTAAAATTCTACAAAATAAGCTAATAAAAACTATATGTCATCGATCGTTTGACCGAGCTATAAAAAGTTGAAAAATCAAAAAATTTAAAAAGTCTATAATTCTACCAAAACTTAACTTTTTTCCAATTTTCAAGCGCCTCCCGGATGCCCGCAGTAGTCTCCTACTGGTGCTGATGAAAGTTTTTATCCTGCTGCTCTGGATCTCCGACCTCGTGGCCACGTGCTTTTTGTTTTTTTTGCCGATATCTCCGCGAGCCTTCGCGGGAAAAATCGGCAAATGATGTCAAAGGATGCAACTCGTAAAAGCCTTCCTCAAGGCAGTTTAAAAACAGTGGGTCGTCGCTGCAGATTTCGAGAAAAATCACTTTCAATTTTCAAAATTTCACAAAAAACCACTTTTTTGCCTTTTATTCTGTGGCCACAACACTTAGAGCGACACGATTTTCTTAATCGTGTGCGCCTTCACTTTCCGCTCACTTTGGTGTATCGCGAGTCAAAATCGGAGCACTTTTAACAATTTTTTCGAATTTTTAGCCGCGGAGGGACCTTTTTTCGTGGCGCTCTCGAGTGCGGTTCGAGCGCGAATGGTTAGGTTAGGTTAGGTTAGGTTAGGTTAGGTTAGGTTAGGTTAGGTTAGGTTAGGTTAGGTTAGGTTAGGTTAGGTTAGGTTAGGTTAGGTTAGGTTAGGTTAGGTTAGGTTAGGTTAGGTTAGGTTAGGTTAGGTTAGGTTAGGTTAGGTTAGGTTAGGTTAGGTTAGGTTAGGTTAGGTTAGGTTAGGTTAGGTTAGGTTAGGTTAGGTTAGGTTAGGTTAGGTTAGGTTAGGTTAGGTTAGGTTAGGTTAGGTTAGGTTAGGTTAGGTTAGGTTAGGTTAGGTTAGGTTAGGTTAGGTTAGGTTAGGTTAGGTTAGGTTAGGTTAGGTTAGGTTAGGTTAGGTTAGGTTAGGTTAGGTTAGGTTAGGTTAGGTTAGGTTAGGTTAGGTTAGGTTAGGTTAGGTTAGGTTAGGTTAGGTTAGGTTAGGTTAGGTTAGGTTAGGTTAGGTTAGGTTAGGTTAGGTTAGGTTAGGTTAGGTTAGGTTAGGTTAGGTTAGGTTAGGTTAGGTTAGGTTAGGTTAGGTTAGGTTAGGTTAGGTTAGGTTAGGTTAGGTTAGGTTAGGTTAGGTTAGGTTAGGTTAGGTTAGGTTAGGTTAGGTTAGGTTAGGTTAGGTTAGGTTAGGTTAGGTTAGGTTAGGTTAGGTTAGGTTAGGTTAGGTTAGGTTAGGTTAGGTTAGGTTAGGTTAGGTTAGGTTAGGTTAGGTTAGGTTAGGTTAGGTTAGGTTAGGTTAGGTTAGGTTAGGTTAGGTTAGGTTAGGTTAGGTTAGGTTAGGTTAGGTTAGGTTAGGTTAGGTTAGGTTAGGTTAGGTTAGGTTAGGTTAGGTTAGGTTAGGTTAGGTTAGGTTAGGTTAGGTTAGGTTAGGTTAGGTTAGGTTAGGT
>OX352240.1:13005681-13012672 GCA_947086465.1 Eupithecia exiguata | reverse complement strand
GGATCGGCATAAGCATGTCGAAAGAGTTGAAGATCTTGGGGCTCACTATAGACGAAAAGCTGACGTTTAACAGCCATGCAGCAAACGTGTGCAGGAAGGCGTTAAACTTGCATAAGCAGCTGTCGAGAGCCGCCAAAATCAGCTGGGGTCTACATCCCGACGTCATCAAAACGATCTACACGGCAGTAGTAGAGCCGATCATTATGTATGCCGCGAGTGTATGGGCGCCTTCCACCAAAAAGATATGCGTGCAAAAGGTGCTGAATGCAGTTCAAAGGGGGTTTGCCCAAAAAATATGCAAATCATACCGGACTGCCTCCCTGAACTCGGTTCTGGTGCTGACCGGGATACTACCTCTCGATCTCAGAATACAAGAGACGGCTGCCCTGTATGAGGCAAAGAGAGGAGTATCCCGATTAGCACCGGGAGATGGAGAGGTGGAAAAGGTACTTGCCTACACCTGTACACCCCACCCAGCTGAGCATATGGACCTGGGATTCATATGCCTGGTAGACCAAGAGCAGGTCAACGCACACAGTACCCACGATGTGCGCATATTTACGGACGGCAGCAAAATTGAGGGCAAGGTTGGAGCCTCATTGTCTCTCTGGAACAATGAGGTGGAAACCAAGAGCCGAAAACTTAAGCTGTCGTCCTATTGTACGGTCTACCAAGCGGAATTACTTGCCATATGCGAAGCCACCAGGGAAATCTTAAGGCGCCCGGAAGACACCTTCGGCATATATAGCGATTCCAGATCGTCACTGGAAGCAGTGGTGAACTATCGCTCGCTTAATCCGCTAGCAGTCGAAATTCGTGGAAACCTAGGTGAGTGTAAACAGCAGGGGAAGAGTGTCTCACTCTACTGGATTAAGGCTCACGCAGGTCTAAGGGAAAATGAACGAGCAGACGAATTAGCCAAGGATGCCGCCCTGAAACTTAAATCAAAAGCCAACTACGATAAATGTCCGATTTCATTCCTCAAGCGTCAGATCCGCAAGGAGACGCTTGAGGAATGGAATCGGAGATACAAGACGGGCGACTCAGCAGCTACGACAAAACTATTTTTCCCCGATGCAATAGAATCCTATAAAGTCATAAATAAAATAAGACCCACGGGAGTAATGACACAAGTCCTGACAGGGCATGGTGGGTTTTCCATGTACCTGAATCGCTTCAAGTGCAAGGAAAGCCCATCATGCATATGTGACCCTGACCAAAATGAAACCGTGGAACATGTCCTTTTCGATTGCCCCGTAAATGGTTACATAAGATATGAGACAGAACAGCATTTAGATATAAAGATAGAAAGAAGCAATGTAAAATTTATACTAGAAAATAGAAACATTAGACATAAGTTTTTGTCATACTGCATAGAAATTGTAAAGAAGGTAATAAAAAGAAACAGATAGTTAAGATATGTTCAAATATATATATTGAGTATATATACAAGAAGCATAGTATAACTTTGGATACATAGAATAAATAGACAAAATGTATGATAGAAATATAGCATAAGAAAAATATTGTAAAAATAAACATACCCAACCTCTTCCCTTCCTGGAATTGTGTAAATAGATATAAGAATGTTAAATAAATAAAGAGAAAAGACAGTCTCTGATAATGTCAGAGGTAGGCTAGCTCGCGGGCCGGGACATAGCTCCCGGACAGGAAAAAAAAAAAAAAAAAAAAAAAAAAAAAACCTAACCTAACCTAACCTAACCTAACCTAACCTAACCTAACCTAACCTAACCTAACCTAACCTAACCTAACCTAACCTAACCTAACCTAACCTAACCTAACCTAACCTAACCTAACCTAACCTAACCTAACCTAACCTAACCTAACCTAACCTAACCTAACCTAACCTAACCTAACCTAACCTAACCTAACCTAACCTAACCTAACCTAACCTAACCTAACCTAACCTAACCTAACCTAACCTAACCTAACCTAACCTAACCTAACCTAACCTAACCTAACCTAACCTAACCTAACCTAACCTAACCTAACCTAACCTAACCTAACCTAACCTAACCTAACCTAACCTAACCTAACCTAACCTAACCTAACCTAACCTAACCTAACCTAACCTAACCTAACCTAACCTAACCTAACCTAACCTAACCTAACCTAACCTAACCTAACCTAACCTAACCTAACCTAACCTAACCTAACCTAACCTAACCTAACCTAACCTAACCTAACCTAACCTAACCTAACCTAACCTAACCTAACCTAACCTAACCTAACCTAACCTAACCTAACCTAACCTAACCTAACCTAACCTAACCTAACCTAACCTAACCTAACCTAACCTAACCTAACCTAACCTAACCTAACCTAACCTAACCTAACCTAACCTAACCTAACCTAACCTAACCTAACCTAACCTAACCTAACCTAACCTAACCTAACCTAACCTAACCTAACCTAACCTAACCTAACCTAACCTAACCTAACCTAACCTAACCTAACCTAACCTAACCTAACCTAACCTAACCTAACCTAACCTAACCTAACCTAACCTAACCTAACCTAACCTAACCTAACCTAACCTAACCTAACCTAACCTAACCTAACCTAACCTAACCTAACCTAACCTAACCTAACCTAACCTAACCTAACCTAACCTAACCTAACCTAACCTAACCTAACCTAACCTAACCTAACCTAACCTAACCTAACCTAACCTAACCTAACCTAACCTAACCTAACCTAACCTAACCTAACCTAACCTAACCTAACCTAACCTAACCTAACCTAACCTAACCTAACCTAACCTAACCTAACCTAACCTAACCTAACCTAACCTAACCTAACCTAACCTAACCTAACCTAACCTAACCTAACCTAACCTAACCTAACCTAACCTAACCTAACCTAACCTAACCTAACCTAACCTAACCTAACCTAACCTAACCTAACCTAACCTAACCTAACCTAACCTAACCTAACCTAACCTAACCTAACCTAACCTAACCTAACCTAACCTAACCTAACCTAACCTAACCTAACCTAACCTAACCTAACCTAACCTAACCTAACCTAACCTAACCTAACCTAACCTAACCTAACCTAACCTAACCTAACCTAACCTAACCTAACCTAACCTAACCTAACCTAACCTAACCTAACCTAACCTAACCTAACCTAACCTAACCTAACCTAACCTAACCTAACCTAACCTAACCTAACCTAACCTAACCTAACCTAACCTAACCTAACCTAACCTAACCTAACCTAACCTAACCTAACCTAACCTAACCTAACCTAACCTAACCTAACCTAACCTAACCTAACCTAACCTAACCTAACCTAACCTAACCTAACCTAACCTAACCTAACCTAACCTAACCTAACCTAACCTAACCTAACCTAACCTAACCTAACCTAACCTAACCTAACCTAACCTAACCTAACCTAACCTAACCTAACCTAACCTAACCTAACCTAACCTAACCTAACCTAACCTAACCTAACCTAACCTAACCTAACCTAACCTAACCTAACCTAACCTAACCTAACCTAACCTAACCTAACCTAACCTAACCTAACCTAACCTAACCTAACCTAACCTAACCTAACCTAACCTAACCTAACCTAACCTAACCTAACCTAACCTAACCTAACCTAACCTAACCTAACCTAACCTAACCTAACCTAACCTAACCTAACCTAACCTAACCTAACCTAACCTAACCTAACCTAACCTAACCTAACCTAACCTAACCTAACCTAACCTAACCTAACCTAACCTAACCTAACCTAACCTAACCTAACCTAACCTAACCTAACCTAACCTAACCTAACCTAACCTAACCTAACCTAACCTAACCTAACCTAACCTAACCTAACCTAACCTAACCTAACCTAACCTAACCTAACCTAACCTAACCTAACCTAACCTAACCTAACCTAACCTAACCTAACCTAACCTAACCTAACCTAACCTAACCTAACCTAACCTAACCTAACCTAACCTAACCTAACCTAACCTAACCTAACCTAACCTAACCTAACCTAACCTAACCTAACCTAACCTAACCTAACCTAACCTAACCTAACCTAACCTAACCTAACCTAACCTAACCTAACCTAACCTAACCTAACCTAACCTAACCTAACCTAACCTAACCTAACCTAACCTAACCTAACCTAACCTAACCTAACCTAACCTAACCTAACCTAACCTAACCTAACCTAACCTAACCTAACCTAACCTAACCTAACCTAACCTAACCTAACCTAACCTAACCTAACCTAACCTAACCTAACCTAACCTAACCTAACCTAACCTAACCTAACCTAACCTAACCTAACCTAACCTAACCTAACCTAACCTAACCTAACCTAACCTAACCTAACCTAACCTAACCTAACCTAACCTAACCTAACCTAACCTAACCTAACCTAACCTAACCTAACCTAACCTAACCTAACCTAACCTAACCTAACCTAACCTAACCTAACCTAACCTAACCTAACCTAACCTAACCTAACCTAACCTAACCTAACCTAACCTAACCTAACCTAACCTAACCTAACCTAACCTAACCTAACCTAACCTAACCTAACCTAACCTAACCTAACCTAACCTAACCTAACCTAACCTAACCTAACCTAACCTAACCTAACCTAACCTAACCTAACCTAACCTAACCTAACCTAACCTAACCTAACCTAACCTAACCTAACCTAACCTAACCTAACCTAACCTAACCTAACCTAACCTAACCTAACCTAACCTAACCTAACCTAACCTAACCTAACCTAACCTAACCTAACCTAACCTAACCTAACCTAACCTAACCTAACCTAACCTAACCTAACCTAACCTAACCTAACCTAACCTAACCTAACCTAACCTAACCTAACCTAACCTAACCTAACCTAACCTAACCTAACCTAACCTAACCTAACCTAACCTAACCTAACCTAACCTAACCTAACCTAACCTAACCTAACCTAACCTAACCTAACCTAACCTAACCTAACCTAACCTAACCTAACCTAACCTAACCTAACCTAACCTAACCTAACCTAACCTAACCTAACCTAACCTAACCTAACCTAACCTAACCTAACCTAACCTAACCTAACCTAACCTAACCTAACCTAACCTAACCTAACCTAACCTAACCTAACCTAACCTAACCTAACCTAACCTAACCTAACCTAACCTAACCTAACCTAACCTAACCTAACCTAACCTAACCTAACCTAACCTAACCTAACCTAACCTAACCTAACCTAACCTAACCTAACCTAACCTAACCTAACCTAACCTAACCTAACCTAACCTAACCTAACCTAACCTAACCTAACCTAACCTAACCTAACCTAACCTAACCTAACCTAACCTAACCTAACCTAACCTAACCTAACCTAACCTAACCTAACCTAACCTAACCTAACCTAACCTAACCTAACCTAACCTAACCTAACCTAACCTAACCTAACCTAACCTAACCTAACCTAACCTAACCTAACCTAACCTAACCTAACCTAACCTAACCTAACCTAACCTAACCTAACCTAACCTAACCTAACCTAACCTAACCTAACCTAACCTAACCTAACCTAACCTAACCTAACCTAACCTAACCTAACCTAACCTAACCTAACCTAACCTAACCTAACCTAACCTAACCTAACCTAACCTAACCTAACCTAACCTAACCTAACCTAACCTAACCTAACCTAACCTAACCTAACCTAACCTAACCTAACCTAACCTAACCTAACCTAACCTAACCTAACCTAACCTAACCTAACCTAACCTAACCTAACCTAACCTAACCTAACCTAACCTAACCTAACCTAACCTAACCTAACCTAACCTAACCTAACCTAACCTAACCTAACCTAACCTAACCTAACCTAACCTAACCTAACCTAACCTAACCTAACCTAACCTAACCTAACCTAACCTAACCTAACCTAACCTAACCTAACCTAACCTAACCTAACCTAACCTAACCTAACCTAACCTAACCTAACCTAACCTAACCTAACCTAACCTAACCTAACCTAACCTAACCTAACCTAACCTAACCTAACCTAACCTAACCTAACCTAACCTAACCTAACCTAACCTAACCTAACCTAACCTAACCTAACCTAACCTAACCTAACCTAACCTAACCTAACCTAACCTAACCTAACCTAACCTAACCTAACCTAACCTAACCTAACCTAACCTAACCTAACCTAACCTAACCTAACCTAACCTAACCTAACCTAACCTAACCTAACCTAACCTAACCTAACCTAACCTAACCTAACCTAACCTAACCTAACCTAACCTAACCTAACCTAACCTAACCTAACCTAACCTAACCTAACCTAACCTAACCTAACCTAACCTAACCTAACCTAACCTAACCTAACCTAACCTAACCTAACCTAACCTAACCTAACCTAACCTAACCTAACCTAACCTAACCTAACCTAACCTAACCTAACCTAACCTAACCTAACCTAACCTAACCTAACCTAACCTAACCTAACCTAACCTAACCTAACCTAACCTAACCTAACCTAACCTAACCTAACCTAACCTAACCTAACCTAACCTAACCTAACCTAACCTAACCTAACCTAACCTAACCTAACCTAACCTAACCTAACCTAACCTAACCTAACCTAACCTAACCTAACCTAACCTAACCTAACCTAACCTAACCTAACCTAACCTAACCTAACCTAACCTAACCTAACCTAACCTAACCTAACCTAACCTAACCTAACCTAACCTAACCTAACCTAACCTAACCTAACCTAACCTAACCTAACCTAACCTAACCTAACCTAACCTAACCTAACCTAACCTAACCTAACCTAACCTAACCTAACCTAACCTAACCTAACCTAACCTAACCTAACCTAACCTAACCTAACCTAACCTAACCTAACCTAACCTAACCTAACCTAACCTAACCTAACCTAACCTAACCTAACCTAACCTAACCTAACCTAACCTAACCTA
>OX352240.1:12548181-12998181 GCA_947086465.1 Eupithecia exiguata | reverse complement strand
ACCTAACCTAACCTAACCTAACCTAACCTAACCTAACCTAACCTAACCTAACCTAACCTAACCTAACCTAACCTAACCTAACCTAACCTAACCTAACCTAACCTAACCTAACCTAACCTAACCTAACCTAACCTAACCTAACCTAACCTAACCTAACCTAACCTAACCTAACCTAACCTAACCTAACCTAACCTAACCTAACCTAACCTAACCTAACCTAACCTAACCTAACCTAACCTAACCTAACCTAACCTAACCTAACCTAACCTAACCTAACCTAACCTAACCTAACCTAACCTAACCTAACCTAACCTAACCTAACCTAACCTAACCTAACCTAACCTAACCTAACCTAACCTAACCTAACCTAACCTAACCTAACCTAACCTAACCTAACCTAACCTAACCTAACCTAACCTAACCTAACCTAACCTAACCTAACCTAACCTAACCTAACCTAACCTAACCTAACCTAACCTAACCTAACCTAACCTAACCTAACCTAACCTAACCTAACCTAACCTAACCTAACCTAACCTAACCTAACCTAACCTAACCTAACCTAACCTAACCTAACCTAACCTAACCTAACCTAACCTAACCTAACCTAACCTAACCTAACCTAACCTAACCTAACCTAACCTAACCTAACCTAACCTAACCTAACCTAACCTAACCTAACCTAACCTAACCTAACCTAACCTAACCTAACCTAACCTAACCTAACCTAACCTAACCTAACCTAACCTAACCTAACCTAACCTAACCTAACCTAACCTAACCTAACCTAACCTAACCTAACCTAACCTAACCTAACCTAACCTAACCTAACCTAACCTAACCTAACCTAACCTAACCTAACCTAACCTAACCTAACCTAACCTAACCTAACCTAACCTAACCTAACCTAACCTAACCTAACCTAACCTAACCTAACCTAACCTAACCTAACCTAACCTAACCTAACCTAACCTAACCTAACCTAACCTAACCTAACCTAACCTAACCTAACCTAACCTAACCTAACCTAACCTAACCTAACCTAACCTAACCTAACCTAACCTAACCTAACCTAACCTAACCTAACCTAACCTAACCTAACCT
Organism: Eupithecia exiguata; assembly: GCA_947086465.1. Classification (NCBI taxonomy): domain Eukaryota; kingdom Metazoa; phylum Arthropoda; class Insecta; order Lepidoptera; family Geometridae; genus Eupithecia; species Eupithecia exiguata. The sequence continues at coordinate 12,997,077 of OX352240.1, read as the reverse complement.
AACCTAACCTAACCTAACCTAACCTAACCTAACCTAACCTAACCTAACCTAACCTAACCTAACCTAACCTAACCTAACCTAACCTAACCTAACCTAACCTAACCTAACCTAACCTAACCTAACCTAACCTAACCTAACCTAACCTAACCTAACCTAACCTAACCTAACCTAACCTAACCTAACCTAACCTAACCTAACCTAACCTAACCTAACCTAACCTAACCTAACCTAACCTAACCTAACCTAACCTAACCTAACCTAACCTAACCTAACCTAACCTAACCTAACCTAACCTAACCTAACCTAACCTAACCTAACCTAACCTAACCTAACCTAACCTAACCTAACCTAACCTAACCTAACCTAACCTAACCTAACCTAACCTAACCTAACCTAACCTAACCTAACCTAACCTAACCTAACCTAACCTAACCTAACCTAACCTAACCTAACCTAACCTAACCTAACCTAACCTAACCTAACCTAACCTAACCTAACCTAACCTAACCTAACCTAACCTAACCTAACCTAACCTAACCTAACCTAACCTAACCTAACCTAACCTAACCTAACCTAACCTAACCTAACCTAACCTAACCTAACCTAACCTAACCTAACCTAACCTAACCTAACCTAACCTAACCTAACCTAACCTAACCTAACCTAACCTAACCTAACCTAACCTAACCTAACCTAACCTAACCTAACCTAACCTAACCTAACCTAACCTAACCTAACCTAACCTAACCTAACCTAACCTAACCTAACCTAACCTAACCTAACCTAACCTAACCTAACCTAACCTAACCTAACCTAACCTAACCTAACCTAACCTAACCTAACCTAACCTAACCTAACCTACCCACCTAGCAGAAGCAGCACCATCTTGCTGCAATTGCATGGCCGCCAAAATGGAGAATGCAGAGCATAGCGCATTTAGCTCTGAGTGTCCGGTGCGTAGGAGATGGGAGGCACTGGCGAGGGCTAAAGTAGCGTATTGCTAAGGTGGTTCCGAGACGCTCTAGGGCAGGCGACCCCACCAGAGGATATGCAGTGGCCCAGGCGAACCTCCAGAGAAAAGAGCTGGCAACCACGGAGCTCTTCATAGAGGCCAGTAAGCGAAACTTGGCATTTGCGTTGGTCCAGGAGCCATATGTAGGTGGGGTGAAGAGGATGAAGGACTACCGTGGGGCAAGAGTCTTTCAGTGCGCTAAAGTAGGAGATGGGACAGTGAAGGCGGCAATAGTGGTCTTCGACCACGAGCTTGACGTCATCCAGTGCCCGAAACTCACAACTAACAACGTGGTAGTTGTGAGAATCCGAACCAGCACCTGGGAAATCGCGGCGGTATCCTTCTACTTTGAGCCAGACCAGCCTATAGAGCCATACCTGGATCATGTAAAGAAGATCAAAGAGGAGCTGGGCCCAAGACGACTGCTAATAGGAGGTGATTGTAACGCCAAGAGCACCTGGTGGGGCAGCACCATAGAAGACCACAGGGGAATAGAGATGTCCGGGACCCTGGAAGAGTCTGGATTACAGGTACTCAATACAGGTGATACGCCCACTTTTGACACCGTGAGGGGTAACGTGGCGTACACTAGTTTTGTAGATATAACAGCCTGCACGGAAGACCTACTGGAATTGGTAGATAACTGGAGGGTAGACCAGGAGATGACGAGCTCGGACCACAACGCTATCGTGTTTGAAATAAAACTCCGCCGAAACAAGGGCCTCAAAGTACAGAGGACAACGAGGCTCTACAACACGAGAAAAGCAAAATGGGACCTTTTTGACACTAAACTTGCGCAAATAAAATTAGATCTTAATATCAATTTAAACAGCATTAATTTTATCAGTAACGAAACAGATTTGGAAACTTTAACTTTAAATTTTACAGAAGCTATCACTGAGGCATGCAAGGCCAGCATGCCTATAAAAAAGAGTACTGAGGTACTCAAGGTCCCATGGTGGAATGATGAGCTCGCAAGGCTGAAAAAAGTTACCACTACCTTCAGGCGTAAGATCAGGAATGCGGCACCTCACCGCAGAGAAATAGTGGTAGCTGAGTACCTGGAAAAGAAAGAGGAATATGAGTGCCAAGCCAAGAAAGCCCAAATAGAAAGTTGGAAGGAGTTCTGTAGAAGACAGGACAAGGAAGGAGTATGGGACGGTATTTACCGCATCATCCGTAGGACCACCAGGAGACAAGAAGACTTGACCCTAACCAAAGATGGTGCATTTCTAAACCCAAGAGAGTCGGCAAACTTACTAGCGGAGACATTCTACCCACAAGACCTGGAGGAAACTGACGATGAAGACCATCGCCGCGTTAGAGAAGCGGCAAAGCGGGTAAACGAATGGAAGCATGATGAAAACCATGACCCACCGTTTACACTGCTCGAGCTGAAGACCGCAGTGGGGAGTTTCAACCCAAAGAAGGCCCCTGGAGCGGACGGCTTCACGGCAGATATCTGCAGTAGAGCTATCTACCAGGACCTGGACGCGTCCCTTGCCCTCTTCAACAAGTACCTGGAAATGGGTTACTTCCCGGACATCTGGAAGCATGCAACCGTGGTTGTCATGAGAAAACCGGGCAAGGAGGACTACACGAATCCCAAGGCTTATAGGCCTATCGGCCTACTGCCGGTCTTGGGGAAGGTCCTGGAGAAGATGACAGTAGCACGGATTAAATGGCATCTAGTACCGAGGATCAGTACTCGCCAGTTTGGATTCATGCCCCAGAAGAACACTGAAGATGCCCTCTATACGCTAATACACCACATTAAGGACAGGATCAGGCATAAGAAGCTGGTAACCCTAGTGTCATTGGATATAGAGGGCGCCTTCGATAGCGCATGGTGGCCGATCATTCGAATTCGTCTGGCTGAGGAAAATTGTCCGGTCAACATCAGGAGGCTACTGGATAGCTATCTACACTGCAGAAAAGTCAGTGTAAGATTTGCCGGGGAAGAATGCACGAGGAGCACCAACAAAGGTTGTGTGCAAGGGTCAATCGGTGGTCCCATCCTATGGAACCTTCTTCTGGATCCTTTGCTGCGGGAGTTGGGGGAAAGGGGAGTGTGTGTGCAGGCCTTTGCTGATGACGTAGTAATGACTTTTGACGGAGACACTGGGCTTGACGTCTCGAGGCAGGCCAACGCGGCGCTTGCCTATGTGCAGCAATGGGGTATTCGGAACAAGCTGAAGTTTGCGCCACACAAAACCTGCGCAATGGTACTTACCAAGAAGCTGAAGTACGACACCCCATTGCTGACCATGGGAGGAGTGAATGTTGGCATGTCACGGGAGGTCAAGATCCTAGGACTGACTATTGACGAAAAATTGACATTTAACACGCACGTCACACTACAATGTAAGAGGGCGCTTGATATTTACAAGCAGCTCTCAAAGGCCGCGAGAGTAGATTGGGGTTTGCACCCCGAGGTCATACACATGATCTACACGGCTACAATAGAGCCGATCATCATGTATGCCTCGCCAGTATGGGCGCCTGCGGCCAAGAAACTTGGGGTGCGCAAGTTGCTCGATACGGTCCAAAGAGGGTTCGCGCAGAAGCTCTGCAAATCTTACCGAACAGTCTCCCTGAACGCGGCATTGGTGCTGGCGGGGATACTGCCTCTTGACCTCAGGATACAAGAAGCAGCCGCACTGTATGAGGTGAAAAGAGGGTCATCCCTGCCATGCCTTAAAGATAGAGAGCCCGAGCTTCCGGTAAGATTTGCAGAATCTCCTCATCCAGCCGAACATATGAGCATTGAGTGTATCCGCCTGGAAGACCAAAACCTTGTGGACAGGCACAATGTGCAGCAGGTGCGAATATTCACCGACGGCAGCAAGATTGAGGGGAAGGTTGGAGCAGCACTGTCCCTGTGGGACAGTGAGGCCGAGATTGAGAACCTCAAGCTCTGTCTGTCCGCGTACTGCACAGTCTACCAGGCGGAACTGTTAGCCATAAGCAAGGCCACGGAAGTGATCCTCAAGAGGAAGGAGCGAAGCTTTGGTCTGTACAGCGATTCGATGGCCGCATTGGAGACGGTCGCTAACCATGGCATCCTCCACCCTCTCGCAATGGAGACCAGGAGCAATCTGCGGTTGGCTTTGACTCAAGGCAAGGATGTCTCCCTGTACTGGGTCAAAGCCCATGCAGGACTCCCAGGCAACGAGCGCGCCGACGAGTTGGCCAAAGAGGCTGCCCTCACGTCCAAACGGAAGCCAGTGTACGACCGATGTCCTGTATCATATATCAAGCGGACAATTAGAGATGCATTCTTGACAGAATGGGACGCTCGATACAAAGCCGGGGACACCGCGTCCATTACAAAACTTTTCCTCCCGGACGTAAGGTGCGCTTACCGATTTGTGCGAAAGACGAGACCAGCAGGTGCACTCACCCAGATACTCACGGGGCATGGTGGGTTCTCCCAGTATTTGAATCGTTTCAAATGCAAGGACAACCCATCATGCATCTGTGAGCCTGATATAAACGAGGATGTGCCACACATCCTCACACAGTGCCCAGCTCACGCAGCTCTAAGATTTAGCTTCGAGCAAAAAATAGGAATAAGAATTGTTAAAGAAAACCTGCAGGAGCTGTTAACTAGCAAAGCTAGCAGCGCAGATTTCGTGGATTATTGCACTCAAATATGTGAAATAGTAATAAATAGAAATAAGACTAGATAAATAAGTATTTGTTAGATTATATATTGAATTATATAAGTCATAGCAAAGTAAGGACAGTAGTAATGTAAGTGAAACGAAATAATGTGTAAAGTAAATAGTAAGATGTATAACATAAGATTAGAAAATTGCAACATCGAAATTTTGTAAAATAAAAATGTAAGGTAAAAAATGTATAACATAAGATTGAAACAATAAAATTTAGAGTAAGAAACTAATTAAGACAATAAAGAAAACCCAGTAATCCAATCCTGAACCCATATTCGGGGAAAATTAGGTAGGTTAGCTCGCGGGCCGGGACATCGCTCCCGGACAGGTATAAAAAAAAAAAAAAAAAAAAAAAACCTAACCTAACCTAACCTAACCTAACCTAACCTAACCTAACCTCGGACCTCCTCTAATTAATAATATAATAATTAAAAACCTCTAATTCGGACCATATACACTGCCTGCGTCGAGCCAGTAGTGCTGTACGCAGCAAGTGTATGGGGTCCGGCTGCTGCAAAACTTTGCGTGCAGAGGCAGCTGAACGTAGTCCAGAGAGGCTTCGCTCAGCACCTCTGCAAAGCCTACAGAACTGTCTCTCTGAACGCCGCGCTTGCGTTGGCTGGTTTAATCCCGCTTGACCTGCGAGTTAAGGAGGCAGCCGCCCTATATGAGGCAAAGAAAGGATTATCCCGGCCGGCAGGTTTGGCGGACAGAGAGATAGAACAAATGACACCATATAGCAGCACACCACATCCAGCTAACAAAATAGAGCTACACTTCCATAACCTGGACACTGACGAAGAACTCAGCAAGTACAACCGCCAAGCAGTAAGAATCTTTACGGATGGCAGCAAGATTGACGGGGGAGTGGGTGCGGCTCTTTCCATATGGAATAAGACCGTAGAAACTGGAACCCGAAAACTAAAGCTGCCATCCTACTGCACAGTGTACCAGGCGGAAATGCTAGCTATATGCGAAGCAACCCACAAGATACTGGGAACCTCCGAGAGTAGCTATGGGATCTACAGTGATTCAAGATCGTCACTAGAGACGATAACGAATCATTTTGCTGTACATCCCCTAGCTATTGAAATCCGGAGAAATCTTGTGATGTGCAAATCCCAGCACAAAGAAGTTGCTCTATTCTGGGTGAAGGCCCACGCTGGATTTGCGGGCAATGAACGAGCGGACACCTTGGCAAAAGAGGCTGCCACAAAGTTGAAGTCCAGACCAGCATATGATGCGTGCCCGGTTTCATCTGTCAAACGAATGATACGTAGGGAGACGCTTGACAGATGGAACCAGAGGTACAAGAACGGGGACACAGCGGCGGTCACAAAAATATTTCTGCCAGATGCTGTATTGGCCCATAAAGTCATTCGGAAGATGGGACCGGCAGATGGGATTCTGACACAGATACTTACGGGGCACGGTGGATTTTCCGAGTATCTGCACCGGTTTAAGTGTAAGGAGAGTCCATCGTGCATCTGTGATCCGGACTCGGAAGAATCTCTCCTGCATATAATTCTCCACTGTCCCGTACACTGCAAAATAAGGCATGATCTTACCCAACAGCTGGACACAAGCCTGAGTATTGAAAACCTAGGAACAATAATGGAAAACAGTAGGGAACGCGGCATCTTCCTTCAGTATTGTAAACAAGTGGCTAAATTGGTAATAAACCGAAACAAACTCGATAGATAAGAACTGTTGGCACCATATAGTGAATATATGTCTGTGCAACAATTAAGAAATAAGTTAGAAAATAAGAAGATGTTAAAGTAAAGGATGTAAAACAAAAGTTATAAAAACAATAGATTAAATACGATAAGACTGTAAGATTGTAAAATTTTATATTCTTATATTAAGGTATAAAGCTGATAACTATTATATAGATTAAGGATAAACAATAAGATAAAATTAAGAATGTAAAAATAAATAAAGATGTGTGAACTAGGAAAACCCAGACCCCATCCCATTAAAAATAAGATAAATAAAGACTCTGATCACGTTAGAGGTAGTAGTAGGATAGCTCGCGGGCCGGGACATAGCTCCCGGACAGGAAAAAAAAAAAAAAAAAAAAAAAAAAAAAAAAACCTAACCTAGATGCAGTCGTCTCACGATTGATGAAGCTCTCATGAACCACTTTGGAGCTATCATCATGGCCTCTCGCTTGTCTGGTGCTGGCGAAATTGTTCTCATCGGAGATGTTAACCAGTTGCCTTACATCGATAGAGAAAACCTCTTTGAAATAAGGTATAATAGGCCCAACCAAGTGACGAACATCAGTCAGGAGCTACTGTGCACGCACAGAAACCCACTTGATGTTGCATATGCCCTAGGAGAGCTATACTCCGGTATACACTCCTCAAAACTCAAGGTTCGCTCTCTATCGCTTCGGATGTGGACAGGAGCAAATATACCCAGCTCCCTCACCAATACTCTTTTCCTAGTCCACACTCAGGATGAAAAGGAAACACTGAAAACCCAAGGGTACGGTGATGGGGAAGGGTCTCGCATCCTAACAATTCATGAGGCCCAGGGGCTGACCTTCGAAACAGTGGCAATAATCAAAACAAAAAGTGGGATGAAACTGCACGAAAGTGTCCCTCACGCGGTGGTTGCAGTGTCGCGGCACACAAACAGCTGCACCTATTACGCTGATGATAGCAACGATGCGATCGGGCACTTCATCAAAAGAGCTATGGCGGTACCAGAAAACACCATAATTAACTACAATCTCAAAATGGCCATACAAAATAGAAATGCAGCTGTCGTTGAAAAACTGGCTAACTGGCCAGATCAGGGGGCAGCTACGTGTTCTACCATTTTGTAAAACTGTACTTTATAAGTAATTGTAATTTAGAAATAAGCTCAACAAAAAAAAAAAAAAAAAAAATTAAAATAAGATCCAAAAAAAGTAAAAGAAAAAAAAAACAAAAAAAAAAAAAAAAAAATTTTAAGGTAATAATTAACATTAGAGTATATTAAGTATAAACATAAAAATTTTGTAATTAACATAAAATTAGTTTTTCAATGTTTCCCCTGAGTAACTAGATTTTAAGATATGTAAATTAAATAAGCTCAATAAAATTAAAAGTAAATCAAAAAAGAGCACGCACAAAAAGTCTGTGGTGAACGCGAAACAAAAAAAAAAAAAAAAAAAAAAAAAAAACCTAACCTAACCTAACCTAACCTAACTTGCATGGTGCATGTTAACTTGCACCGTTTCAAGTGTAAGGAGAGCCCGTCGTGTATATGCGACCCTGACGTAGAAGAAAGCGCCCTGCATCTAATCGTCGACTGCCCAGTATACGGGCATCGTCGATTTGATACAGAAATCATGATAAATATCAAAATAAAAATATCAAACTTATGTATAATAATGGAAAATAAGGACGTTAGATCTAGATTTTTAGGGTTTTGTATATATGTGTTAAATAAAGTAGCAAATAGAAATAGAATGTTAAATAGTAGCACTGCTGCACAATTAAATTTGTGCAGGCAGCAGCAACACTGAAAATTAGATATAAGATAGCCCTAAATTGAAATGTCGTTGTAAAGTAGTAAATAAGAAAATTGTAAATAGATAGTAGATAGCAATAAGTTAAAATATTGTAGTAGTGAAGAAAAGAAATTACTGTCAACTTATTTAAATAAAGAAACCCTAGCCCGTATCACATAAGTTAGCTAGATAGAATAGGTAAAATATATGAATATGGACGAATATGAGAAAGAAACAGGATGAGGAACGAAAGTACGAGAGGCATAAAAGACTGAACTGGAATGAAAGGGAAGAGTAAGCACAGGCTCCGACTAAGTTGGAGGTAGGTTGAATATAAAAAAAAAAAAAAAAAAAAAAAAAAAAAAAAACCTAACCTAACCTAACCTAACCTTTTTTTTTTTTTTTTTTTTTATTGTCCTGAGGGAAATGCGCACGCATATCGTACTGCCACGGGGAGACAGTACGATTATGTGGGACTCCAACCCACTAAAACCCTCAGGGTGTTTCCGCCTCTGCCGTTTGTGGTGGGAACATGGGGACGCTTTCGCTTTCTTCCACGGACCCACCGCGGCTGCCCGGTATCGGGCCCCTCACTGGGGGGTGAAGAGCACCCCCCTTCGCGACGCGCCAGAAACACTTGGCTTGCCGCGACCACCCCGGGGACCTTACCCGTCAAATGGACGCCGGACGACCCCGTGTCCGGACGTCCTAGGTCCCCCTGCGACGGGTCAGTCGAGTGGCCCCGCCGCCTGCCACACGGTCGCAGAGGATAGGGAGAGCGGCCCTCGAAATACCGAGACTCCTCCTCCCCTGCGACCCCACCGCGTCCGCCATCAATCGGTGGCGACCCCGCCAAGGCCGCGGAAGGCAGGGAGAGCGGCGTACCTCAATACCGGCAATCCTCTCCCGCCGCGGCCTCCATCTCTCTGTGGCCATGCTGCCCATACAGCACAGCCACCCGCCTCAGTTGCGGTGCCTCCCATACGACACCGCAACCTACTACCACTCCAACTGGGCTTAGAGCGCAAAACCCAGTGGAGCGGTCCGTCCCGGGGCCAGCCGTGTCGCCGTCTGCGTTGGCACGGCCCCATGGGTTCCTCTTAGCTTCGCCGCGGGTGACCAGACCGCGGTTACTAAGCCCCCCCGCCACGGCAAGGCGGAAACCCTTCGGGGGGGTAACCTAACCTAACCTAAACTAACCTAACCTAACCTAAACTAACCTAACCTAACCTAACCTAACCTAACCTAACCATATGGCAAGCTAATACAAAAGAAAAATAGTTGGTGTTTTGTACAATACAAAGGGGACACAGTGAATAAATGATCCACTGAACCCCAAGAGAAATCAGTCCAGTGTGCCCCAGAAGGTGTATTTGAAAACATTTTTGAAAAAACAGTTAGTTTTTAAATAGGTACTACAATATATTTGAACATAGATTTCCATAGTTATTGAAACCGTGGTTTATAAAAAATAAAAACCACAGCAATACTTCCATTAGATTTGACAAAAAAAGTTCGTTAAATTGACCAATAAAAATATAAATGCAACTTATCCGTCCCAGTGTAACCGTAGCGCCCCTTCTCGACGTTGTGGTCCGAGGGTCACTGGCGCGGGGAGGGGTAGGTTAGTTAGTCGGCGCTTGGCTTGTGTTTACGTGTATGTGTGAGCCGTAGTAAATGAGATATAGATGTTTAACCACTGTGCCCCGTGATTCACTGCGCCCCCCGTTCCCCTACTTTACTTTGACTATTTATTTAAGTAGTTAGTATATTATGTTATTTATCTAAGTTAAGTCTTTTTAGTATTAAATACATACATATATTGTACGAGCCGTACAGATTTAGCTAGCTAGACTTCTACGTGATCTTGTAAGTTACTTAGATGTACGAGCCGTACAGATTTGGCTAGCTAGAGGAATGCGGAATATATTAATAGCACGTTTCTACGTGATCTTGTAATTTACTTAGTTCTAAATCACGCTTCAATAAACACTTTCTTACTTACAGTCAGTCAACAAGCTTGGTTGTATTATTCTCCTATACGGAGATCAACCTCTCATCAGCTCGAAGCTTTAGGGGAGCAACCCTTAGCTTCTACCCAGCTCACTCTAGCTAACTTAACTTACTGTTGGGCAAACTGCCTCAACATATGGTCCTTCGAGCTACCGTTAGCGGGACTTTACGGGAGTGATACGTACGCCTTCGGTTCCGCGACCAGTGTACTGTGACGACGCCACTGGCCAGCAGCTCCAGCTATCAAGTAAGATCGTTTTATTTACTTGACATCCCAGCTACTATGGCCGAATACGAAGCCATCTTCAACCGCCAAGCGGAATTATCTTCTGAACTTCAGCGCATAGGTTCCAACTTTGATAAAGATGCTGCGCACCGAAAGACCTCGGAGTACATAAAGCTTCGATTAAACGCTTTAGATAACCTCTGGGGAGAGTTCTATAATAATAACTGTAATTTAGCTAACGTGCCGATCAAAGAGCAAAGGTATTTTCTAGATAATATATACGACCATGTTCATGAGTACTATAACAGCACTCGTGAAAAGATTGCAACGTTTTTATCGACCAAGGTACAGTCAGCGTCAGGGTCAGGTATAGGTAAAGGTACGACGGACGTTGCAGCGGAAACTCAAGCGAACTCAAGCAAGGTGGACGAACTTTTGTCCCTACAACGGACAAATTTTAGAGCTTTCAAGCGTCTAGTGACAAGTATCAAGGTGAATGAGATATGTGAGAGATGGGAGCTTGAAGACGAGTTACGCAGCGTCCAGGAGAGATGGAAAGCGATCGACCAGCTGCATCTCCAGATCGACAATATCTTGGAAGGGGAGGATGAGGTTTACCTAGATGAGTTTACGCGACAGGAGGCCTCATTCAAGGACATCAAGAAAGCTCTTCATCAGAAACTATCGGCATCTGCTCACGTGGAAAAATCAACGCCTGTATTAGAAATCCCTACCTTTACAGGAAGATACTCTCTCTGGCCTACCTTCTTCGATCTATTCAGCGAGGCCATTCACAACAACAGTTTCCTGTCTAAGGCTCAGAAAATGCAGCACCTGAAGGGTAAACTTAAGGGGGAAGCAGAGCGTCTGATCCAGCACTTGAATATATCGGCTGACAATTATGACTTGGCCTGGGAGATACTGGTGCACCGCTACAATAACCCCCAGGTACTTTTCACTAACCTCATAGAAAGCTTTTTAAATCAGCCGAGTATTATCAAACAGACGTCGCACGATATCAAGCGCCTCTTCGACACTTCTACAGAGTGTATACATGCCATTGACAATTTGGGTATTGATACCAGCTCATGGGATCCAATCCTGGTCCATTTGATAACAAAAAAGCTAGATCGAGAAACTTGTATCGCCTACAAGGAGTCACGTAAAGCTCCGAGAGAGTTGCCTTCATTGAACGAATTAATGTCTTTCCTTGAATCTAAATTTATAGCTTTAGAACCAATTTTTAAGAAGGAGAATAATTCCTCAGCTACAGCAAAACCAGCTCCACAACAATCTTATAATCATACTAAATTTAATAACAATTATAATAAGCTATCATCTAAGCATCAATCAGCTTCTACATTCGTACATCGCGCGTGCCCGCTTTGCTCAAACGGTCACGAACTGTTTCGTTGCCAACAATTCCTCAAGATGTCCGCGGATGAGAAACTAGGGATCGTTGCGAAACTTCAGCTATGCCGAAACTGCCTTTTTAAACATACTAATAATAAATGTGTCTCATTTAAACGGTGCAAGGAATGCGATGGCGAACATCACACTCAGTTGCATAATTCATGCATGTCACTCAGTGTCAAGGCCACGCGCTCCGTCGATGGGCAAACGAGTTCATCTTCATCAGCAAGGTCGTCTAATAACAAGCCCCACGCAGCAAATCACGTATCTGCGGACGACGAGGAGGTTTTATTAGCGACTGTCCTAGTTAGGATTAAAGCGATAGATGGTAACTACATAACTTTAAGGGCTTTGTTAGACCAAGGCTCACAGATCGCACTTATATCGGAAAATGCCGCACAGCTTTTAGGGTTGCCGCGACAACCGTTTAGCGCTTCCGTATCGGGTGTAGGGATTGTATCTAGGAAAAGTAAGCAACTTATTTCCCTGGAATGCAAATCTATTCACAATGACTATAGCTTTAATACTGAAGCTTGCATAATTCCTCGGGTTATAAGTGACTTGCCTCACGTGTCGTTCACTAGACAGTCGTGGCCTCACATTCAACATTTGAAGCTGGCGGACCCCGAGTATAATGTATCCAAGCCAATCGATCTTTTGCTAGATGCCAGTATTTACTCGGAAATTATAATGAGCGGTCTAGTAAAAGGTACTTGCAATGCACCCATAGCTCAGCACACTAAACTAGGCTGGGTTTTATCGGGCAACGTGAAGAGATTTAACTGTAGTATAGTTGTTAATAATCTAGAGGAAATAGCTAGATATTGGGAGATGGAAGAAATGCCCAACTCGTCGTCTGCCCTGACTAGAGAGGAGCAGTACTGCGAGGAGCATTATCAAGCTACTACTAAGCGACGTTCAGACGGTAGGTACGAGGTAGCCCTACCAGTGAAAGATAATTCCTTAGATAAACTAGGGTCGACTAAAGCAAAAGCTATAGCTCAATTCAAACAGCTAGAGAGTAAGATGGCAAAGAACGAAGCATACTCTGATAGCTATAAGCAGTTTATGCGCGAGTACCTTCGACAAGGTCACATGCGTCCAGCCAGCCAAGGAGACCACATCTCATATCATATGCCGCATCACGGATTACTTAGACCTGAGTCCAGTACGACGCGGATGAGGGTGGTGTTCAATGGTTCAGCTAAATCCAGTTCCGGCCTTAGTCTTAATGACGTCATGGAGTGTGGTCCGAACTTACAACAGAACTTACCAACTCTGATCTTAAACTGGAGGCAGTATAAATACGTCGTAACTGCAGACATAGAGAAAATGTTTCTCCAGGTTATGGTCAGAGAGAGCGATCAGTATCTTCAAGGTATTGTCTGGAGAGAGTCTTCTAGTGATATCCTTCAGGAATACTTTCTAACTACTATCCCGTTCGGGATTAAAGCATCTCCTTACTTAGCTATGCGCACCCTGCGTCAACTAGCTAAAGACGATGCCTCTAAGTATCCTTTTGCAGCCAAAGCAGTAGAAAACCATTTTTATATGGATGATTTACTCAGCGGTGAAAACTCTATTGAAACTACAAGAGAGCTTCAGCGTCAGCTAATAGAGATGCTCAGAGGCGCAGGCATGAATTTGCGCAAGTGGTCAGCTAACGACCCTCAGCTTTTAGCTAGCTTGTCCACTGAGCAGCTTGACAAACCTTTCGATTTTGTGAGCCACGAATCTCGCAAAACGTTGGGACTTAGGTGGACATCCTCATCTGATTCATTTAAATTTACATACAAACTAGAACAGGCAGAGAATGTCAGGACGAAACGTCAGCTCCTTTCGGAGATCTCCAGGATATATGATCCTTTGGGGTGGCTATCAGCGTTGACTATTCGAGCTAAGCTTATTTTCCAGGAAACATGGGCATCCGGCATAGGTTGGGATGACCCTATCCCGGAAAAAACCCAAAGAGAATGGGTACAGCTACGTAACGATCTTCAAAACTTAAGTCACTTTGAGATTCCTAGGTATCTCGGGAATACACAAAGGGCTTTTCAGCTTCACGGCTTCAGCGATGCCTCAGAAAAGGCTTACGCTTGTGTTGTGTACTTAGTCGCGTGCGATGATAAGGGCGAGTGCACACGAACTCTGGTCGCAGCTAAGACTAAACTAGCACCTATGAAAAGGAAAATTTCATTACCTTGTCTCGAATTATGTGGTTCTCTACTTTTAGCTCAGCTTATAAAAGTAATAAAAGCATCGTTACCTAATAGCGACTTTGTTACTTATGCTTGGACCGACTCCATGGTAGTCTTGGGTTGGCTCCATGGCGATTTAGCTCGATGGAAACAGTTCGTTGCTAACCGTGTTCAGCAGATTACGGAAATAATACCGGCATCGAACTGGAACCATGTCCGATCTGAGGAGAACAGCGCAGACTGTGCTACTAGAGGGCTTTCAGTTGCAAAGCTCCAGAATACTTCCCTCTGGTGGACTGGACCAGAGTGGTTGGCAAACTTTAATGCTAGCAACTTACATAACAAAACTTACGAACCACCGAATATCGAAACTAAAAGAAACAAGGTAACCTCAGCTTTGCTTAAACCTAAGTCATCATTTATAGATGACCTGCTATTACGAAACAGCTCTGTCACGCGCGTAGTGAAAATAGTAGCGTGGGTGGTACGTTTTATAACAGCGATGCGTCGGCAAAATACGGAACGTGCTACATTTTTGTCTACCGCGGAAGTAAACAAAGCGCACGATTTAATCTCTAAGCACGAGCAAGAGAAATACTTTGCAAACGATTTAGAAGTTGTTAAGACTAAAGGTTACGTTCCACCTAACAGCAAAATAGCTAACCTTTATCCCTTTTTAGATAAAGACGGGATTTTAAGGGTGGGTGGTCGTCTTAGTCGCGCTATAGTAAGCAGCTCAGCCAAACATCCAGTGATTGTGTCTAACCACAGCCGGTTTAGTGACTTGATTATAAATCAAGGGCATGCTGTTACTCTACACGGCGGGCCAAGACTTACCCTATCTTACATAAGGGAAAGATATTGGATTTTAAGTCACACTTCCGATCAGCTAACAGCTTCGCAACCTCCAATTCCCGGCAACTCATCTACCGCGGCTCCGCAAACATCTCGTGGAAAGGTTAAGCGTAAACCTTTTAAGAATTACCTTTCGTTAGCGCTCTTATTGATGGCGATGATGATAGCTCCAACAAAGCAAAGCAGCCCGTATATAAGACCTATCGCATTAAACTCAACCGCACTTTACTTCGATAAAATATCAACCCTGCAGTATGTCAGGGATGAGTGGAAGCTGGTGGTTTATTATAATCTTACAGGCTATTGGCAAGCCATAAATCACTTAGAGTTTTACGTGAGGCACCTTAAAAAAGCTACAAGGAATTCTCAATATCAGCAGATAACGGACCAGCTAGCTCACGAAATGTCCGAAATCGAGCACAACAACAAACTTTTACAAAATCCTAGCCACAAACGACAGACAAGAGGTTTGGTAAACGGCATAGGAAGCGTTGCGAATTATCTTTTCGGCGTATTGGATGATGATTTTGCGCAGAAATACGCCAAAGACATAGAGAAAATCTCTAGTAGTGAAAACCATCTGAGAAAGCTTATAAAAAATCAGACGGTGGTCATGGAAGCTGAAGCGAATATATTGCAACGTAACGAGCAGATTATGAACAAGCGGTTTTCAGAACTAAACGAACATTTATTCAGCTTTACTGCCAGTATGAATCAACTACAATCGGACGTCGATAAGGGTCTGTACATAACGTCCTCAGCTTTAACGACCAGCATCGTACTAGAAAACCTGAGAAACATCCAGAATGCCCTCGTGGACACCGTGACAGACATAAGGCATGGACGCATCGACACTCATCTTATTTCCAGTGAGCAGTTAGAAGAACAGGTAAACTTCATCGCAAGTCAGTTACATGGTGATTTGAAACTACCGACAGATAAAGGTAACATAAAGGACTTGTACAAACTTCTAAAGGTATTCGCCAAGATGTACCAACAATACCTAATAATTGAAATTAACATTCCACTCGTCACCAGCGAAATATACGAGGTTGATAAAATTATAAGCTTACCACAGAATAAAGACGGAGTTTCTTACCTTACCATACCTACCTATCCATATCTCGCCTTTAACTTGCAAAAGGACGCAGTAATATTTCTAACAGATTACGATTTGCAAGACTGCCTTCACGCGTCGGAAGAAAGAATACTATGTTCCCTCGATAAACCTACGTATAACTTAAATATACAACAAAATATCTGCATGATAACTTTATTAGAAGCTAGTAGTCAACCAGCTTGTACCTACGAACGACTACCGTGTGTAAATAGATGGGTCAAATTACACGGGCCGAACAAGTGGATGTACTCGTGTTGCGATAAAATGCAACATCCGCACATATTGCACAGCTGATGTTAGTGTGAACACTTTATCGGGCAATGGCCTTCTTGACATAGGTCAGGGTTGCACCGTCAAGGGGGATCACTTTACCATTCACGGTCACAATAATTTTTTGCGTAAAGTTAGCATACAGCCGTCGATAGAAGCCCCAGAGGTATCTGTTTTGAATAGCGTTCTAAAGACTTCTGGGAATAGCAGCTACAACTACACTACGGAGAGTCACGCGCAGATCTACCAGCAAGTAATGAAGGAAATTAACGATCTGAAGCAACAATCAAACTCCGACTTCAGCATCCACGATGTACACCAGTACTCCATTATGTATGGCATGCTCGTCGTACTTGGGGTAGGAGTCATCGTGGCAGCAGCACTTACAGCAGCTAAGAGACGCAGGAAGATTCCCGTTCCAGCAGCTTCTCCTGGGCGGGGAGCCCCGGTGAGCTACGAAAGCGCGCGTGCCCTCGCACGTGCCCACGCTGCCGCCTTCCCCTTCGCCAGCGACCTTCAGCGTCAGTCTAGTGAAATAGTGAACGCTAGTGCGAATATAGGCGCCGTGCCTCCTAAACCCCCGCGGTCGGAGTATAGGGTTAAGATCCCTTGTGAATCCTACGGTGAGGTAGTCTCGCCCACCGAAGACAATACAGTGTAGCTTGTGCGGTATCTATGAAAGTGAACATGGACACGGACAATATTAGTATTAAGTCTATCCTAAATGTTGTATTATTTATTCACTTTAAGATTGTATAATTTAAGAACCTTTAAATCACTTCTGTGTTTAAATTGTGTCATAGCTTTACTTGTTACTAAATGTAGTATTATTTAGGTAGTCACTTTAAGATTGTATAATTTAAGAACCTTTAACTCACTTCTGTGTTTAAATTGTGTTATAGCTTTACTTGTTACTAAATGTTGTATTATTTAGGTAGTCACTTTAAGATTGTATAATTTAAGAACCTTTAAATCACTTCTGTGTTTAAATTGTGTCATAGCTTTACTTGTTACTAAATGTTGTATTATTTAGGTAGTCACTTTAAGATTGTATAATTTAAGAACCTTTAACTCACTTCTGTGTTTAAATTGTGTTATAGCTTTACTTGTTTAACTTATACGAGTATACACATCATAGCTTTAACTTGTCATAACCACGTTTAGCTTCTTGAACTAGGTTTAACTTAGCCGCTTTCCTTTCTTTCTTTGGTTGGCAAGATGTACGAGCCGTACAGATTTAGCTAGCTAGACTTCTACGTGATCTTGTAAGTTACTTAGATGTACGAGCCGTACAGATTTGGCTAGCTAGAGGAATGCGGAATATATTAATAGCACGTTTCTACGTGATCTTGTAATTTACTTAGTTCTAAATCACGCTTCAATAAACACTTTCTTACTTACAGTCAGTCAACAAGCTTGGTTGTATTATTCTCCTATACGGAGATCAACCTCTCATCAGCTCGAAGCTTTAGGGGAGCAACCCTAAGCTTCTACTCAGCTCACTATAGCTAACTTAACTTACTGTGAATGAAACACATATGTATTTAATACTAAAAAGACCAGGGTGTGTCAAGACCACTACCGAAAACAAAGGGGGGTGGTGCAGCACCCCAAAACAAAACGAATAAAAAAAACCGTTGTCCGAAAAAAAAATTCTAGCGGGAGATATGAATTTTTAAAGATTTTTATTTGTTTTGCTAGCCAGCAATGTACACGTAAGTTTACAAGTGCCGTAAGTTAGTACCTAATAGGTATGTACGTTCTTAGTCTTACCTAATTCCGTCGCAGTCTCGGTCGAATCAGAAATGGCACGAACTGCGCTCCTCCTCGTTCATGGCACAGCTGAGCACGTCTGATTGTGGACCGATGAACACGATCCAGGAATGTAGGATCCTCGGCGCTTCTCGCATTTACCCCAGCATTTACGCTGCAGTCCGCGTACCTACTCGAAGGTTTCTCCTAGCAAAGTCCAAGACCTGTTCTTGCACCTGAACACCTACCCCTCTGCCACCCCCGTGCCTTTGGGGCGTAATACGTTCATTATTCAGGACCCTTTGATATGCAGCCGTGAAGACTTTAGCATCAGACGGATGTGTCTGATTGGGGTACCTATCCCGGTAAATGCGCAAGGCTCGTGACGCATTTCCTCTCGCTTAACACATTAGCAACTGTCCATACTCCCTCGCACTAAACATAATAAACTTGTAAACAAAACACTAACATAATTAAAGACCTAGTACTCTAAGACTAACGATTAATGAAATAAAAACACACCAAAACTAACTGAAAACTAAACTAAACTGCCTAATACCTAATTAGAAAAACTCATAAAACAGAAGAAAAACACGAACGTATTGCAATTTTTATGCACCGCGCAAGTGTTCACTGCGAATAATGAACACGTACTAAAAACAAAATGAATCAAAAGATTAGTGAAATTAGGTAAATAATGTCCTTTTAAAAAAGCCGAAAAACGCCGAACGACATTGCTCTGTCATAATCTCTTATGATTATGTGTCTTATTAATACAGTCATATGATTCAGTTTCCTTTTACACTACATTTTTCTTTGACAAAATGTAGGCCGACACAGTTGATGCCTATTACCTATTTGTAATTAGGGTTCAGTACTTAAAGGGTGGTAAACCTCGGCTGTCTGTCGTCTGTTCGTGGTTTTAAATTTTTTCAGCGAATTACAAAGAATAGAACTACGGACAAGTGCGGTATTTTTCCGTAACTTTTATGTTTTGTAAAAAGCAGGTAAAAATACCATAAAATAATTTGAATTTCGCGCCAACCGGCGACGATCACCCTTATTCAGCAGAAGCTCAAGTTTGTGATCAAGTGATCGATCACCCATCGATCTAAATAAAATTCAGGAGATAACTAACTACTAGCCTATAAGTAGGTACCTATCTTATTTCTTACGAGATAGATAAAATAGGTACCACTCATGATGGTTGGTATGTTTAGAATTACCTTGCAGTAACATCGTTTAAAATAAAGCTACGGAACCAATTTGTTAAAGTAAATAAAATTTGCGCAAATTGTCGGTAAAAGTCAAAGGCGTTACACGTGCGTCCGCGGCCTTTGTCGGAAAGTTTGGAGAGGTGCCGCCGCGCCGCGCGCGTGTCAAAGGAAAGCCGAACTAGGTATCTATTCTCTAGGCAGGACGATGACCTCTGAAAATAAACGCGGGTCTGTCAGCTGTTCTTAACAAAAGTGGGTACTTATTTCAGACAGATTAAATGTACCTATTTTAAATTTTGATGTTTCTAATCAATTCTTGGTATGCTTTCAAGGTCATGGCCGCGAATTAAATCGTAACCGCGCGCGTGTCAAAGGAAAGTCGAACTACCTATTCTCTAGGCAGGACGATGACCTCTAAAAATAAACGCGGGTCTGTCAGCTGTTCCTAACAAAAGTAGGCACTTATTTTAGACTGATTAAAAAATTAAAATGTACAGATTAAAATGTATTTTAAATTTTGATGTTTCTAATCAATTCTTGGCATGCTTTCAAGGTCATGGCCGCGAATTATATCGTAGCCGCGCGCGTGTCAAAGGAAAGCCGAACTACCTATTCTCTAGGCAGGACGATGACCTCTAAAAATAAACGCGGGTCTGTCAGCTGTTTTTAACAAATGTAGGTACCTATTTATTTTAGACAGATTAAAATGTATTTAAATTTGTATGTTTCTAATGAATTCTAGGTATGCTTTCAAGGTCATGGCCGAGAATTAAATCGTAGGTAGTATGTACCTACCTACTAACTATTTATTGAAAAGATAAGTTCGTAGGCGCGGAACTTTCACGTGTCGGTAGGGTAATAACCGCGCCCGCGCGGATAGTGACCTATTTGGCTGTGCGGGGCGGTTGGTGTTTTGCAATACATTGCTGCTTTTTTTATTTTATTAATTTTTTGCTTATTTAAATTACTTATTTAGGTAGATATGTTCTTATAGTGTTGTGCTATGGGTATGTACCTAGAAAAAAAAATAAAAAAAATTGATGGGTCGACATATTTTTCGCGTTTTTTTTTCGCTAAATATTTTCAAAATCATGGTCTGATTGCACCCCCCCAGTTTTCGGTAGTAGTCTTGACACACCCTGTATGTATTTTAGATAATCTTAGGTACACCCCCTGCCTTTCTTAAATGCACAATTCTTTCCATCCCAAGGTTGCCTGGAAGAGATCGCTTCTAAGCGATAAGGCCGCCCATTGTACTTATCTTATGTGATGTCTCTTTGTTATGTTATTTTCTCGTGTACAATAAAGAATTTTTGTATTGTATTGTATTTATTTTGATTGGTTTTTGTATGTATAATAATATTGATTCATTCATTTAATTTTTAATTTATAGGCACAAATATGTATTTTATTTTATTTTATTGTCATAGCTTTAATTATGAGAGAATATTGTCTATTGATTAAATAGTATAAAGCGGGTTAAATTGTCCAAGTGTTATAATAAGAAAAATAAATTGTATTTAGTTAAGTCCTACCATGCTAAGGGAGATACTGTTCAAATATTTTAAAAGACCATTGTAAATTGTATTTTATCATTTGTTTATTATTTATTTAAGTAATTTTGTATTTAAACCTTCGATCAAAAATAAGTAGTTCGCGGCCTCCCCCGGCCGGCAAAGCCGGAAATTTTTGATCGAAGATTTAAGCGTATAATTTTATTTTTGTTTGTTTTTAATTATTCATTTGTTACTCTGTATTCTTTCTTTAATTCTTCTTCTTCAGTTACCTATTTATTTATTGTATTAATAAATATTTATGTCTACTGTTGTTGTATAAAAATTGTCATAATGTAAAATCTTGTACTGTTAAGCTATTCTTTAAGCTGTAATCTATTTATACTTGTATGTAAAGTGTAGCTGTGTGTGTGTGTATAGTATGTGAGAATGTGTGTGCTGGGAGTGTTTGTTGTTTTACATAATAAATAAATGTCTTTTATTTCCCTTAAAATGAATTAATGATGTTGCAATTCAATAGCAACAGGTAGGATAGCTCGCGGGCCGGGACATAGCTCCCGGACAGGAAAAAAAAACCTAACCTAACCAATTTTTTTTCACTCTTTTTACAGTTTGTTGTAATCTTTCAAGATTTTGATGTGTAAGAATGTGTGTGAGAATGTGTGTGTGGGTGCGTATTGAGATTGTAATAAATAAAAAAATAAAAAAAACCTACTAGTATGTAGATAATGATGTTGCATTTATGCAATGTATTCATGCAACAGCAACAGGTTAACGTAGGGTATTAAAGAAAAAAAGCAGACTAGCATACTCGCTGTTCATTGGATCAGATGAGTCAACTAGTTTGCATCAAAAAAAAAAAAAACCTAACCTAACCTTGCTGTCGATTCGGACACCATTAAAAATAGCTGCATTGTACTATGCCCTGAAATCGAAAATGTGTCTGTGACTAAAAAATGTGTTATCTGTGTGCAAGCGGACAGCGGAAGGAAAAAATCCAAGTGAGCGAGCTACCTCACTTGGCGTGGCAACAACACGCACGGCACGCCGCGGCCGTGTTGTTCAAATAATTAATAAAATTGTTAGAATACAAACAATACCTTCCTACCTACGAAGGAATCACAAAACGGTAAATTGCTACAACTTTTCAATCAGAAAGTATTTATTTTTTATTTGAGGAGAGTGTTTAATCTTTCATTATAGGTTCCAAGTCATCTAGCTTCATCAGCGTCATGAAGTACTCCAAAGCGTTTTTGATGTTCCAGTCTTTAGCCTCCAAACACCTGAAATGATCAAAACGACACTGAAATCTTATCCGCGCCGTTTATTCAATCTACATTATGTACCTACCTATTAAACATACTAAGTAATGGGTACCTACTTACTCAGGGGGCATCCATTCCTTCAATTACGTGAGGCGTTTAGGTAGGGGGGGGGGGGGGGGGGGGTCTAACAGAAAGGGGGGTCCAAAAATCGCCAAAACCACCTCACGTAATTTATGGATGCCCCCTAATCCATTTGATTCTGATCAGATTATACCTAGTTTGGTTCATTTATTGTTACTGGATAATAGAAAGACTTAGGTACCTAATACCTACAAATACCTATTTACACAGCTTCCTTATAGTAGTTCATGTACCTATGTATTGTAGGTATTTGTATAGGTAGGTAGGTAGTACCTCTAGTTTGGTGCGATCACCAGTCACCAAAACAAACCCTAACGAGGTGTTTGGGGAGGCTCCATACTCCATCAGCAGGACAAGACAAGTATGGCAGGTAACTATGGTACGAGTACGAGGGCTGATGAGATACCTGTACCCGCAATTTGGGTGGGTAATACTTATTTCGTTTCTTATATAAAGGTAGGTGCCTTACTAGTATAAATAAGTACCTTTCACTGGGCTTTTTATCAAGTTCTGTTAACTGCATGAAGACAGTCACCAAGTTCTGTTTCAGATCCGCGTCTGGCGAGTCATCCAGGCTCAGGAAACTCAGGGGTTTCATCTATAACAAACAAAAGTATTGTATCTAAATAGCCGGTAGCGCGTAGGTAGGTAGGTACACATAAAACTAAAAAAAAGTCATCCGTATGTTGTAGGTACCTACAGACTTAATTTAGAAATATCTAATACCCACCTAATTGTAATAAATAGGTGTGTACCTAGGTGTACAAATACAATAAGCTGTAGTTTAGGTACGCTGCAGTGCCGAATGAATACCAGCGCGATAGTTAGTGTCCCATGTTACTATTCGTAGACGATTTAGGAAGTGGTCAAGTTAGGAAGTGGACAAAGTCGTCCTGAGGGGTTTGAAGGTAGGTTCCTTCCTACACTGTCCTACCGTGGTCCTACCTGTGAGATACAGTTGAGAATTATATGTATGTATGACATCTGAGGTACCTACCCGCACGTCGCACTATGGGTCAGAAGCGTAATTATCGTGCCAAAAATCACTTTGACAAAAGTTAGATTTCTCAGTGAATATGAAGTGGGAAAATTGAACTATCATATAAGTACCTACCTATACCACACAAATATGGTACAATAACATATTTGAATAGCGATAGCTTGAACTTGAATGTAAGGAAGTAGATTGATTGATGTAGGAAAAATTGTGATATGACACTTTCAGATCGATTTTTTTACAAATATTTGTTGATAAAACTATTACCTACTTATAATTAGGTATCATTATAAATCGGCATTAGGCATCATTAAAAGCGCGGTACTTAATACTTTCCACCATATTCAAGCACATTCTTTTATGGATAAGAAATTTAGCTTTTACAGTCAATTTTTGAAAGCCCTCCTATTTTTTCAGATTATAAAATTCAAATTGAGTTTTCGTATTTACCGCTGTCTCCCGAGAAGGAGTTATGACTACTATAACGTTCCTTGATCAGTATACTAACAGGATTTAAACTAAATTTTTGCCCCAATTTGACTTACAGGCAAAAAAGTGAACCGTGGGAAAATAGAAATAAAACCGGCCAAGTGCGAGTCGGACTCGCGCACGAAGGGTTCCGTACCATTATCTATAAAAACGGCAAAAAAATCACGTTTGGTTGCATGGGAGCCCCCTTAAATATTTATTTTATTCTGTTTTTTAGTATTTGTTGTGATAGCGGCAACAGAAATACATCATCTGTGAAAATTTCAACTATCCAACTATCATGTTATGATAGTTCATGAGATACAACCTGGTGACAGACGGACAGCGAAGTCTTAGTAATAGGGTCCCGTTTTTACACTTTGGGTGCGGAACCCTTAAAATCATGAAAGTGGATTTTTTGGAAAATTTAGTATAAATTGTAGCAAATATCCTGGTTTTAGTAGGGTTCCGTACCCAAAGGGTAAAACGGGACCTTATTGCTAAGACTCCACTGTCCGTCTGTCACCAGGCTGGTATCTCATGAACCGTTATAGTAAGACAGTTGAAATTCACAGACAATGTATTTCTGTTGCCGCTAAAACAACAAATACTAAAAACCAGAATAAAATAAAATATATATTTAAGGGGGCTTATAGGTCACAAGTTATATCAAAATCAGTAAATTAGATCTATCTTATGGAAAGTTAAACCTATGTAAACTGTCAATTGTCTTGTCTATGAATAATAAAAAATACTTATTTCCAAAAAACTAAAAATGATAATATTTTTTTCTTCAAAATAAAATAAAAAAAAGGCAGCAAAAGGCTCCTAAGAACAAAACCTTCTAACTACAAAAGGAACGGTAGCTACACTTATGGGACCCAAATTTGCCCCACCATGTACCTACACATATAATAATATAGTTAATTTGTTAGTTACCTAATTAAGCATCTCATACCTATTGATAGAACAAATACTAGCACGCCAACCATCTGTTTTAAGCATTATGTTATTGGTCGGCAGGTAGAAAATGCCTCGGCATTAAGCCCACCCTTTGTACATTAGTGCAATAAAGTTTTAAATAAATAAATAAAATAGATATTATACCTAGTAAGACAGCAGAACCAACAACTTCTTTTTGTTGCTGGCAGCACTGTCGGCAACACAATTTGTAAACACGGGATATGTACCTATGTCATAAATAATAAAAACACTAGGTATATGTTCTTATTACAACGAGTAAATCACGAGAAAAACTATTAAATTTAATCGCGAAACAAACTACGCTAAAAACCACGAGTGAACAACATTGCTTACGGCGATTTTGTGAGCAAGAAAGCCGCGCTACGGGGTGGCGTCATTTTCAGCAAACTGGGCTGGCGTCTGTCAAGCAAGCCAGTCGTCAAATGATAGCAGTGTTCGCAGCTCCGAATGCATTGCATGCAGTACAACAACGATGTGATAGAACACAGTCACAGCCAAAGGAGATTCTTTACTCAGTTAGTTACTTGTACCTACTTACCTTGTTAGATTTATATTTTAGTATAAGCATATTTAAGTTCTATAAGTGAAAACTGTTATGCTTTAGTTACCTTTGTTTCTATTCATCTAAGCTTTTCAAGCTGTTTGTTTTCCATCAAAATAAAATAAATAAATAAAAACTAAAAAATAATCGATTGCAGCATTCCAGAAAATGCTCTAGGTCAGCGAGGACGTTTTTCATTCATTGCTAGGTATATTATTCATCTGATCCATATATCTCTAGCCTAACGCAAAAACGTTGCCTGAGAGCAATGTTTAATTTAGTTACTGTTGATAGTTGTAGGCCATACTTTATTAAGCACAAAATTCTTACTCTACCAGCTCTGTATATTCTAAATGTAGCTATGTTTGTAAGAAATAACCAACATTTATTTAAAAGTTTCTCCGATGATGGTGTTGTACTGTACGTAACCGACGACGTAACAATAACGATAATAGACTTTGTACGCACCCATCACAAACTGCCCTTATACAGAAAAGTGTTTTAGGCATGGCACCCAAAATATATAATCATGCTGTAAAATGTATAAACAACAATTAACTCTGTTACGTCGAATATATTTAAAAATAGACTGAAGAATGTACTTAAAGAGAAATGTTATTACAGCGTTAATGATTTTCTGCTTGACAAATTTTGATTTTATATACCTACCAATTAGTTAGAATGTATAATTAATTTTAAGTTTATCTGACATTTTTTTTTATGATTGATTAGTATACCTACCTAGTTACGAAAAGACATATCGCATTAGTGACGAATCTGCAGTGAGCCCTCTCCTATTTGCACGCCAGTAATGGCAAAACATGTGGATCTTAATTAATCTATATTTTAACATAATTGCATGCTCATACCATGTTAATACTTATGTTTTAAGCAAATAAATGATTCTTATTCTTAAGGAGACCAAGCGAAACTGTGGCAGGAAGCTATAATTTCTTTTAGATTCTTAACCAACAAAACCTTGCATTTACTTTTTTACGATTATTAGAATTTTTTAGTTTCCAATTTATCTTTTGTTTGTAATATAATAAAATAAAAATAAAAAATCATTTATTGCCTAAAAAAAACTCTTAACCTAAACAGTAACACATAAAAATACAAAGAAATTAAAAATACATAGGCAAAGGGAGTAAATTCAGCTTTGAGCTGCATGCAGGGAGCATGCGGCGCTGGTTTTAAATCTACTCCCGTCGGGTAGGTGGTCACCGAGGGATTGGGATAGCGGGTTGTGGGTACAAAAAGTAAAAACATTGTAATCTAATGGTGAACGGCTCATACATGTTTACCTGAGCTTGAGAATGAGTATGTGTCTATGTGCTAGTTCTCCCGAGGCACCAGTCTCATGAGAGTCTGGGCAACCGGAGACCTTATGAGTGTATGTGTGTGTATGTTTATGTGATTGTGTGTTATGTTATAAATATATGTTGTAATAGTTTTTTTATTTCAAAAATTCAAAATCCAAAGTGCTTTATTTCCTTTAGACCTTACAGGACTCTTGGACACGTCACAAAACTCAGATTACATAAGTAAAACTAGGAAATAAAGTGATCACTTAGATTTTTTGTCCACTTCAATCTTTTTAAGGTAAAGTAAAGAAGCGAACTAGAAACCTTTACCTACCTTGTTAGAATGTTAGTTTTCGAGTTGGAGCAAAACTCGTCCCAAGCTTTTTTATCCTCTACATAATCTGATATTTTACAGTAGGTAGGCCTTTTTACAAAGGATGTGTTTAACAATTTGTTTGAATTTATTTATTGTCAATTTTTGCAACTCACTTGGAGTTTTGTTGTAAAAGCGTATACCTACATTGCCCTTTAAATGATACCTACGTTAATCTTGTGTAACCTAGTTGTGGGCACAGCGAGTTTATTCTTATTTCTAGTATTAAATTTATGTATATCGCTATTTTTAGGGAACCGATTGATATTTTTATGAGTACCTATACAACAAGTTTTCATAAATATATTGACATTTTTCATTTATTATCTACTTACTTACCTATTAAAAAGTAAGTTTTGATTTGACGTAATTTTTTTTAAATTTATTTATTAATATGTACGTAGTACGTATATTTACGTACTATAAGTAGGTATGAAGTATTATTTTCTATTATGTAAATGTAGAAAATTCTACATTTAATTATGTTTATGTCCATTAAATCCGCAAGATTTGGTAAGTGGCAATTTTTTTATACTAATAAATAATTTTTATTTATTTATTTATATTTCATTTATAGTTCACTTAACTAAGATCATAACTGCGAAAGATTCATTAAGATAGGTATTTTGAATCGAGTCGAGTGCGATCATAAAACATATTCGCGTGTTTCTGTTCCCAGTTCCCTCCCTATAATAGGAGCCTCCCTATAACAGTTTGTTATCTTACTGAACTAATCGGGCTGAAATTTTACATACAAATAGTTCTGGGCCTGGAATAAAACATGTGCTACTTTTTATCCCATGAATCAGTTCCCATGGAATAGAAATAACCTTAAAGAACGCGTGCGAAGCTACGGGAAGAAATAGTAGTACCTACCTCATCATCATCATCATCAGCCTATATTAATCCACAGCTGGACATAGGCCTCGCCTAATGAGCGCCACAGGTACCTACCTATTTTTATAAAATTAGATACATAGAATGTTTATGAAAAAGCTAAAAACCGACTATAAATTCCTTAGTAGGTAGGTACCTATTTGGATTCTACCTCGATGGTATTTACTTACAACTGTTTTTTGAGTTTTGCGGGACAAAAACGAATTCAATTAATTAGGAATCATTCTTTATGGGACCAAAGAGAATAAAACCACTACGTTATGGAACCACCTCGGGATCATTCTCTGATCAATAGCGATAGAATGTTCAAAATAACTCTAAAATGACGCGAGAAAACGACAACATAAATAGAGTCTAATTGCTTATTTTGTAAGCCTAAAGAAATAAAGTTATTGAATTTTGAGAAAAAACATACATACAGTCGAACATAGAACCTTCTCTCCTTGTTTTATACTCTGATAATAAATAGTCTAATTCGTACTCGTCTGTTTTGTTTAAGTACTCGACAAGATGGGCCAAAGGGCTAGAGCGTGCATTCGTTTCCGTAACAATCAGCTGTCAAAGTCAAAAGTTTGACGTTGACATTACATTCAACGACTGACGCCGTCAACAAGTATGTCAACCGTCATTGTCTGTCCTGTCTGTCAGTCAGTCGGTCGAGCAGCCTGTTTTGTGTTTGTAAAACACATCGACTTCGATTTATTTTTCCGGCTAGACCGTTCCGCGTAGTAAACAATGAAGAAACACCAAACGCGTCAGAAAACCGTGAACGATCCGGTCATAGTGTCGCGAGTGAAGAACTACCTCGCGGAGAACGTGGACAAGACGTTCGTAGACGTGAGCCAAATGGCGCGCTCGCTCCGGGAGCGCTACCGCGAGTACAACAACCGCAGCGAGGCGGCCTTCTGTCAGCTCGTGGAGGGCGCCTACAAGGTGGTGCTGCAGAGCTACGGGCTCGACGGGGCGACTAGTTCCGAGCCGGACGACGAGTCGGACCTGGAGCTATTGGACGAGAGCAGTCGCGGCGCGCTCAATGAGCGCCTGCTCGAGATGTACAACATGCAGGACAAGAAGCGGCACAAGGCGGGCGAACCGATAGATATACTGAGCAGTGACGAGGACGGAGGGAGCGCCGCGCCCGCCAAGCTGCCCAAGATCAGCGACCAGATCACCATCACGCCGCACCTCGCGCCCGCGCGCCGCGCGACCGCCGACCGACCCGTCGACGCGCCCAAGCCGCACCACGCCCAGATCAACAGTGAAAAGAAAAAGAAATCCGATCCAAACAAAATCGGATCTCTCAGAAAGAAAGCAGAAATAGGTAGCACGAAGGCCGTGACCGTCAGCTTCGAGGACATCGGGGGCATATCAGAGATAATCACTCCAATCTGCGACCTCATCTTGCACATGAAGCATCCGGAGGTGTACGCAAAATTGGGCATAAAAGCTCCTCGAGGGGCTCTGCTACACGGGCCTCCGGGGACGGGCAAGACTCTGCTGGCGCATGCCATTGCGGGCAAGCTGCAGCTGCCGCTGCTGGCTGTCTCTGGCACCGAGCTAGTGGGTGGAGTTTCGGGAGAATCGGAGGAGAGAATAAGGGAGCTGTTCGAGAGAGCCACATCGATAGCGCCAAGTGTACTGTTCATAGACGAGATCGACGCGGTGTGCGGGAACAGGATGCACGCGCAGAAAGACATGGAGAGGAGGATGGTGGCGCAGCTTCTCACCAGCCTAGACGCGCTCAGCGAGAGCAGCTTCTCGGTCCTTGTGCTGGCCGCCACCAACAACCCGGACGCGCTAGACCCAGCGCTGCGGCGCGCCGGCCGCCTTGAGCAGGAGATAGCACTGGGCATTCCCACGGCCGCGGTGCGGCAGGACATCCTGCGCATCCTGTGCCGCGGCATCACGCTCGGCGAGGACGTGGACGTGGAGGCGCTGGCGCAGGTGACGCCGGGCTTCGTGGGCGCCGACCTGCAGGCACTCGTCAATAAGGCTAGCACCTACGCCGTCAAGAGAATCTTCAACGACCTTCGCGTCGAGGAGCCGTCGCCGCCCGCCGTCGTCGCCGTCAACGGACTCAAGGAGGGGGAGGAGCCGGTCGTGCAGGATGAGGCGCCCGAGGCAGAGTTCGAGGCGCCACCCGCCGAGCCCGCGCCGCCGGCGACCCCCGCTGCGCCCGAGCTCGAGACTGCGCCGCCGGCCCCCGCCGCCCCCGCCGACGCGGTGTCCGAGGCAATGAGTCTGCTGGGCGCGGCACCGTACTCGGGTGCGCAGTTGTTGGGGCTGTGCATCCGGCAGGGCGACTTCCTGACGGCGTTGCGCACGACGCGGCCGTGCGCCGTGCGCGAGGGGTTTGTAACGGTGCCAGACGTGACGTGGGAGGACGTGGGGTCGCTGCGCGCCGTGCGCAAGGAGTTGCAGCTGGCGATCCTGGCGCCCGTGCGGTACCCGGCCGCGCTGGAGGCGCTCGGGCTGGCGGCGCCGTCGGGCGTGCTGCTGTGTGGCCCGCCCGGCTGCGGCAAGACGCTGCTCGCGAAGGCCATTGCCAACGAGGCTGGCGTCAACTTCATCTCGGTGAAGGGGCCCGAGCTCCTCAACATGTACGTGGGCGAGAGCGAGCGCGCCGTGCGCACGTGCTTCCGGCGCGCGCGCAACTCGGCGCCAGTCGTCGTCTTCTTCGACGAGTTCGACGCGCTGTGTCCGCGGCGGAGCGCGCGCGACGCGGACGCGGGAGCGCGTGTCGTCAACCAGCTGCTGACGGAGATGGACGGTGTGGAGGCGCGGCGCGGCGTGTTCGTGCTAGCCGCCTCCAACCGACCCGACGTGGTCGATCCGGCGGCGCTGCGGCCCGGCCGGCTGGAGCGCGTGCTGTACGTGGGACTGCCGGAGCGCGCCGACCGCGAAGACATCCTGCGCAAGCTGACGCGCGCCGGGTCGCGGCCTCGCCTCGCCGCGGACGTGCAGCTGGCGGAGGTGGCGCGGCGCGCGGAGGGGTACTCGGGCGCGGACCTGGCGGGTCTGGTACGCGCGGCGGCAGGTGACGCGCTGGCGGCGCGGCTGGCGGCAGGCCCGCTGCATGCGGGCGATGAGGCTGGGCTGGAGGTGAACGCGGGTAACTTCGCGACGGCGCTGGCGCGCTGCCGGCCCTCGGTGTCGGCCGGCGAGCGCGCGCACTACGACAAGCTGCGCGCGCGCTACGCCTCAGCGCCGGACGCGGAGCGCGACGCCATGGACGTGGAGCCTGCGCTGGCCTCGTCGCCGCGCGCAGACATGGACGACATGGACACGGTGTGACCGCTAGCCGTCTCTCCCCTCACTGAACTGTGTCTACTATCATGATGTACCTATTGCCTATGCCTAGTATGATAAGGTGGAACTAATAAATATTAAGAATTTTAAACAATACTTTTGTTTATTAAGTACATACCTACCTAATTCTAAGAAAATAAATTGGTAATCTGCCTTTAGTGAAATTAAGACGCTGGACTGGAAAGGTAAGGGCATCAACATAAACGGTGATTACATCTCACATCTGTGATTAGCTGATGACACAGTCTTAATGGCGGATTCGCTGGAGGAGCTGAACCAGATGCTGGTCGGCCTAGCTTCAACCTCGCGATGCATCGGTCTTGGCATGAACTTGGATAAAGCCAACCAAGCCCATACAGGGTACATGTACGTACAGTAAGCTTCAAAGTAAAGCATCCACCCCGTGTCGTTCTTATGCTGACTTTTGCTGAGGTATAGCATTCGCGTTTAAACTAGCTTTTTCGTTAAAACTTAAATATTAAAAAAAACTAGCGGCCCGCCCCGGCTTCGCACGGGTAGATAGAGGTAACACTCTTGGCAGTCTTTCCACACTACGAACACTCGATCAAGTCTGCTTTTGACAAAATAATCAATCGAAATCATCCGTTTGGGAGCTTTGATGCCGCAACAACCCACAGAGACATCCATCCGTCAAACTTATATATATATATAATAAATAAATAATTTTTATTTTTTAATAAGTAATGCTAGACAATTCACAGCATTATCTTTGTGTTATGGGTACTAGATAACTGATCTACATTATTATGTATATCAGTTATCTAGTATAAAAAATATCATATTATTATACATAGAAACAGACCAGAATACCCTGAGGAAATGTCTGCAGTTCGTACACACATTTGTCCCGAGGAGGGAATCGAACCCGCAACCTCCTGCGTCGCAGGCAGACCTTCGCCCACCGCGCCACAGAGGTCGTCGTTATAAATAAATAAAATAAATAATGCTGGACAATTCACACAGCATTATCTAGCCCCAAGCTAAGCAGAGCTTGTGTTATGGGTACTAGATAACTGATAAACATAATATAATACATTACCTACATAGATAGATATTTTTTATTATACATAGAAAACGACCAGAACACCCGGAACAAATGTCTGCAGATCGTACACACATTATAAGTAGTTATTGTGACATAACTGTAATAGTTATACATATGAATGGTATCGCAGACTTTGTTGTACCTACATATGAATGTCTTCTATAAAGCTGTAGTATATCACTTTGGCCTATTGTCAACAGTTTTTGCAGCGTACGCGATGTAAGGATTTTTATGGTATTTTTTTCACACCTTGGGTTACATTAGCGAAGTTTTCATAACGGATCCCTAACTTTTTTGAAAATATTCTATAGCCTATGTTTATCAGGGATAATGTAGGATTCCAATAGTGAAAGAAATTCTCAAATTTGTCTAGTAGTTTTGGAGCCTATTCCCGACAAACAAACAAATCTTTCCTCTTTATAATATTATTATATGGTATAGACATCGCTCGGCAGAATTTCAAAACAATGAATCAAATGTGTGATCGTTATGAAAGGGGACCGAATACATGTAAAATTGTTTTATTGCTTACGTTTACTGAAATTCAGAGCATTTTTGTTTAAACTTTCAATCTTATTTTGAAAGTTTTAGAGTGAGAATTTTCAAAATTCCTTTCTTATTAGACTCCTACACCGTAAAAGGAACAACAAGTCTCTAGAACCAGTCGTGGTTCGGGCTCTGCGTTGTCTGCCAGTGAGTCAGTTACTCCTTTATAATATGCATTATATTGATGATTTATCGGATGTTGATCGCGTACCCTTTTTATTTTCCTCTACGTTTCTATCGCGTTAGAGCGATGCGATCGCGTGGCGTAGAGTAGCGTAGGGAAAATAAAACAAAAGGAATGAATATATAAATTATGTTTTCATCCCCCCATCTCGGTAAGAGTATTTTTGCTCTTCGATATCTGAGTGCAAAAGCCGTTTTTATCGGCTAGAGGATAACGTAAATTTACGTTATCCTCTAGCGGAAACAAAGGGCTTTTGCACTCGGATATTTAAGAGCAAAAATACTCTTTCCTCGCTGAGGTGGGATAAATAGTTACGGGTTGCAAAGATTGTTTATCTCGTGCTCTTATGATTCCCTCGCTAACACTCATGATTCAAATTTTTTCTAATTTTAGAATCCTTCGCTTGCTCGGTCATCAAAATTGAGCACGCGGTTAAAAAGCAACTTTGCACTCTTGTTTATCAAATAACTATCAATAGAGCGGTAAACCAGAATGTGACCGTACCTTCAACCTAGAATTGACCCTTAGGTTGAAGGTACGGTCACATTCTCATAGCGCACGGTGACTCGCGTAGAACAAGCTAGCTGGATAATAACTTTTTTTTGTTGCTTGATTGTTTTCAGCCGTGAGCAATCATAATTTAATATTTTCGTGATTTTTGAGGGGTATATAATAAATAAAACACTACATTATTGATAAAAATAAATATTGATGAAATTATATACTTACATATATATGCAGGTTATATTAGAAAATAGGTACCTACAATTATATAAAAACTTAAAACTACTCAATTAACATCTACAATAAAATACCAGCCATAATAAAGCAATCCGAAAAAGACATTTAATTTAAAAACTAACTTAAAAACCTACTTCTACATAAAACTGTTTTAAAAATATGTACAAACTGACACCTTTTATTTGACACGTCCACTCGGGTACGTAGCCCTCCTCTTTCGAAATTCCCCCCTTTGACCATTTTTCAAATAGGTTTTTTTTACAGACTTGTATATCTTTCCGGTAAAACAGTGTTGCACATATAGCTTTCCTTTAAAAAAATAAGCATGTTGTTATTCCAGTTGTGCATGAATACCTTTGCAAAATGTCGGCCTGATCCCCCGAGCCCCGAGCCCCGAGCCCTGAGCAGGTCACTTCAACAATGTTCGTGAATAGATGGGAATACATCAAGGATGATTATGTACCTACCTACTCGTATATTAAAATATTCATTACATAAAAATAGGTAAATTAGTATACACATAATGTATATCAGCTGTACGAGTATGGGCCTCGCCAGCCATAATAAAACCGGCCAAGTGCGAGTCGGACTCGCGCACGAAGGGCTCCGTACCATTATCTAGAAAAACGAGCAAAAAAATCAAGTTTGTTGTATGGGAGCCCCCTTAAAAATTCATTTTATTCTGGTTTTTAGTTGTTATAGCGGCAACAGAAATACATCATCTGTGAAAATTTCAACTGTCTAACTATCACGGTTCATGGACAGTGGAGCCTTAGTAATAGGGTCCCGTTTTTACCCTTTGGGTACGGAACCCTAAAAAGTAGCATTTTTTCCAGGCCTAGAACTACCTAGTGTATGCGAAATTTCACCCCGATGCGTTCAGTAGTTTTGGCGTAAAGAAGTAACAAACATCCATCCATACATCCAAACTTAGAGTGATGTGATGTGATTAGTGAGATTGATGTTTCCGATAATATGCCTCCTGCTCTTAGGGCATATAGATGAGTGTGAGTGAGGTATATTATACTTGATTGAGTACAAGTGTGCAGGCTCTTCTAGAGTAGAGTAGCTTATCATGGGAAACTTCACCTTTCAAATTTCCCTTTTATTCCCATCATCATCTTTGTCAGCTACTATAAAATGATATGATTACTGATTACTAAAACTAAAGAGCTGCAAAAGTTAACTAGGCGTCAATAATCTATAAGTAATCATAAAAATAAATTAAACAAGGCTAATACAGTAAGTGTCGAAATAGCCAGAGCCGACCGCTACAAGTACTCATCAGTAAGCGGTTCGAAATAGCCAGAGCCGACCGCTACAAGTACTCATCAGTAAGCGGTTCGAAATAGCCAGAGCCGACCGCTACAAGTACTCATCAGTAAGCGGTTCGAAATAGCCAGAGCCGACCGCTACAAGTACTCATCAGTAAGCGGTTCGAAATAGCCAGAGCCGACCGCTACAAGTACTCATCAGTAAGCGGTTCGAAATAGCCAGAGCCGACCGCTACAAGTACTCATCAGTAAGCGGTTCATTTTGTGTCTTATTTAGCAACAAATCCTAAGCGGTAGGGATTGTTTGGATTGCAAAGGCAACACCTCTCGACAAACGAATCAAATGTAACTTTGGTCGTGGAGCAGGTTAAACTGTAATGTTACCCCTGTAGGTGGAGCCACCGGCGCTATAGTCCGTAAGAGGTCCCAAAGATTTTCGGTTGAACCGACTAAGGGTTTCGTGGCTTAGTTGGTTAGAGCCCACCCGTACTTAGGGTGGGGAGCGGGTTCGAGTCCCGCCGAAACCGGAAATTTTTGGGAACTTATTTAATTTCTTATTTACATTTATTTATGTTAAATAATTTTTTATTGTAATTAATGAAATCATTAAAATGCTATTTATAAAGGAACCTACTTTTATAATATTTTGCATAGCAATGTTTCGGTTAAGTAGGTATGTGACACTGAATGTTAAAGTAGGTATGTGACACTGAATGTTAAAGTAGGTATGTGACACTGAATGTTAAAGTAGGTATGTGACACTGAATGTTAAAGTAGGTATGTGACACTGAATGTTAAAGTAGGTATGTGACACTGAATGTTAAAGTAGGTATGTGACACTGAATGTTAAAGTAGGTATGTGACACTGAATGTTAAAGTAGGTATGTGACACTGAATGTTAAAGACCTTGTAATAATACAATAACCATATTTCTTGCAATAAATGAAATTAAAACTAATCGGAAACTTGGATTTAGTTTTTACGAGTTTTTGTTCTCGTATAGGTACAAACTTACCAATATTTTCAGATGGAATAACTGTAATAATTGTGTAAAGTTAATAAATGTACTTTGTATCCTATGAATACAAGAATCCCTTGAGTTCCAGTTCTCCTAGAAGGCAAGTGGCAAGATTCTGTAATACAATACCTTGTTCTAATATTCATAGGATAGGATACAACGAACAACATTCCACCTTGGGATGCGTTAGTGATCTGATCGCTCAGTTTTCGGACACAGTCACAGGATCATAATATCTTAGTTTGGTGTAGTAGATGTATATCTACAAACGCCACATACTGCGTGGATTGCTCTCAAAACTACGGAGAATCGGTCCATTTTTCGACTATTTTCAAAATATTTCGAAAAGTACAGAAAACCTACAGAAATTTAAAAACTTTAACGTTTAGAAATTGTCTTCTTCACTTCGTCCACTGACTGCGACTTTTTCATTTGCACAGCGG
This sequence comes from Eupithecia exiguata, assembly GCA_947086465.1. NCBI lineage: Eukaryota > Metazoa > Arthropoda > Insecta > Lepidoptera > Geometridae > Eupithecia > Eupithecia exiguata. Next base: position 12,960,754 of record OX352240.1, on the reverse strand, counting down.
GACTCGACGCAAGATCGGCAAGCCACTTGCACTTGCAGAAGTGCACTTGCGCGAGTGTTTACGCGTTAGACGATTGTCAGCGGAGAGTTGGCATTGCGCAGTAAGGTAACATGCATGTCGATAGATAGAAACCTGATGCACGTCCGGATGTGCGAGGAGCAGCGCGCGCGCGGGCACGTCCCAGTGCAGCAGCTCGTCGTGCACGGCGTACGTGCCTCTGGCCGCGTCGTGTGCCGCACGCAGCACTACGGAGCGCGTGAAGGCGAACACGTCCGTGCCCACCTCGTCCGCGACGCGCGCCAGCCCACCCACCACGAGCAGCGTCGCCTTCTCCTGTGGGAATACGGTATACATACAGTCAGAGAGAGAGTGGGAGCGCGATGTCGGTGCGACACGCGGCAGTGACTCACCGAGTGGTGTATAACGTCTAGTGTGAGCGCGGCGGGGTCGTGCTGCAGCGGTGGCCAGCGCTGCAGCGCGCGCGCGATGTCGGCGCGGCCGCTCAGGGCGCCGCAGCGGAACAGCGAGCGACACGCAGGCGACACAAACGCGTTTGAGTAACCTGCCAACACACGGTCACCGTTTCAAACTGGTACCTAATACTTACATTAGTTTAAGAACTTAGTTTTTAAGTTTAATTCATCATCAGCCTATATTTAGACGCTAAAACTACTGTATTGTTCACTAGTTAGGAGTAATCTAGAATACGCCTCCCAGGCTTGGAATCATCACTCAATATAATAAATATATAATTACCCAACTAGAGAAACCACAAAAGAAATTCCTCAAGTTAATTAATTTCAAACTTAGGATTTTCATTCCGGATTATATTGACAGCTGTAAACACCATCATTTGTTGCCCTTGGAAAGCAGGAGAGAAGCCGCGGATTTAACACTATCACATAATATATTGTTAAACGTAGTTGACGCCCCCTCACTGTTATCAGATATCAAATGATCGATACCCTCTGGTCGCTCCTCTCGTAGAACCAATCTTAAGCTATACTACCCGACGTGCTCCACTAACTACCGTCACATACCTATAACACAAAGTAAGTAAGTAATATTTTATTGCATCAAATACATGTGAGTGAGGTGTTGTATGTTAATATAGGAAACAATGTATTTCTACCGATACGGCGTGCAAATTTTTTTTACAATGTCAGCGGAGCGTGGCGCGCTCGTGGTAGATCAGCGCAGATGAGGTGCGCGCGTCGTGGTCGCAGGCGCGCGCCAGCAGCGCGCTCAGCAGGCGCTCTGCTGGCTCGGCGCCGCTGATTCTCGCTGTACTGTACATACTCACGTAGGCGCGGGGTGACGGTGACACGGAGCGTGGCGCGCTCATGGTAGAGCAGCGCGGACGAGGCACGCGAGTCGTGGTCGCGTGCGCGTGCCAGCAGCGGCAGCAGCGCACTCAGGAGGCGCTCCGCCAGCTCGGCGCCGCTCTGAGTCTCACTGTACTGACGCACGGCGGTCGGCAGCGTCCCGCGCCGGTGCACCGCCACGCCGTCCTGCGACAGCCAGTGAGGGGTCAGTCGGTGTGCGCGCGTCCTGCTGACCGCACCGCACTACCTAGTACCTACGTACCACGGAGAGCAGCGTCGGGAACAGCAGGGTCAGCACGGCGAGGTAGTGCTCCTGCTGGATGTAGTCATGACACAGAGGGTTGCCCTCGAGCACGAGGCTGGCAAGCGGCAGCGCGCGCGCGGCCAGCAGCGCGGTGGCACTCTCCAGCCGGTTGTGTCCCAGGTCCAGCGACCGCAGCCGCGGACACGCCGTCCCCAGCTCCAGCCCGCTCAGAGACCTGCACAGACACACCTTACTGCTAAAAGCACAGCCTACGTAGGTGTACGGGGAAGTACAATGTGGTATTCATGAACAGTTGCGACCTATCAGCGTTGGAGTATCAGTCCCATCCACGAGGTTACCTCATACTCAACAATCTTCGAGCCTTCGATTCACAATCGAGATCCGCGGTCGCGCTCACCACTAGGCTGTCTCTCGAAGGACAAAGTGATAACGTACGTTACTTAAACGTTATCATAAGGCTACTACGTCGCACTCTGCAGCTGCGACTGCTTGTAAGAGAGAGAGAGAGAGAGAAAAAGCGCTCACGTGATGTTATTGTGCGAGAGGTCGAGATGCGTGAGGTCAGCCCAGGGCGCGGCACCCTGCAGTTGCACCAGCTCCGCCTGGTTGGTGGCGCGCCATAGCGGGAAGTACACGAAGTGGCTCAGGTCTGCGAGACAGAGAGACACATATAGTGGGGGCATTCAGCTGCGGTGGGGGCGGCGGGGCGCGACGTTGCGGTACGTACCCGGCGCGCGCGTGAACCGGCTGAGGTCGAGCCTTGTGCCGCTGAGGCGCAGCTGCGTGACGCGGCGCAGCACGAGGCGCGGCACGAAGTCCAGCTGCGCCAGCGTGAGCTGGATGCAGCCGAGCGACACCACGAGCTCCACGCCCCCCGCGTCCCCCGCGCCGCGCACCACGAACCCGTACTTGTGGATGTGCAGCAGCGCCGCGCGGCACCGCACCACCAGGAAGCGACACTCCGCGCGGCTCATCTGCGAACATAGCGGCCGACCCTCACTCATACTCCCTGTTTCAAGATACACGGCCCGTATTATGAAAGCTTGCTCAGTCATCGTTCTATGCTGGATGAGTGTCGTTGATGCCGTACAAACGCTTTCCTAATACGACCATAAGTATCCAATACTGCCATCCGTTTGCAAGATATACCATAAACGTAGGAAAAACGGACCACGCGAATCTATACTAATATTTTATGGAGGAAAGATTTGTTTCTTTGTTTGACGGGAATTGGCTCCGAAACTACTAGACCGATTTGAAAAAATTGCACCATTACAATTCTTGATAATAAATAAAAAAAAGTAATAATCTAAATAATATTATATATACCTTTTATAAAACAAAAATGTGGACCTTGCCACCGTATGTAACGACCTTACACCTCGAGTTAACTCTGTAATATATGATTCATTATCATTAGTTCGAATTAAAGTATAGATTACAAAGATCGCAACTACATAGACATACATTACAAAGGGGTTGGATACTTGTAAATAATGAAAACAGAGAAAAATTGGATCAAGTGGTATTTAGGACCATACAAAGTCATTTGTGGTATGAATTAAAATGTAAAGATATTAGAAGACGGAAAAAATGTAATACATAAAAATAAAACAATACTATAGATAAGATATAATAGGTAATTATAACTGTAAGAGGTAAGAAAAAAAAGAATAGTGATGTAGGGATGGAAATTCCGTAGAAATTCTCACATTCTTTCTCTTCTTCATAACATTCTCTTTAACCCTATGACTCCCTTCTATTTAAAGAAACGTTTTGAATTTCTCCACGATTCTCATCCTCATCCTTCCCGTGTCCTTCACCAGAACCTCCAGAACCACCCTTTCGTCAGAAAATCTAGTGTTAAATATGCCACCTCACCGAACCACTTTCTACGACCAATCCTTTCCATCCAAGCCACAAGGTTGTGGAATGCACTACCAGAGTCCACTAGAAAAGTCCAATCCTTGCCAGTTTTTAAAGCTCGTGTCAAGGAGTTTTTCCTTTCAGAAAAGTGAATAATGGTACTTTACTTTGACTATTTATTTATTTATTTAAGTAGTTAGTATATTATATTATGTTATTTATCTAAATAAGGTCTTTTTAGTGTTAAATACATATGTATTTTGGATTAGTTTAGGTACACCCCTGCCTTTCTTTAATTCACAATTCTTTCCATCCCAAGGTTGCCTGGAAGAGATCGCTTCTAAGCGATAAGGCCGCCCATTGTACTTATCTTATGTGATGTCTCTTTCTTATGTTATTATATTTTCGCAGCTGACTGTACAATAAAGAATTTTTCCATATAAGGATAAGTGTTGTAATGTGAGTACTGACTGAGAGGGCCATTGTCTACTGCAATAGGACTCCATGTCGTAGGGTGACCCTTACTATACACAATCACGTATTTACCTATTGTAAGGAACTATGTAAGCTAGTATATATAAAGGAGCAATATCTACCCGTAAGTCAGTTATCATCTAGAGCTCTATCTTTTACTTCCGCACCTACACACAACACAATCCAAAGTCATCTGCACCAGCCTAGACTAGTCCACTGCTAGACATAGGCCTCCCCTTAATCAGTAAATAGCAGTCTTTCGCAAATCGTCATCCCGACACACGTTTGCCGAGTCGCGGTCTCAACTCAAGAACAAGTTTACTCCACCGGTTGTCAGTTCTTCACAAGATATGACCAGCGCTAAAGTAATCTATTTTTTATCCGGCCCCGACGCAAAAAGTGTTGTTATAAGTTTGACGGATAGATCAATATACTGAGCCTGTGCGTGGGTTGTTGCGGCATCATAGCTCCCAAACGGATGGATCAATATACTGAGTCTGTGTGTGGGTTGTTGCGGCATCATAGCTCCCAAACGGATGGATCAATATACTGAGTCTGTGTGTGGGTTGTTGCGGCATCATAGCTCCCAAACGGATGGATCAATATACTGAGTCTGTGTGTGGGTTGTTGCGGCATCATAGCTCCCAAACGGATGGATCAATATACTGAGTCTGTGTGTGGGTTGTTGCGGCATCATAGCTCCCAAACGGATGGATCAATATACTGAGTCTGTGTGTGGGTTGTTGCGGCATCATAGCTCCCAAACGGATGGATCAATATACTGAGTCTGTGTGTGGGTTGTTGCGGCATCATAGCTCCCAAACGGATGGATCAATATACTGAGTCTGTGTGTGGGTTGTTGCGGCATCATAGCTCCCAAACGGATGGATCAATATACTGAGTCTGTGTGTGGGTTGTTGCGGCATCATAGCTCCCAAACGGATGGATCAATATACTGAGTCTGTGTGTGGGTTGTTGCGGCATCATAGCTCCCAAACGGATGGATCAATATACTGAGTCTGTGTGTGGGTTGTTGCGGCATCATAGCTCCGAAACGGATGGTTTTGATTGTTTATTTTTTCAAAAGCACACTTGATCGAGTGTTTTAAGTATGGAAAGTTTGACTGTGGTAATTTTTTTTGTTACAACCCTCCATCTACCCGTGCGAAGCCGGGGCGGGCCGCTAGTATGTAATACAAAAAATACGTTATGAATCACAAGATAAATGTATACAGGGTGGGTTTTGAGATGGGAGTTGATAGTCAAATCCAAAACCATGAGAGTTAGAGAAAAGATGTGAAAGCAGTCATGGCTGACAATTTATGAGAAAACCAAAACTTCATAATTACTCCATTTTTATTATTTATGCTTTATTGAAAACGAAAGAAAATGCAAAAAATTTATATTTTACTTTGATTAGGTACTCCCAGGCTACCAAGCATTCGTGTGAATATTTTAAATAACATTTTCACATAACTGGTGTTCTTACCGCTATCGCTAGCAAGGACACTTAAGCCTGTAATTTATTAGAGTTTTCCACGATAAAACATCATAATTATGTTAAGAATTTTGAAAACTAAGAAATAATAAAAATATACTTACAATTTTTTTCTCATAAATTACTTGACAAGTCTAACTACTAGAGGACCTCCAGTTTACGCAGGTTTTCTCTGGACCTATCCAAAGCTTTCGATTTGGTGTCCTACGATGTGCTCTGGCACAAGATGACAATTGAGACTTATTGGAAGGCTATAATTTTTTTAAATTTTTGTACCACAATCAAACAAATGCTGTGCACCCAAGGGGCGGCCGAGGACGCATCACTTCGCCTCACCTCGATGAAACACGGAATAAAAGATTTCCCCTTCACGCTCTCCAATATTGCGTCCAGCACGTCCTCTTTTGTCCAATTCTCCGGAAAACCGGTAACCTGAAACCATTAATAGTTCGGATTAGTAACGATAAGCGATCACTTAGCTACAGGGTACATTTTTTGGACGAGGCAATAAGGGGAGCTACAGTTTCAATTCGGTCCTAACATCGGCCGCCACTTTGTATTTTTTTTTTAAATCGCGGTGATCATTGTACGTTACACTGTCAATATATCGACTTTCTTTAAAATATTTCAACAAGTATGAAACCTATGTATAGTGCGCGTCAGAATTAAGTATCTCCCTATCTCTTTGTATGTGGGTTCAAATCCTGCCGCCAATCGCTGGAGATTGGGAGATCAAAACTACGTGTTTTTTTTATAATTTTTCATTTTCTTTTGACATTTTTGACGTTTCCGACATTAATTTTATGTTTTGTATCATTAATATGCACTTTTTGTATAAATTGTAATTTTAGTTCATTTTCTTTTGGTAACCTCACTTAAAATTCGATGAGTTCCTTAAGTAACATCTTGGCCTTGCGGCAGTAACAGGCAAATCAATACAAGATTATATGAGTGACAGGGTTCGATTCTCGATAGCGGCGTTTCTTTTTTTTTTTAAAATTAAATGCAATCTATTTTCGTTGCATTATGTAAGTTTTTTATTTTGACATTATTAATTTATTTACTTTGTTCGCTATGTAGTGACACAGATTAGCTTCAAGTAGTCGTAGCATTCGCGTTTCTGCTACTCGGCATTTTCATTAACAAAGCGAAGCTTAACCAGTCACTCCAAGCCACTCCTATCCATCTAACGCGATCAGATATAGATCCTTGTTTAGGATTAAGTATAGTTTAAATTGTAATTCGAAACATGTGTTAATGAATAGACTCATATATAGTGCAACGCATCTTTTATTACAACCAACCCACATAGGATACCCATTAAATAAGCTAATACAAAAGCTACAAACGACCAAATCAAACACTACCCGCCCCGCATCCATGAAATAAAAATAATAATGGTAAGACTTGGCATCCAAACTAGGGACTAACTAGACAGAAAGACAAAATTGGACGCAGTGTTTCAGCAGCTATATGTATAGCTTAGTTGATTTACTGTCGAGAACTTGAGTCTCCGCATAACGGGTCGGGTCGGTGGTTCGATCAGAAGCGCCCTGATTACTTTTTGCATTTGAAAATTAGTTACAAGCTAATAGAAGTTAGAAAATATTTTGTAGACCAGGGGGATATTTAATTCTGACGCGCACTGTACATACATAAATCGCATTATATTTTAGATTTAGACAAAATCATTTTATCCTCATTCCGTATTATAAAAAGTAAATCCTGTAATTAAACTGACAAACAACCAATGGGCACGCACCAGCAACGAAAGAGCTAAAGCGTTTGCTGAACACTTAAACAAAGTATTTACGTCAAAAGAAGCTGACCCTAATGCACCGTCAACAGAAATTGAGCCCACATTAATACAAGACTTCCAACTGAACCTGCCATCAAACCGATCTCACCCAAACTGATTGTACACGAAATAAAGCGCTTAGATGGTAGTAAAGCACCTGGGTTTGACCTAATTACAAAGGAAATTCTCCAACAACTACCTACCGCACAAACGTTTTTTGGAACGAAGTTCCTTATCGCGCGTTGCGAAAGGGGGCTAGACCGAAACTCGTAAGTCTATGGTAAATGCGACCCCAGAAACTCCTATGTCTATGGTAAAACGACACTTACGTTTTGCTATTGTTAGATACGACATTATTACAAAGGAATAAGGTTCAAATTGAAACACCGCATATTTCAGAATTCATATACAATGATCGCGCAAAGGCACTGACATTGTTGATGCACGGACGAAGGAAATCAATCAATCACCCTTCCGTGGTTAGTTTAGTAGTTTGGCTGCTTTGTGAAAACCAAAAAAACTTTTCCGACTGTTTTTTTTCTTGAAAACGAAAAGATTAGTTCCAAAGTAAGTACATTTAACAAATTACTACCGCGTTTTATGCGTTACCAAAGTTATCAAGTGTTTTGTTACACAACAGTGTGATAATATGGCTATTTCAGAATGCCAGCAAGAAAAATAGTATCAGACAGGCAGATGGAAATGCTTGTGGCTTTTATGGAAGCAAACAGGGGATTCGCAGTGGGCCGCCTGGCCAATAACGGCCCACTGACTGGCAAAACAAAAAGCTGAAAAACTTTGGGAGGACCTTGCGTGGAATCTTAATGCTGTTGGGGCTGGTGCCACTAAAACCTTCCTTAGCCAAGTGGAGAGTTGTAAGTACCTTTTATCTGTTAATTTGAATGTTTGTCACTTATGCTAATTACCCATCTAGTAATTTTAAAGCTTTAGCACTGTACCAATAAACAATTTTTACTTTACTTTTAAGAATTTATATCCTGACATAACAATAATAGATTACCAAGTTCAATTGATGTTTGAACTTGGTAATCTATTATTCATAGATGTTTAATAAGTAGATAATTATTATGTTATGCCTAGTGTTGATTATTTTATTAATGTGCATGCTGTAACATCCTATTCTATAGACACATAGACATAAGACCCCTAAATTGTTATTAGAATCTAGCTTTGTGATCCCATGTTGGATGTCTTATTCAATAAATATATAACTGGCAGGCTCTTTAGCTCAGAGAACCGAGTACTACTGCGGAATAAAGGTTCTCTCAAAGGATGGTTATAACAAATGTTGTAGTGTCAGCGGGCCATGGCATTCAATTACCAAACTCATACTTAGTGTTATAATGTATTTAACAGCGCACACAGCCTGACACCGCTACTGCCTCCATACCTGCCTCAGCCCGTTCCCGAGCCTCAAATTAAATTTAAAGAGCCTCAGCCGCTTCCTGAGCCAGCTCTCACGATTGAGCTGGACTGCTTCCTCCCAGGTGTGCTATCATATCCTTGATCCTATCCAATACTGTATAGCATAGGCACAACATGTATTTCCTCTTTGATGATGCAAGATTTATTGTTTATAACGGTTCGGTCTATTGTTACTTAAAATCGACTGTCTAATATCTATCTAAAATTTTATACATTCCTTCTCATAAGTTCTCATCTACTGGGAAAATAAAATCTTATCTTTTGTATTGTAACAGTATAAATATTAATGTACAGAGTCAACGTCGGTCGCCACCGCTCCAGTAGATATGCCAACGCCACTACCGCAATTGACCCCAACGCGCAGGCGATCATGTACCTAATAATTTGTATCTGATGTAGGTACTTTAAATTTTAGGGTCCTCGTACCATTATTCATGTCACATCACATCAATGGCTAGCCAATTAGTGTCCACTGCTGGACATAGCCTCCTCCAAAGCTCTATTTTTATACACTGTTACAGATACATCACATGCTGCAGATGTGCCTCAGTGGGCAATGCAGATTGAGGAGCGGCATTTAGCGAACGAGAAGATCTCGCGTTCTCTAGAGGCCATGGCTGCCTCCTTGGCAGCGATACGCAGCGCTCTGCAGCGCGAATTGAAGAAAAACTTTAGGAGCACAGCAAGGCGAGCGAAGCGAGCCGCGCTTCGTGTTCGCACCCACCCACTTATATGGGTATGGATTTCGAGTAACTCGAACTCGTAGATTACGAAAAAGATGTCCATTTCCAAATCCAAGATGGCTGACATTTTTTAATCGCAAAAATCACTCATGGGTTTCGTTTTCGACTAATTCAGATACGTAGATTACGAAAATGATGTCCATTTTCAAGTCCAAGATGGCTGACATTTTTTTTATCGCAGTTGTCACTCGTGGATGTCGTTTTCGACTAACTCGGACACGTAGTTTACGAAAAAGATGTCCATTTCTAAATCCAAAATGGCTGACATTTATAGCTGCTTGCAGCTCGCGCACATCTAAAAAATTAGTTACATTATATTTGTTAATAATAAAAAAATATTATTATAACTTAAATTTTTTTTAAATTATATTTCCTTCACTAATTAATCGAAAGGAACTTCGTTCCATCCGGGTGTCCCTTGACACCTCTCAAGTTTTTTTTTTTATGTATTTGGGAAACAAAAAGCTTATGTTTAAGTAACAATAGATTCATAGGCTAGAACAAATGAAGCTAACAACAGTTTCCACTTATAGTTTGTAAAAAATAACTGAACTACTACTAGTAATAATTAATATTAGAAAAAAACAATTAGGTGTAATAAACACAAATACAACTTGGTGATAAAGTTATAAACAGAACACTTGAAGTACTTATTCTATAAAAAAAATACATTAAAAAGAAACTAAATGACCTTCCCATTACAAGATGAATCTGGTTTGCCTGATGTCAGTACCAAATCATGCAGATTGGTAACTACAAGGTGGGGAACTAGGGTGATATAATTACTTTATACTTATTATGTACGATAGGACTGCACAAAGTTTATATATTAGTAATAATATATAATGTATGTACCTATATGTCATTCGAAGAAATTATTATTAATTAACCTCTTAAAAGCATTTCGCCTCATGCTAAAGAGATCAACACTCTTGGGGTATTTGGTGTTGAAAGCTTGCATGGTCCGCAGAAGATATGTGTTTTTCCGGTAATTTGTGGCGCAGTTCGGAATATATAATTTAAGGTGGTTACGTCGAGAAGCTCGGTTGGACGGAACGGTTAGTCCAATTCCTGTATCCTATATCTGACCACATTGTCCAACGGCATACTCAGAGTGCAACACATTCCTTCGCTTTGGAAGGTATCTCAAATAATAATGGCATATAAGGACGGGAAACCGCCTTCATACAGACCAGTAAGCCTTCTGCCAGTGCTTTCAAAATTATTTGAACGAGTTCTACTTAAAAGAATGACACCCATGATAGCCGAAAGAAAAATTATCCCAGAACATCAGTTTGGCTTCCGAAAAATCATGGCACATGGTACTATGGAACGAGTGCGCAGAGTGTATGCCACTATAAGAGAAGCCCTTGAACATAAATAATACTGCTCTGCCGCCTTCCCAGACGTACGACTATCTTTTGATAGAGTATGGTATGATGGCCTTCTGTGCAACTGTGCAAAATAAACACTCTACTGCCACATACATATTTCATGCTCCTAAACTCTCCTAAATCTCAAAGTCCGCATATATATTCCAAATTAAGGATGGCGAAGACACATTTGGCTTTTACAACAACAATGCAGGAGTCCCATAGGGCTCAGTCCTAGGACCTGTACTATACACAATTTTTACAGCAGATCTACCAGAAATGCAAGATGTAGCTATAGCAACTTATGCTGATGACACAGCAATACCAGCCAAAAGTAAAAACCCAGTAGAGGCATCAGAGCTACTGTAAAACAGCCTAAACGAGGTGAATGATTGGCTGAAAAAATGGAGAATTTTATTGTAAAGTGCAAGTGCTTCTAAGTCCGTTCATGACACGTTCACCCTGAGAAGAGGCGACTGACCAACAGTTAGCCTTGGAAACCAACCTCTCCCTCATCACGAGTCTGTGAAATACTTAGGCATGCACCTAGATCGCCGCCTAACCTGGAAGAGACATCTTCAAGCGAAACGGGAACAACTTGCCCTTAAGTACAGAGACACTAAGATACTGGCTACTAGACAGGAACTATAAGCTATCAACTGATAATAAACTGCTCATTTACAAATCTGTATTAATACAGAATCGATACAGAAATGAAGGAATATTGGATCGAATTGTGACATGTGATCAAAAGTGGATTCTTTATGATAGCCGTAAGCGAAAAATGCAATGGGTGACCCCAGGTGAAACGCCACAACAGTGTCCTAAAGCAAAGCTTACCAATAAAAAGGTAATGGTAACTGTTTGGTGGTCTCAGCATGGTGTTATTCACTATAGCTTTCTTCGATCTGGTCGAGCAATAGCGGCAGATGTCTACTGTGCCGAACTCCGAACACTGATACTAAAACTAGCAGTGAAACAGCCCCAACTCATGAATTATTGACCATGATTGCTCCATGATAATGCGACACCTCATACAGCACTCTACAGGAAGGAACTGCAATTGGAAACCATTCGTTACCGCCGTATTTGCCAGACCTTGCTCCAACGGACTACCATTTTTTTCGTGATTTGGACAATTTTCTACGTGATAAAAAGTTTTCTTCCCAAGAGACAGTACAAAGTGCTTTCACACAGTTTGTCGAATCTGTGAGATTAGTTTGTCGGATCACCAGAGTTCTATCGCAAAGGCATATATGACCTTCCTATTAGATGGCAGCAATGTATAGATAATAATGGTAATTATTTTGATTACCTAAATAAATGATAAATTTAAAAAAAATTACAGCTTTTCAGTACAAATCTGCAATTTCATACTTAGACTCCTAATATTAATTTGTAGGTAGTAGAGTGAGTACGCACCGTGACCAGGACGTATCTGTTGTCCCGCGAGTATGTCTCCTCCACATAATAATCTGTAAGTAGTAAATGGAGTGAGTACGCACCGTGACCAGGACGAATCTGTTGTCTCGCGAGTACGTCTCCTCCATATATTCCGTCTGCAACAGCATCGCAGACTGGAAGCAGAAGATAGATGTCCATTAGAAGGAGCCCACCACATCTGTATCATTGACACCTCAATCAGTTGTAACAAATCAATCCTTTTAACAAATGGATAGTATTTAATACATCATTTGGCATCTTTTAATAAACTATAATCTGACTTCAAATTCCTGAATAATGAAAGTGGGTTTGAAAGTAGTTTGAAGCGCGGAACACTTCGATAGCGCGATCTAATTTTTCTAGTGGCGACATTTACTTAAAATTGGAGTTTAATTTAGTTTGATGTGATGTGATGAGTGATGGATGACAGAGGTACGCTCGTTGCCATGGAAACCATTTGTGATTGTGAAAATTATCATGCGATGCATACGTTTCACGGCGCACGTATAAATTGCTCGAGGGTTACAAGTTTATGGAACCACCTCAAATTCAATCCGTCCGTATACAACAAGAAGAGAATCAGCAACATCATCGCTGAAAAACAGATACCCTGTTCAGGCAAGTCACTTCAACAAAGCTGATTATTCTTATTTGTGTTCTCTATCGATTATACAAAATATATATCTTTATATTTACATTTTTACATGACAATGCGAAATTTAATCAATGAAAAATTTTAAGACTCATTCGCCAAATTTCTAAACGCTTCGCTATTGGCTAGCTAGAGCGAACGCGACGTCACTGTTATCATGAACTTTTTATAAGATAAGTGTATTGATCACGAACTTGTTGCATCTTTTGTATTATATCGCGGTTGATTGGTGTTTCCTGTGAAACAAAAGCAAAATTTGATCCCTTGTGAGTAATTCAACGAGTGTTTAACCTACAACTCTGTCTGAAATTGGTTTTGTATAAGCAAAGGCACATAATTTACCGAAAAAAAGGTTGTGTAGGTATGTTGGCTACCAATTTTGCATTAGATTCGGATTAAAATTCAAAATTCAATTCAAAATTCAAAGTGCTTTATTTCCTTTAGACCTTACAGGACTCTTGGACACGTCATAAAACTCAGATTACATAAGTAAAACTAGGAAATAAAGTGATCACTTTGATTTTTTGTCCACTTCAATCTTTTTAAGGTAAAGTAAAGAAGCGAACAAGAAACCTTTACCTTGTTAGAACGTTAGTTTTCGAGTTGGAGCAAAAGTCGTCCCAAGCTTTTTTATCCTCTACTAGATAATCTGATATTTTATAGTAGGCCTTTTTACAAAGGATGTGTTTAACAGTTTGTTTGAATTTATTTATATATCCTTGAAAATTGATAGTGACTTAGCACACCTTACAGTGACCGGCAAGGCATTCCATAGTTGGACAGCCCGCACAGTAAATGAGTTGCCGTAAAAGGATGAAGAGTGGACAGGTATTTGAAGCAAAAGGGTTTCAGATGAGCGGAGAGAACGAGAATGCGAAAGGTGAAGAAAGGTGAAACGGGCTTTGAGGTAAAGGGGTGCAGAAGATACAAATAAAATGTTGTAAAGAAGAGTTAGAATGTGAAGATTTGGCCGTAGCCGTATGGGCAGCATGGTACATAGCCAAACGGCAGATCTAAAAGAGTATTCATTTATCGATTTGAATTTAGTATACCTAGCATAAAATTAGATAAAAAGAGATAATGTACCTTAGGCGTAGGGACAAAGGCACATTGGCAAAGAGACAAAGTACCTTTGTGATAGGGGCATACCACCTTATACGCAGTGAAATGTACATTCTCGAAGAGACCATGTACCTTTATGATAGGGACATAATAACCTTAGACTAAAGCACAACTGCATCAAACGAATTGACTGAGGTACGTTGTCGAAGTGACGATGCACCTTTGACATGGAGACAATGTAACTTTGTGATAGAACGATACACATATTAAAAAATGAAATAAGTCCCAAAAATTATCGGTTTCGGCCGGATTCGAACCCGCGCCCCACTCTCAGTACGGCTGTGCTCTAACCAACTAAGCCACGAAACCCTTAGTCGGTATAACCGAAAATCTTTGGAACCTCTTACGGACTTTAGACGGTGGTCGATAGAGTATTTCCAACACACCGTTCTAACACACCGCTAATAAACCGTAAAGGCCCTTTGACGGCTCCCATTTGTTAAGAGAATATTGTCGTTCCGTTTAGAATTTTTCTTCAGTGAAAGCTTTTTGAGTGGTTCTGCTGCTGTTTTCAGGTTTTGTTTGAAAACCGCTGATACGAAAGACTCGTGTTAGGATGCGCATACAGTCACTTTCCAAACGCTACAACAACTTCACAAAAATAGTAGCAGCTCACTTTGCTCTTCGGTAACTTGGTTGCATCATTTGGACTCCGTCCAATATTACAATTTCTAAAAGAGAACCTTATAGAGCCTTAGATTAAAGAAACCACAAATTAATGAAGGGTCGCACGTCACATGTGTCGAGAATGAATGTAAACCAATTTAAAACCATTCTATCGTCTATCTATCATCTATGACGCACTACGAGGGGCGTTCAAAGTATTCTCTGTATCGAAACTTTTTTGTTAGTTAAGAGGGTAGTTTTTGTCTATGGTTCTCTTATGACATTATCTAATGTGACAATTAGAAAATTTCGTCGATTTACCGCCATTAGTTTTTTCACAATCGTAATTCGAGTGCAACAACATGTCTGATGCGAAAATGTTGACCAAAATCTGACCACTGGTGTCTCACTCCTCCACGACAACGCACCGGTTCACCCGGCGCGCGTTGCCAAAGCTGCTATTCAGGAGTGTGGTTTCCAAGAAATCAATCATCCACCTTACAGCCCAGACCTGGCACCTAGTGAATATTTTTTGTTCCCGAAGCTGAAAAAAGAGATTCGTGGAAAGCAATTTTCCGACGATGAAGAGCTCAAGGCGGCTATTAATGATCACTTTTCCGAGGACGAAGATTTTTTTTTGGAGGGCATAGAAAAAATTATTTCACGCTGTCAAAAGTATATTGAGCTTGCAGGTATTTTATAGAAAAAATACATTATTCTGCCTTTTCTTTCATATTCATACCGAGAATACTTTGAACGTATCTGGAGTTTCTTTCATCTAACGATACGTGACGATTCTGCGACGATAACATTTTGATGATTGAGATTGGGATCAATCCCAATACAGTGAATCAGCAACATGATGGGACCACCTCGGGATCAACTCCAATACTGTGAATCAGCAACATGATGGGACCACCTCGGGATCAACTCCAATACTGTGAATCAGCAACATGATGGGACCACCTCGGGATCAACTCCAATACTGTGAATCAGCAACATGATGGGACCACCTCGGGATCAACTCCAATACTGTGAATCAGCAACATGATGGGACCACCTCGGGATCAACTCCAATACTGTGAATCAGCAACATGATGGGACCACCTCGGGATCAACTCCAATACTGTGAATCAGCAACATGATGGGACCACCTCGGGATCAACTCCAATACTGTGAATCAGCAACATGATGGGACCACCTCGGGATCAACTCCAATACTGTGAATCAGCAACATGATGGGACCACCTCGGGATCAACTCCAATACTGTGAATCAGCAACATGATGGGACCACCTCGGGATCAACTCCAATACTGTGAATCAGCAACATGATGGGACCACCTCGGGATCAACTCCAATACTGTGAATCAGCAACATGATGGGACCACCTCGGGATCAACTCCAATACTGTGAATCAGCAACATGATGGGACCACCTCGGGATCAACTCCAATACTGTGAATCAGCAACATGATGGGACCACCTCGGGATCAACTCCAATACTGTGAATCAGCAACATGATGGGACCACCTCGGGATCAACTCCAATACTGTGAATCAGCAACATGATGGGACCACCTCGGGATCAACTCCAATACTGTGAATCAGCAACATGATGGGACCACCTCGGGATCAACTCCAATACTGTGAATCAGCAACATGATGGGACCACCTCGGGATCAACTCCAATACTGTGAATCAGCAACATGATGGGACCACCTCGGGATCAACTCCAATACTGTGAATCAGCAACATGATGGGACCACCTCGGGATCAATCCCAATACTGTGAATCAGCAAAATCGGATAATTATTGACGGAGACATCACGTAACAAATATACCTACATAAAAATAAACATACCTACAGCCGAATTGAGAAATTTTTGAAGTCTGTTTAAAAGCAATCAGGAATCTTTGGTTAGTAAGTTCAAACTAGGTAGGTACCTACTTATGACTGAGAATAAATAAATATTGTTTCCTAACTTTACGTTTTGGCAAAAATATGTTACCTTGGAGGTTCGCGCGCTGGCGAAGCGGATGGGCACGATGGGCGTGCGATGCGGCCACAGGTCGCGGTACTTGCCGACCACCTCGTGCGTGCTGGCGGCGATGTGCGGCGGCAGGCCTGCGTGCCGCGCCGCGCCCTGCACGCTGACGGTCGGCCCGAGCCGGTGGAAGGCGCTGACACGCCGCGTCGTCTCCACGCCCGCGGCCGCCTCCTCGCGCTCTGCACAGGACAGATGAGTGGTCGCCCATTGCTGACTAGGTACAGGACTCAGGAGGTACAGCTGCGCCCAAATCATTTAGCGTTATTTATGATTCATGTACAATACAAAACGTAGTTCAATATTTTAGGTTTTAATGGTTATATTTTACATACCTGTAGGTATCTCTCTTTGTTGGCTAACGTTAAATAGAAAATTGAACTAATAATAAATTAAACAAGTAGGTACGACTCATTGGTAAAACTCAGCCCACACCTCATTCAGCCCGCGCGGGCCGAAACATCCACTACGAAATTTAATTATATTTTTTAGGGTTCCGTACCGCAAAAGGAAAAAAGGAACCCTTATAGGATCACTTTGTTGTCCGTCTGTCAACCCTCTTTTCAGAGAAACGCGTGGAGGTATCGAGTTGAAATTCACATCATATACTCAGTTTCATAACCTTTTGGAGTCTCAATATAAATCCAACTTCTAAGTCAACGCAATCAAAAGTAACAGCCGTTATGTCTATTTTTTTTAATTTTCCAAGGGAATCACATGCACACGAAACCTATAGGGTACTTCCCGTATGATGTTTGGCAAGAAACAAGGTCTTTTATTTATATAATGTTTAGTTACGGAACCCTCTTTGCGCGAGTCTGACTCGCACTTGACGTTTTTATTTATAGTCGACTCAGTCCGCGGGCTATATCGATCCCTTTGAAAAGTTTTTTTTCAGTTTTTGGTCAACTCTGGCCAGACCTCTCTCAGCCCGCGGGCCGAAATGCTATGATATGACCTACCGTACAAACTTTTCAAAGCTGACTGCCGTGGAAGCTATCACAATAACGATCACTCAAACATTCATTTGGTTTTGTTATCTCTACTAGCTTTAGGTTAAACTGACATAAACATAATTGAATGATATTAGTCGTGTGACCTTTAGACTGCAGACTTGGCCGGCGGCGGCGGCGGCGGCGGCGGCGGCGGCAGGCACGGCAGGCACGGCAGGTAGGTACTCATTTAACTTAGTTCAGTAATTATTTGCGTACTATGAGCAGAGGAAGCTGTTCTAGCTCTAGCTGTTATTACAGCTACTTTTGAAATTTATCCTTATTTATAATACCTAATAATAATAAAACATTTATTTCAGGCAACGTTAGTCAAGTACATGCAGGATGTAAAATTCTTCAAATCTACGGCCCACATAAAATATATACCTTATTCTAACATAGGTACATTATAATATACCTATTTACTACCACGTAGAGTCGGCGACGCGTGACACGCGATATGTGCTACGACCGGTAATCGTCCGCGAAAACGCCGTAACAGCACATTCTTCGGCCAGAATTCTTCCTTAATGAAGGTCGAAATATTCTCCGTTGGAATACGCACCACAAATTATTTAAAATCATTATGACGCGACTCCAACCGCTCGACCCTCACCGAGGTGTTGGGCTTCCTCCGCACATACTCTACGATCTCCTTATTTATGTAATAGAACATGTTATAATAAATACTTGTTTCGCACAAGTGCAAGTGGCCAGGAACTACAATGCAGTGTTCATTATAAGGGAAGAATCCTAGCTGTATGTTTTACACCAAGCGCACCAAACCACGCTTCACGGGGGTCCTAGACTCACCCTACCCTTTCTAAGAGATAGATTTTGGATAATTAGTGGACTACGGACTGTCAAACGTGAACTAAACAAGTGCGTTAGGTGTAAAAGATACAGCTAGGATTCTTCCCTTAAAATTAACAACACATTGTAGTTCGTACATCCTGGCCACTTGCAAAACGCAACAAGTATTTATTAAAACATGACAAACAAACAACAAAGTATCCATGTAAAAGTGCATCATGTAAAACAACGATTGTAAATAAAAAGTAAATTAATTTAACTATTAAAATTGTTCTTAGTGTAGTTCGTACATCCTGGCCACTTGAAAAAGGAAACAAGTAGGTATTTATAAAACATGACAAAAACTATTCAGTCCAAGAGTTAGTAGAGGTGTACGTAAGTAAAAAAGTAAATGAATGTAAACTATTAAAACGGTATGAAGTTTAAAAATAAAGAGATCTTAATGTCCATAGTCATTTTCTATCGTGAGGATGTTCAAACCTGAGCTCCATCGCGAAACACTCGGCGCTGCTTCATTCGGTGCTTCTATCGTGGGTATATTCAACCCTGAGCTCCATCGCGAAACACTCGGCGCTGCTTCATTCGGTGCTTCTATCGTGGGTATATTCAACCCTGAGCTCCATCGCGAAACACTGGGTGCTGCTTCATTCGGTGCTTCTATCGTGAGGATGTTCAACCCTGAGCTCCATCGCGAAACACTGGGCGCTGCTTCATTCGGTGCTTCTATCGTGGGTATATTCAACCCTGAGCTCCATCGCGAAACACTCGGCGCTGCTTCATTTCGTGCTGCCTTGGAGCTTTCCATAAGGCTGCCGAGTTAACGGTCGCCGTTAGATGAGCTTTTACGTGGGCTCGCTGCGCCTTTCTCCGTCGTCGTCGTCGTGCATGATAAGAACGACTCCGCATGTCCGTCTCGACCGGCACTGACCTATCCGTGCTGAAGTAGGCAATTTTGACAAACGCCTAATTGCGTCGTTGCATATAATTTTTCTTTGGCATCGAGTTTCTTGAATTCATCACATCGGTATATTGCGTGATTGTTGCTACAATAAGGGCAGGTCAAAAATGTGCAAGCTGTTGAAATATATCCAAGGTCGCCTGACTTACTGTAGCTTGATTGTTGATTATTATTTGGCTTGCTGTATGGTCCCTTTGACTGGCTGAAGGGTTTTTTGGCTTGAGAGGGATTTGGTTTCAGGGGCTGCCGTACTAAAATATCCTCCTTATTTATGAGTGAACTGGACTTCGGGGGCTTCAGCACTGATGTATCGTTCTCCCTTTTCATTATTGGTGCTAGATTACTGAACTTATTTTCCATGAAGTCCAGAAACTTATCTATGCTTGTCACAAGGTGTTTTTGAGTCTTGTGACCGGCTGGATCCTTGAGGAAGTCGGTCCTAATGTGTAACACAGCTTCGAGGATCGCCTCAAGGTTCTGTTTCTTGTTATCTAGAAGGTAAAGACCTCTTTGATATAGGATACTTGTCCAACAGCTGCTCTGCGATGTAGGTTCCGAAGGGCAATGTAGGGAACACATTACATCTGTCGACCTACTTAAGCGCAGAGTTTTGGCCGAAAGGTGTTAAGTTCCGACGGTTCACTGGCCGCCTGCAAGGAGACACCGCACGCCGTGCACCGTCGTCAGCTGACACCCTGATTGCGTCACGTCTCGCCGTCAAATAACGCGTCTTTAATTTTAGTTTTTAATATTGTATGTATGTTAGTTTTAAGGTATATATTACTATGGACCGTAGAATAAGTTAAAATAAGATCTGTAACTGTTCTATAGTCTGAAATAAATTATTATTATTATTATTATTACGCCTTCCAACACCTGATACGGGATGAAGGTTCCGACGGGCAATTTCAGAACACATCGCACATTACTATATGTGTTGTGTATGCGACGTAGTAGCCTAGTATGATAAAATTTAAATAACGTACGTTTAATAACAGGCATTTCGCAGTGTTACAGACTTTTTTAAATACTGGTGGAAGAGTAATACATGTATAAGGTACTAACTAGCACCATAAAGATCCTATAGTCTATTCCTACTTCTATAGTAGCTGACTCCAACGCAGATTCTGATAAGGTTAGAGCTAACCCAGAGGGCTGGGGCTGCTGACTCCAACGCAGATTCTGATAAGGTTAGAGGACACCCAGAGGGCTGGGCATGATACTCCAGCGCTGATGGTTCGCGACTGGTTTATTAAATAGATTAAAGTTAAAATGAAGGCTCAATGCGGAATAAAAAACTATGCTAAAAATTAATCTACCTATTATAATATCAAATTATGCTACCTATTATAATATAGGAAGTTAAGTAACCTTGACATCACACGCATAGCCTGAACAACACTGTACTTCGCACATAACGCAACGCCCCTATACAGCTGCATCATTGTGACATTCCTTGACATGTACATAATTATATTTTGAGTTTGACTGTATTATTATTTAGGCCCCTTTACAGCTGATTATTTGTATATTTAATGTGTTAAATATTTATCTGTATACAGGGTGGAAAGAATCTATGGGCCCTGGAGGGGAACTACCTTAAATCCTTTAGCTAGCTCATTTAACTGAAAGGAAACATTCCTTTATTTTTAAAAAGAAACATAATTGCATTCAAAGATTTTCTAAAAATTCCTTGTCTCACCTGGGAATCGAACCAACTAAAAAAATAAACCCTCGCTATTTTATTATGCGAATCTGTAGGATTATTGTTCAGGATAAAATTTAACTAATACACAGAAATAATGTCCTAGGAAATAAAAAAAAGTGAAATTAATATTCATTTTATTTTATCATCAATACAAACAAAAACACAAAACATGAAACCTTTTTTTAAGTAGGCAGATATTGACCAGTGAAAAGTCACACTAATATTATAAATGCGAAAGTTTGGATGGATCCACGGAACCCTAAAAATGATGAAAGTTATCGTTCGAAATTCAAATTTTTTGCCTCAAGTTTGATAAAAAACGCACTCTATTTTTAAACTTTTCGTCAGAACGCCTCATGTAAGAAGGAATTGTGCATAGATTTATTATTACCATTTAACGATTTTCTTATCCAAGGTACCTTCTTAGCAATTAATATCATTAGCAAGCCTCTTCATCATACGATGTGTTTGGATGTTAGAGTTAAGAAAATAATAACGTGTCATTTACTTGTTACAAGTGAACAATACTAGGTATTGTTAATAAAGAACATGTAATAAATATTCGATTTCATGGGTATCTTATACAACAGATAAGTGAAAGGTCCAATGTTTATTAGACAATTTATATCCTGAACAATAATCGTACTGATTCGCATAATAAAATAGCGAGGATTAATTTTTTTAATTTTTAGTTGGTTCGATTTCCAGGTGAGACAAGGAATTTTTAGAAGATCTTTGAATGCAATTATGTTTCATTTTAAAAATAAAGGAATGTTTCCTTTCAGTAAAATGAGCTAACTAAAGGATTTAAGGTAGTTGGTAGTTCCCCTCCAGGGCCCATAGATTCTTTCCACCCTGTATATGGGAATTACTGTTTCTGCATACAATCCTTATGGTGTTTCTTTCCTTCACACGAAACTTGTCTGGTATACCTACATCATTTTAATTAGGTACATGTTAAATTAAGAAAATTATTCAGACTACAACGACATCAAGTGTATCAACAGGTACCTACGGTGGGATTCATGAAATGAAATGAAAATGTATAAGCTTTTAGATCTAAATTAATAAAATGAATTTTTTTGGAAAAGAAATAAGCCAGCTTCCGAACAAAGCACGTAGAAACAAATAATCTTTCTTCACCTTCATTGGTCATCGCTTCGGAGTAGACGTCGGAGGGCGAGTAGGGCTGCGGCGGCGCCGCCTCCGCCACGCTCTCCAGCGACGTGGTGCGCACGTGCAGGGGCACAGGTGGCGGCACGGGGGCGGGGGCGGGGGCGGGGGCGGGCGAGCCCCCGGACATGGAGCGCGGCCAGCCGCTCCCTGCAACACAATGCACACGCACACATGTGTCGGCTGTACGTGGGCGCACGGCCAAGCGCAACGGGGTACTCACCCGCGTTGTGCAGCACGGCGGCGGGGGCCGGGGCGGGGGCGGGGGCGGGGGCGGGGCGCGCCTGCAGCTTAGCCGACGACGGCGCGGGCGCGGCCAGCACCCACTGCGGCGCGCGCCGCTTGCCGCCCGCCGCTGGCGGTGCCGGCGCCCTCTCACCAGGGGACACCAATGGAGACAAGCGCTCTGTAAACATTTTTTTTTTTCTTAAGATCTGATCGTCTAGTATAGAATATCTCAAAATGTTCTACATCAAACCATTTATTCGCATTCGTTTTATTTTTTCGATAATCAACAAAATTACCTCACTTAAGGACGTATCAACCAAAATCAATGGTTTGGAAGGAACCGCAACTGTGAGTATAGTCCGCGCCATTTAAATTGAGAATAAAGTTTGTGACCCCCATTAATTTGGTTTCATAAAAGAAAATCTCAAAAATTATCAATTTTGAGGAAGAAAATAATAAATTTAGATGTATATATAATAATATATAATAATGTATAATAAAATAAAATAAAATAAAATATTTCAATTATATTTTAGTTCTAAGGTTTTTATTTATTATACTCTGGGTAATTTCTAAGAAATTAATAAATCCCAAAAATTTACGATCCCGACGGGATTCGAACCCGCACCTTCCCCTTCAGCGCAAAAAAAAATTTTTGGGATTTATTAATTTCTTAGAAATTACCCAGAGTATAATAAATAAAAACCTTAGAATCAAGCAACGGCAAAACCTCTCGTCAAAGAACTAAATGTAAATTTGGTCTTTGAGCAGAATTGGATAACTTCATTGTTTCCTCTGTAGGTGGCGCTGACGGCGTAAGTGCCGAAAGAACTCCCAAATATTTTCGGGCCGACTAGATAAGATCACGTAGCTTAGTTGGAAAAAGAGCACCCCTGCGCTGAAGGGGAAGGTGCGGGTTCGAATCCCGTCGGGATCGTAAATTTTTGGGATTTATTAATTTCTTAGAAATTACCCAGAGTATAATAAATAAAAACCTTAGAATCAAGCAACGGCAAAACCTCTCGTCAAAGAACTAAATGTAAATTTGGTCTTTGAGCAGAATTGGATAACTTCATTGTTTCCTCTGTAGGTGGCGCTGACGGCGTAAGTGCCGAAAGAACTCCCAAAGATTTTCGGGCCGACTAGATAAGATCACGTAGCTTAGTTGGAAAAAGAGCACCCCTGCGCTGAAGGGGAAGGTGCGGGTTCGAATCCCGTCGGGATCGTAAATTTTTGGGATTTATTAATTTCTTAGAAATTACCCAGAGTATAATAAATAAAAACCTTAGAATCAAGCAACGGCAAAACCTCTCGTCAAAGAACTAAATGTAAATTTGGTCTTTGAGCAGAATTGGATAACTTCATTGTTTCCTCTGTAGGTGGCGCTGACGGCGTAAGTGCCGAAAGAACTCCCAAAGATTTTCGGGCCGACTAGATAAGATCACGTAGCTTAGTTGGAAAAAGAGCACCCCTGCGCTGAAGGGGAAGGTGCGGGTTCGAATCCCGTCGGGATCGTAAATTTTTGGGATTTATTAATTTCCTATATTTTAGTTCATAAAAAAACTCAATATGCTTAGTTTTTTCTTTTTCTAATTTTTGTAAAGGTACAAACTGTGTTAAATGCACATTATAGAGCAATGCGTATGATTTTTTTGTAAATTTTGAAACTTTGTACTAATAATTTTGATTTTTTAAAGTTTTATTTCAAATAGATGTGCTTTAAACATATCATAGCAATTTATTTCACACTTACAAATTAACTTCTTAAAAACAAATAAAACTTGGGTTACACCTACTTTCTTACCGACTTCACACGCCAGGGGATCGCCATCTTTGGATCGCCATTTTGTCGCTTGTTCAATCATTCGTGTTTGGATAGCGCTTGCGTGTGTACGTCCTCGAGTAGGTAATTCGTAAAACTTGTCATAATTTTTGTTGAACTTTTGTTGTTAGATCTGTTACGTTTTCGTTGAGTTTTTGTTATTAGTATATCTGTCATTGCTTTAGATTGAGATGAGATATTGGTTAGGTACCCTATGGATGCAAGTAGTTAAAGAAGAAATCAAGAGGCGCGGAATCGACAATATAATTGATGAAACTGTCGACAGATTTATAATTAATGTCTCACCCAGCTCGTCCGAATCCGACGAAGAAGAAGATACAGAAACTTCAAGTGACGACGTTAATTGAAGTTTCTGTATGTTTTTCTTTACGACACTTAAAAGTATTATTTATCTGTACATTTTATGATATTAAAAAAAAATTCATGAGCGGATTTTAGATTTTCATTTACGTTATCAAATATAGAACAAAATTAATGTATTATATTCGGTTCCAAATGTTTGTCGCCTCTGACTGAACGGACAAAAGATCAACGAACTGTATTCTCAATTTAACTGGCGCGGACTATAGACACGGTAATGTTATCTATACAGTATTGTAACTCGGCCATGTCCTTGAAATAACTACCTACCAAAACAAAACAAAAGCACGCGATAGGGCTGCCCGCCTGCAGTATTTTAATTTCATCTAGGTACCTACCTACTTGAATTTCTTTCTAGTTTTGTGATTATATATTTTAATAAATATAAAATAAATGATAATAAAACCGGCCAAGTGCGAGTCCGACTCGCGCACGAAGGGTTTCGTACGATTATCTATAAAATCAGCAAAAAAACACGTTTGTTGTATCGAAGCCACCCTTTAATATTTGTTTTATTTTAATTTTATTATTTGTTTCTAAGCTGAATATAAAACTAAAGTACCTTATTTAACTAAAAAATTCTCAAATTGCACGCTTACTGCTTACAACATTTTTTACCTATTGAAAAGAAAAATCAATAACTTATTCGTAATGACAATTCTGTCAAACAAAAAAAAACATTCAAATTAGATAAAAAATAGTTTCGTACCAAAAAGTTCGTTCCGTCACTGCGCTGCGGCGCGCGGCGCATCCCCGACTGGTTGTACCTACCACGATCCCGCCCTCACATGAGGTGACAGTTATGACTCGTATTCCGGCCGTTTGTATGAAGACAGAATACTGTATAGATAACATTACCGTGCTATAGATATCATGATATAAAATAAAAGATAATATATTAATCTTTATAATTATGTAGCGAAAATAAAATAGGCAGTCCGATACAATATTTTCACACAACAAAAAAATAACAGTGACCGCTGTGAGTCTGTGTTTCTGTCTCAACCGGCGCGGCGGGTAAGAAGACGTGGATGGGAGATGCGGTTGTTGAGTCGGTGTCGTCGGTGGCGAGCTAGGTGGCGGTGTCGGAGACGGCGACGCTGGTGAGGACGGCGGCGGTAGCCTGTCATAGGCTACCTCACAGTCGCAGCACTGACATCGCTCGGTGCAAGCGCACTTGTGTACCTCGCGATCAGCGCTGCGTATATACTCTATTGTATAGTTATAGCTATTTAAAAATAATGCATAGCGTTAAAGTCTATTTGCGGACATTTCTGGTATTCCTTTATTAGGGCCAAATATAGATAACCAGGGTTTATGATCCGTTCGTAAAACAAAAGGTACCTATACACCTGCCATATAAATACTGGTGAAAACGACGAACACCGTAAATGATAGCAGTCGCTTCCTTTTGTATTTGAGAATAACGAGTTTCAGCGGCATTCAATGTCCGTCAAACAAAAGAAATTGGCCTTTCTGTCCCTTCGTTCCCCAGCTGTGTCAGAATCGCGCCTAGGCCACTAGGGCTAGCATCCACTGTTAATATTATTTTAGCGTTCGGATCGAAATGAGCCAGTACTTGATCTGACGTCATCAATTTTTTTATATCTGTAAAAGCTTGTTGAGTTTTATCCGTCCAGACCGAAGGTCCAGACCCACTTACAATCTTCTTTAATAGTTCATACAACGGACTAAGGGTTGATGCATCAGGTACAAAGTTCCTGTACTAATTTATTAACCCTAGAAATGACTGTAGCTGAGTTACATTTGTGGGAACTGGAGTTCCAACCATGGCTTTAATCTTTTCCGGAGATTTTTTAAGGCCGTCTTTTGTTATAATGTATCCGAGATAACTAACCTCGTCCTGGAAAATACTACACTTGTCCTTCCGTAAGGTTAGACCGGCATCCTGTAAACGATGTAACACGATGATTAACCTCTGCAGGTGTTCTTTTTTATCAGTCCCTGTTATTAATATACTATCATCTAGACAGACACAAGACTCCATCTATGCCTGCTAGTACCCCTTCAATCGCCCGCTGAAATATTGATGGTCCTGGCGCTAAACCAAACACAAGCCTATTGTACCTTAGAAGCCCACGGCTGGTGTTCACGGTCGTGAGGATTTTTGATTCATCATCCAGCATAATCTGGTTATATGCCATGGATAGATCAAGGTTAGTGAACTGTTGACCACCATACATTTTAGAAAATAGCTCGTTTGTAGTGGGAAGCGGGTACCGTTCTACTAGCAGTTGTTTATTTATGCTGGCGGAGTAGTCGGCACACAATCTTACTGACCCGTCCCGTTTTAGGACCGGGACTATGGGGGACGCGTAGGCCGACTACTCAACAGGCTCAAGAATACCTAAATCGATCAATCTATTAATTTCTCTATCAACCTTGTCGCGTAAAGCAAACGCGTTAGTTAGCGTTTTCTTTTAACTTGAGTTAACTTTTATATTTATTAAAATTTCCTCATTTGTCAGAAAACAATTCTACAAAACGCTCCTGTAAAAAATCGGAAGAAAATTCAGAAGTTATAGTGTTTACCGGCAAGAGTTGTAAATTAAAGATATAAAATCCCTGCCTAGAAGCGGTGGCCCTCCGTCGCGCACTATATATGTTTTCTTAAACATGCGCGGAAATATTATCATTGCTTTTGAATAAAGAACACGCGATCGTACCTATCGTATTTACGTAGACTGAAAAACCAAAATCACTTCCCGGCGCGTTCTTTGAATTTGGAACGAAGAGCGCGCCGGCAATGTTGTATGAAACGGTGTGCTGTTTGAATTTAGAACTCTTTCATCTATCGTACATATTGCGTTCTCGTGGCTGTATAGCCACAGATGCGTTTACCTTTTGGCACAAACTGTAAAATAAAAATAAAAAATTGGCGGTAAAGCGGAGTTCGTTGTTATTTTGTTAATAAAATTAAATTTATTATGTAAAAGGCCCTTTTTTATTTCCTTGCATTTTTTAAGAAAAGCACTATACAGAGTAATTTTTTTAACTGGGACAGTACGGGGGCACCCATAACCAGACCCTGGTTATGGGTGAAGCCTTAAAATGAATCAAGTTGGTAAAAATCAAATTTGATTAACTTCCGCTGCCCAGATTTTTTTCATTCAATACAATAAAATGTGTCGATTAGCATCAAATTTTTTTTTTACCAACATAAGTTCCCTAAGCGTGATTAGCGCCGTAAAATGAATCCATTTTACGGCGCTAATCACGCTTAGGGAATGCAATCTCGTCTCGCCGAGATCCCGATTTCGCGAGATACCGGCCATATTTTACGA
Organism: Eupithecia exiguata; assembly: GCA_947086465.1. NCBI lineage: Eukaryota > Metazoa > Arthropoda > Insecta > Lepidoptera > Geometridae > Eupithecia > Eupithecia exiguata. The sequence continues at coordinate 12,932,719 of OX352240.1, read as the reverse complement.
GATTGTATCTCGTCAAATTTCGTAGGAGATCTCGTGAGATAACGAGATTTGGCATGCAAAATCAGAAGTCGTCTGTCAGATGATACTCTCGACATGATGTGTTTTTTGAGAAGCCATTTTCAGACAAACTAACTTGCCTTTCCGTACCTTGATAACTTCATCTGACTTCTACTTTAAACTTCTTTTATTTGATTAATACGATCTCACAACATTTATTTAAGAACTTGTGAAGTTATGTTTTTGTTTTGTTGTTTTTATTTACCATAAGTAATGTTCCTATTACTCTTAATTATTGAAACTAAAGTAATAATTTACAAAAGACTAAATATAGATAATTATTGTTTTGTTACCAATATTGCAAGAATTTGAACTGATTAGCTACAGTAGGTATAATAATTATAGACATAAACAAATGTTATTAGAGTTAGAGACAAAATAATAAGTACTCTGTTGATTTTTAAAATAAAACTTACATTTGTTTTATAACTAAGCAACGCAGTTTCTATTTAATTACATATCATGTTAATTACTAGTTCTTAAAACAAGCATCTGCATATGTTTTAAATGCGATTCTCCCAATCTCGCAAGATCCCGTAATTTGCGAGATCTCGCGAGACTGGGTTTTGAGTCTCGCGAGATCTCGCTAGGCGGAAATCTCGTACGAGATTGCATTCCCTGCTCATAACCCTCCTCCGTTGGTAGTCGGGTAATAATAGAAATAGGTAAACAAATGAACTGTTACATTACCTACATTTTACGTCACATGAATAACTTGCTTAATAAACGGGAACTATTGTGACGCTTACTCGTGGCAACACTGGTGGAAGTTGTGGATTTTGGCAAAAAGGAGGTGATGTTTCAGAAGCAACTGCACCTGTATCTACTCTGGTTATGGGTGCCCCCATACTGTCCCAGTTAAAAAAACACACTATATGCCTCGGCCGAAATGGCAATTGCCTGTCTCGTATCATTGAAGGCCCAGCCATACTCGATCTGCAATTGCCTATTTCGCTGCCTTTGCAATAATGTACCTACTATTATATAGTGCTTTTGATCCGCGTAACAGACCGGTTATCGAAGCGTTCCTAAACAGATGATCTTTTTTCCATTGTACGTCATCAGCTGTTTATTTGTACTTGACAATGGTACATCTTTGAATTAATTTTCGTAAAAACTCTCCGGGATAACGGTAACTGCCGACCCACTATCTACTTCAAATTTTAATGGCAATTTATTAATCAAAACTCTTTCTACCATAGGTTCTCCCCTGAAAGATCGGACATAATACAAGTTGCCATCGTCACCGGCATCATCTTCACCCTTGACACTGCATTCCAACTCAACGTACAGTGCGCGTCACAATTAAGTATCCCCCTATCTCAATGTATGTGGGTTCAAATCCTGTCAGCGATCGTTGGAGATTGAGTGATCAAAACTACATGTTTTTTATAATTTTCCATTTTCTTTTCATATTTTTGACGTTTCTAACAACAATTGTATGTTCTGTATCATTAAAATGTAATTTTTGTATAAATTGTTTCATTTTAATTTCATTTAAATTTGGTAACCTTACTTAAAATTCGATGAATTCTCTAAGTATCAACTTGGCCTTGCGGTAGTTACCGGCAAATTAATGCAAGACAAGATAAAAGTGACAGGGTTCGAATCTCGTGAGCGGTGTTTCGTTTTTTTTATCAATTGTTATATTTTTTTCTTTGCAATATGTAAGATTTTTATTTGATACTAGCAGCGCCTCGCGGTTTCACCCGCGTAGTTCCCGTTCCCGTGGGAATTCCGGGATAAAAAGTAGCTTATGTCCTATTCCAGACTATAATCTATCTCTGTGCCAAATTTCATTCAGATCCGTTCAGCCGTTCTGGCGTGATAAAGGAACAAACATCCATCTATCTATCCATCCATCTAAACTTTCACGTTTATAATATTAGTGAGATTATTCTTTATGGGCTTAATTGCAAGTTAATGAAAAAAAAACAAAAATTACAAAAAATAATATTCTATGAATGTCTACAATATTATACAATAACTACTACGTATAAATCTATGATATTATAACGAAATAATTGTTTTGATAAACCATAATAACAAATAATATCTGTAAACAGTGAAAGGTTTTTTATGATAGATTGTGATAATTTATTCAAAAATAAGTTGTTTACAACGAAAGAACATTGGTAACAATATTTCGATCTCTCGCAAAATATGTACAAAGCAAACCACACGAAATAAGACGAGTGACAATTACTTTGTTCGCTACAAACGACAAAGTCAAACCCTACCCGCATCCATAAAAAAAAATGTAAGACTTGGCATTAAAAATGGGGACTAATTAGACCGATAGACAAAATTGGACACGTTGTTCCATCAGCTAAATAGCTCAGTTGATCTAATGCCGAGAATCCGAGTCTCCATTTAAAGGGCGGGTGGTTCGATCCTTTGCGGCTTGATAAGTTTTTGCTTTCAAAATTAGTCACAAGTCACAAGCGAATAGAAGTGAGAAAATATTTTGTAGACAAGGGGGATACTTAATTCTGACGCGCACTGTACCTAATTCACTTTCTTTGTACACATTCTACGCAAGTGGCCTTTTTCGTGACACAAGATAATTAGTGAACCGGCACTCCGATGCTTTGTGATTCGAATAACCACATACACTACATTTGATTTTTCCTACAGTTGCATTTTTTACGTCCTTCGATATCTTGAATAGCTGGCTGTCGGCGGCGGACGCGCCGGCGCTGGCCGCGGCTGCGCGTGCACAGCTCATGTTCTCTGCTCCGTTCTCATCGTGACGACCTCTGCCATGCTGAGACTTACCAAATCTTTGGTGTACAGCTTCTCTTTCTCGTGTCCAGGCAGCATGCCCATCAGAAATCTGTCGCGAAGTGCTTCTTCAATATTTGAGAGCAAATCATTATAACTGTAACCCGAACTTAACTGTACCACAAAATAACGGCTAAGCCTTATTTTAGTGTCCTGCTGAAACTCTTAATACCGATTTTAATATATCAAGCAACGTATTTGAAACTGCACTCACGCGGTGCGGGCGCGGCGGCGGGCGCGGGGGTAGGGGGGCTCGCCTCGAGCGACTTCGTCGGCGGGGGGCGGGGCTTCTCGGCACCTGTTCATCAATAATAATATTATGGTCGTTTCAAGGTCTCCACTCCTCCAGAGAGATCTGCCATTGGAAAATAAACAGGGAGTAGGTTTTGGACGAGGCAGTACAGAGAGGCACCTTCGCCGGTGCGCGGTGCGGTGCAGCTACCCAACATTATTTTAGGAGAGTATTCATCTTTTTGAAAGCAATTTTCATCCCCATGCACGGATTTAAAAATAAATACAGTTAGCAAGAAATAGGTCATTTTACACAAAAATGCCAATCGCTCCTCTTTCGTGTATATAGTAACCTACTGATGAAGAGCTTTTTATTTATATCAAAATCTGAGTATGACGATAATTTAAGGAAAATTTAACAAAATGTTTGGTGATATTTTATTATAGTGTTTGAATAAAACCGGCCAAGTGCGAGTTGGACTCGCGCACGAAGGATTCCGTACTATTATCTATAAAACGGTAAAAAACACGTTTGTTGTATGGGAACCCCCCCTAAATATTTGATTTAATTTAATTATATTTATTTTTGAAGTGAATATATAACTACGTAAATATTCTGTGAATATTTGAAGCGTCTACCTTTGCCGTTATCAATACCGAGTCAAAACATAGAATAGAACATACTTTATTGCACAAAAGTTGTACACAGGCGAGCATAATGCTAGATACCATTCTCTACCTGAATTGCCTGTTTCCGTGAAGTTTTCATTCATAGACAAGACAATTGACAGTTTACATAGGTTCAACATTCCATATGGTAGATGACGTTACTAGTCGCTAATTAACTGATTATGATACAACTTCTAACCTATGGGAGCCCCCTTAAATATTTATTTTATTCTAATTTTAAGTATAGGTATGTTGTTATAGCGGCAACAGAAATACATCATCTATGAAAAATGACAACTGTCTAACTATCACGGTTCATGAGATACAGCCTGGTGACAGACGGACAGCGGAGTCTGAGTACTATGGTTCCGTTTTACCCTAAAAATGGCCAAGCTTTTTACGTAAACATCCATTTAGGGTTAATTTCAATGTGTTATTAATTTTTAATTGATGTAAATATGTGATAGTAATGTACATTAATATAGTACAAGATGCGCCGCTACCTGCTACCAACTGTACCTGCTCTCGCTTTCCCCTAATGCTTGTCGAGGACCAGCTGGATGCCCGAGGCTGATTCCTCCACTATGGTAAAGTTGTGCCGTTTTGGATCTGTACATAAGTTTGCGCAGAAATGCTAGTTGCAGGAATGACAGTGCTTTCAGACATCGATAGAAACCTATCGCGCCTTAATTTTAGTATTCATCGTTTTAGATGTGATTAAACGAGATAGCAAGGTGGTTGATTACCTTTCCTGATGTTGACCTGTATGCAGCCCGCGTCCTCGACCGGCCTCCACTTGCTGGCGCTCAGGGCGCTGCTCTGGGCGGGGCTGCTCCTGGAACGTTACACCAATCCACTCAACTATCTGAACGTACTCACTTCTTACGCACACTCTGCTCATTCTAACCCTGAATATTCCGCTGTTTTGGAGGCTTATAACCACGCTAGCGGCACACCCAGGCTCGCACAGGTAGAATCGCGCACGAAGGGTTCCGTGTTTCAAGCGACTACCTGTTGCCGTTATCAATATCGAGCAAAAACAAGCAAACAATTCACGTGGGAGCCCCCTTAAACATTTATTGTATTCTGTTTTAAGGTTTTTATTTATTATAGTACTCTGGGTAATTTCTAAGAAATTCGGTCGAAGATTTCGGGTCGACTTGATAAGATCACGTAGCTTAGTTGGAAAAAGAGCAACCCTGCGCTGAAGGGGAAGGTGCGGGTTCGAATCCCGTCGAGATCGTAAATTTTTGGGATTTATTAATGTATTCTGTTTTTTTAGTATTTGCTGTTATAGCGGCAATAGAAATACATGTGTGAAAATTTCAACTGTCTAACTATTATTCCACACAACAACATTACAGGTGACAGACGGACAGGGGGACAGCGGAATCTTAGTAATAGGGTCCCGTTTAAGCCTTTGGGTACGGAACCCTAAAAAAACATAATAAATTTAACACACTCTTGGCAGACTTTTCATGCTTAGAATACTCGATAAAGTCTGCTTTTGACAAAATAAACAATCAAAATCATCCGTGTGGGAGCTACGATGCCGCAACAACCCACAGATAGATACACACACAGACACATAGACTTATGACAACGCTTTTTGTGTTGGGGCCGGATATAAATATTATAAAAATATACGCTGGCCAATCTCGAGAAGAACCGATAACCGCCCGAGTAAACGTGTTCTTGAGTGGAGACCGCGCCTCGGCAAATGAAGTGTAGGACACCCTCCGACCAAGTGGGATGACGATTTGCGAAAGACTGCTGGCAGATGCTTGATGCGGCAAGTTGAAGACAGGGCGCTATGGCGCTCATTAAGGGAGGCCTATGTCCAGCAGTGGACTAATAATAGGCTGATGATGATTTTAGATATTATTATTACTTTTTGTTTTGTTTGAAAGAATTTTTCAAATCCATCCAGTTGTTTTGGAACCTATTCAATTGAAACAAACAAACAATTTTGGTGCCATAACTGTAACGGCAGCGCGCCGGGCGAGTTGTCGTCGAGCAGCTCCGTCAGCTTGTCCTGCTCGCCGTGCGGCGTCTGGGACTGCGGCGCTGGCGCCGGCTGGCTGTGCCCAATAAATAATACCTAGTGTCATGTGCTGTAAGTACGTACTGATGGGTAACGCCGGTCGCGGCCGTTGGCGGCGGCAGCGCGCCGGGCGAGTTGTCGTCGAGCAGCTCCGTCAGCTTGTCCTGCTCGCCGTGCGGCGTCTGGGACTGCGGCGCTGGCGCCGGCTGGCTGTGCCCAATAAATAATACCTAGTGTCATGTGCTGTAAGTACGTACTGATGGGTAACGCCGGTCGCGGCCGTTGGCGGCGGCAGCGCGCCGGGCGAGTTGTCGTCGAGCAGCTCCGTCAGCTTGTCCTGCTCGCCGTGCGGCGTCTGGGACTGCGGCGCTGGCGCCGGCTGGCTGTGCCCAATAAATAATACCTAGTGTCATGTGCTGTAAGTACGTACTGATGGGTAACGCCGGTCGCGGCCGTTGGCGGCGGCAGCGCGCCGGGCGAGTTGTCGTCGAGCAGCTCCGTCAGCTTGTCCTGCTCGCCGTGCGGCGTCTGGGACTGCGGCGCTGGCGCCGGCTGGCTGTGCCCAATAAATAATACCTAGTGTCATGTGCTGTAAGTACGTACTGATGGGTAACGCCGGTCGCGGCCGTTGGCGGCGGCAGCGCGCCGGGCGAGTTGTCGTCGAGCAGCTCCGTCAGCTTGTCCTGCTCGCCGTGCGGCGTCTGGAACTGCGGCGCCGCCGGCGCCAGTGATGTCGGTAGAAGAGGCTTGTTGACTATCACAAGATTCGTTCTGTTGGGTGCATTTTGATTGCCTTGCCCAGCTTTGAAAGCTAAGAAGTTACTGAACATCTGAGCTTGTTTCCTACAAGTCAAAAAACACTTTATTTGCGAAATAATTCTATACCAACTCAAACAGCACTTGGAAAATAAAACATAGTCCAGTACTTTTCTTCTCTCACAGCAGAAGCTTAGTTTATGAAGTAACATTATTTAATCTGTGGCTTAGTTGCTAGAATAGATGACATAAGTGCAGTGCAAGTAGCATACACAAATATTAGTATAGTTAACATCTTGAGCTAGTTGAGGCTCACAAGAACATGTAAGTACTAGTACAGGCACCAGATCCACTTTGTGAGCCCAGATATCAAAATAACTAAATCCAAATACACAGTCTGGCTTTTTGCGATAGGAGTGGATGGCCAAATCTGAAACCATGACAAAAGTTGTGAAAGCTCATGTCATAACCTTGATTTATGTATGAGACACTTGCTGCATAGGGACTTAGTTTTAAAATTTTTGTACGTCTGACATACGCCAAAACACCAAACAAATAAATAAATAATATAAATATAATGTACTAGCAGCGCCTCGCGGTTTCATCCGCGTAGTTCCCGTTCCCGTGGGCATTCTGGGATAAAAAGCCTATGCTAATCCAGACTACAATCTATCTCTGCGCCAAATTTCATCCAGATCCGTTCAGCCGTTCTGGCATGTTTGCGTAACAAACATCCATCCAAACTTTCGCATTTATAATATTAGTGGGATAAAGTGATTTTTTTTTGCCGGCGCGATGGGCCGATGACATTCGAAATACTGTGGGCTGCACCTGGCCCAGACTAGCACAGGACCGACAAGGGCTGATGATGATGATGATGATGATGATGAAGTGAATTGGTATTAGCCAGCAATAAAACTGTTAGAGAAATAAATAAGTAGCTTTTACTATTACTAGTAACTAATGTTAATTATTCAGGAATCTACGAGTTGGGCATTGACACTACCACACACTTTTTAAGCTTCGGTAGTGTCATCGTTTAATTAGGTATCAATGATCCTTTGTGTAAAAATGTTCTGAATAAATGGTTTTTATTATTTTATTATATTACGAGGAGTACTCCTGAGGAACCAGTCTCTAAGAGGCAACAGGAGATCGCTGTGTGGATGATGTGAGATATTGTTTGTGCGGCTTACACCTGAGGACACCATACCTATTAACCGCGGGGGCGGTTAATATATTTTTTTGCTAAATTGCTCCAATTTGGTGAACCGCGTAGGCGGCCAGCCGCTAGTGCGTTCCTACACTAAAGAGTCTGGGCAGAGTTTTGAAGTAGGTACCTTGGAGATTTTTTCCTGGCAGCTGGATGTACACAAGGGATACCATTGGAATGTTGTAAGAAAGTAGTTTTATGTAGCCAGACCATCTAATTATGCTAAAACACTGGTAGGTAATCGGCGACAACAATAATAGGAAGAGGTTTTTTTTGTTTTTCTCCATCATACTTACTTCTTATTTTTACCCATCATCGATTTCTAAAGTATTTCAGCAAGTTGAAGTGTCACACAGAGTCGGGGATTATTTTATAAAAGACCTAACATAAGTCAGGGTATCAATAGAAATCCGTAAGAAAACTCAACATACCTACTTGTTTTGTTTTGTTTACCTACGTACGACCATAGAGTAAAAACGCACCAGCGTAATAGTTACTCAACTTCAGCTTCTTTTTATAGATGGCTGATTGCTTTTCGCCACGACTCCTTTTGACTGACTTGACTTCTATGGCAATGGCAATAAACGTCTGGCTTGCCACGATTCTGCCAGTGCAGTGTCCAGTTTACGGAAATTAATAGTCATGGAATCATAGAGTAACAAGCCAATAGAGTGTAGATTGATTATTACCTAGATCGTAGATAGTATTTTACCTCAACGATTAAGTAAGGAGTATAATGGATACGCAATAAGGGCTTATTTTGCGTTACTTATTCTATGAACGACAGGCGTTAGTTCTTATTTTAGTGCTTGACCCGCATTTTCATCGATGTGGATTTGTAAGTAAAAAATTAAAGGGATTTGAAGATTAAGGCCCTAACATCGGTTATCCAGTTTTTTTTTTCATATAAAATCATAGACATAGAATTTTTCACTACGCTCAATAGACCAACAAAGCGTGGGAGCGAGAGGTATTTAGTTGATACACACTGCCGCGAGAGAAAAAGAGATAGCGAAAGAAGATGTCTATATGACATTATTTACGCGATTAAGAGGCGATAGCGTCCCTGCCTGTTCAAAGTTGAAGTGAATATGTACAAATCTCACTAATATTATAAACGTGAAAGTTTAGATGGATGGATGGATGGATAGATAGATGGATGGATGTGTTTGTTCCTTTATCACGCCAGAACGGCTGAACGGATCTGAATGAAATTTGGCACAGAGATAGATTATAGTCTGGAATAGGCTACTTTTTATCCCGGAATTCCCACGGGAACGGTAACTACGCGGGTGAAACCGCGAGGCGCTGCTAGTAATTAATAATCTTACGATTTAATCAGAAGTTCTTTATTCGGCTACCATGGTGTCGTGTTCAGTGAGTGAATGTGACGTTACAAGAGGCAATAATCCACATAAATACACGTTTCACAGGTAATTTATGACTATTTTTACTGAACTCTTCATAACCCTTATTTCGCCTTTTGTTGTTTGAAAAGAGGCAAAAGAGCTATTGAAAGCCTAGATAATTGGTTTTTCTTTAGACTTATCATCAAATTACAATGCTAAATGAAGAATTTTCGGATATTTGGTGTAAAACTTAAAATTGTTTGGTTACGATAGGGATTGACAAGGTGATGACGTCATAAGTATCGATAGTCGATAATTCGAGTCTGCCGGTAGGTTCGACGTGAATGCTCATAGTGTTAGGTACCTACTTATGCAAAGTACAATAAAACACTACTTTCCAGTAAAAGAAAAAATTAAATATAATATAATAATACAGGGTAATTTAACTAAGTTACTGGTAATTCAGTTCAATACTGTTAGAGGTAACCCAGAGGACTGGGAATAATACTCCAACGCTGATGATTGGCGACTGGTTTATAAAATTAGATTTAATATAATAATATCTATAATGTTATGTTCTTACAGGTTTCCAACTAATTCTTTGTTACGTGATAAATGGTTACGGGTTATAAATAGGGGCTCCTGGACCAAATAAGAACTCTACTGTTTGTAGTCAACATTTTGAATCCAAATGCTTAGTACAAAGGAAACATCGACGTGTCCTATTGAAAGACTCAATACCAACCTTATCTGTACCTGTAAGTATAATACTGCGGAAATGGTCGTCAATAGCATAAGAATATATAATTATAACATAATATATATAATACATTGCCTACTTACAATAAATGCATTGGACTTTAACTGTGAATTCGTTTTATTTTACATATATGGTAATAAACACATATCCAGAAACATCCATACTTACGCATTTATAATATTAGTGAGATATTCTTGACAACGTGATACACTAACATAATAGGTAATCAGTCGCTTATTTCATACTAGCTGCACCAATTCATTTCATTAATAAATTATTTTTTACCTAGCTTTATGTTGCTATTTGTTTACCTATTTGAGATGTATTTGTTTTTTTTTTATTATAAGATACTTTTTAAACAACTTCGATAACAAACTCATTAGTGTCTTACAATTTTGCCAGTAAGACTATCGATAATAATATTATGCTAGAGTCAAGACAACACTATTTCACGCACACATTTACATTTCATTTTTTGTCACACCGCTAATCTGACATTGTTGGTCTTTTACATCCTAAACCTATGTATAAAATGGTTTACGATTTTCGGTAAAATACTTGTTCAATACACTTATTTCTTGTAAGACGCAGGAAAGAAATTAAATAGCACAAACCATTTTAATCAAGCGCGCAACATAAATCGTACACACTACCTAAGCTTAGGAATAGGTCTACCTAATAGGTTAAAATCAATAAAAAGCAACAAGTTTATTTATTAATTATCTATAATCTAAAGTCTATGGATGATGTCTATGGGCCCTATCTATGGAATTTTCCTGTATAACCTCAAACAATTTGGTTGCATAATATGCTCAGAGATCCCCTATAGACTTAAGATCAAATGTGGCGAATTTACTAGTGTTGTGCCACATATCGACTTGCGTGTATCATCGAATACAGAAATTATCGATAGATACAGTACTAAGTATAAATACTTATCTTAGTACTTTATCTATAATTTTTTGATTTATTTATTTTGACTTTGTTTGATTGAAAAGATTACTAGAATGAAGTGAATCTCTAGTTTGTTAGTTATTATTTTTCTAGTTTGGACGGGGTTAAGTTTTTCTATGTTTGGAATAGTTAGGTATAGTTTAAATTATATTAAAAATTATTTGAATTTTCTATGGAATCGTTTGTAAGCCTAAAGAAATAAATATTATTGATATTGATATTTTGTTTCAAGCATAAAACCGTTTCGGCTGTTTATGACCACAAATTAAAATGTCCACTTATAATTATGTCCTACTACTTACAATGTCCCGTTCTAAACATAACCATTTCAAACAATACCTTCGTCTGGTATTACCTACCTTGAAAAATCACCATTTCTGGAAATGACAAATTTTCTAAATGATCAAATTTTAAATTGATCACTTACCGAAATTACCGTTTCATCAAATGATTACTTTTGAAAAAAACCAAGTTCTTGAATGAACTACTATTGGAAAAAATATTTCTTGATAATAAATTAGGCAGTTAGTTGGGTGCATAAGGTTGATTAGGAGCATTCACTGCATGCAACCAACCTCTTATGTCTATTATAAGTTGTATGTTATTTATTATCCATAACGCTGGCCACTTAAGAATCTATTTTTAAATACTCTTGAGTACTCTGTTGTTCTTTTTGATGTTGTCATTATAAGTCAGGTGCTCGTGAAGGCTGTTGAAATAAAATTCCGTCAGTAATTTATGTCAGAAAGTACATTATATATACCTATATTTATGTACTTACTCTAAAATGAACAGCAAATTAATATTTGCGTTGAATCAAAAAGGAAAGGATACTGTCCTTTTCGACAAGTACCGATACAACTTCAGTACCCAAAACCAAAGCGGTACGTCTCGTTGGAGATGTGTAAATCGCAGTGACTGCAGCTCTACCATCACCCTCAATACAGAGCGGACTCTAATACTTCGGTCGTCTCCTCATACATGCATGCCGGAAAAAATAGACAACGATGTGTTTATTGCCATTAACAAATGCAAAGAAGAAGTTTGCCGTAATTTCGGATCAGTTGAAATTTTTTTCGAAAAACAGGTTTTCAAGCTGAAGAAAAACTGCGACCATATAGATATTGACGATATTCCGGATTTTTCGTCAAAAAAAGATAGCTTGTATGCAGCACGAAAAAAGTTTTTGGAAACAAAAAGCTTAAATTATAAGAGTGTCGCTGATGTCCATATTCCAAAAAAGTTGGGAAAAGATTTCGTCATATGCGAAGATGGGACTATAAATAAAATTATCTTATTTAGTTCAACAACGGCACGGATGTATCTTAGTAATGCAGACCTGGAAGGCAATCATGTTCATTTCTTTGGGGATGGTACATTTCACTGTGTACCTCATCCATTTTACCAGCTCTATTCGCTACATGTAGACGTCGGGTCGACAGACAAGAGCACAAACATTGTCCCATTTATTTTTGGGCTACTTCCGGACAAGAAACAAGAAACCTATGTCCGGTTTTTTAGTTTAATAAAAGAAAAAATGTGTATAACAGTGCTGAATTTCAAATGTGATTTCGAATTGGCAGTCATGAACGCCATTAAAGAAGTATTTCCAGATTGTAAAATCTCTGGCTGCTTCTACCATTACAACAAAGCCATATGGCGAAAAGCTAAATTACTCAACTTAAATACATCAAAACAAGACCGAAAAATTATGAAAATGACCTCTTACCTGCCTTTGTTACCCGAAAGGTTTATTGAAATAACATGGAACTCCATAATAAGTACAGCCAAAATCACAGATAATGTTTCCAAATTTATAGAGTACTAGCAGCGCCTCGCGGTTTCACCCGCGTAGTTCCCGTTCCCGTGGGAATTCCGGGATAAAAAGTAGCCTATGTCCTATTCCAGACTATAATCTATCTCTGTGCCAAATTTCATCCAGATCCGTTTTGCCGTTCTGGCGTGATAAAGGAACAAACATCCATCCATCTATCCATCCATCTAAACTTTCACGTTCACGTTTATAATATTAGTGAGATTACAATAAACAATGGATACCCCTTATTAAAGACAACATTCTAAGCTGTGCGTACCAACGTCACAGGACGACTAATCCTGTCGAGGGTTTCCACCATCGTATCAATGAGAGATTCGGCAAAAAGAGCCCGCCCTTCTTCAAATTTTTCTCGAATCTAAAGAAAGAAGCGGTCCATCAAGACCACCGAATAATAAAATCCTATTTTAGCGTGCCAAAAAAGAACAGACGGAATCGTCATATTCGCCTGGATCGAGCTCTCAACGCACTCGTGGAAGAAGTTGATTCTGAGAAGATTACCCCGATATTTTTTCTTAAACAAGTAATTTTTCATTATGTTGCGGAAAAGAAATAGTTGACTCAATGTTATTAGTGACTTCGCATGTGTGTGTTATTAAATGAAGTTTACGTTTAGTTTATTTGTTAAGAATGTTTTTTTGTTAAATAAAACTTATCTAAATAGATTAATCGTCATTATTATTTAAATCTTCATTGTAACGCTTTGAGAAAGTATGGTAACGATATCTTGTAATTATAAATTTTTGCTTCAGAGGCCGTTATAGGTTCATTGTCTTACTCGAAAATAATCCTGACTTTAAAGTAACCGTTTCCAGACAGTCAATTCAACAATTGGGCATTTCCAGAAGTGGTGATAATAGGAACTGGGCATTTGTTAAAGTGTATGTTTCAAGAAAGTAGTCATTTTCAGAAATGGTTGTTTTTCAAAGTGAGCATTGCTATAAATGGGTAATAATTAGTAGTAGACATTTTATGTAGAGGTAATTTTATGAAGTGGGCATTTTGCAAAGTGGGTATTATGAGCAGTGGAAATAATTATAAGTAGTCATTTTAATTTGTAGTCTTAAACAGCCGAAACGCATAAACCTACACCGATGCCGAATTTCGGCACGATCTAGCGAAAAAGTAACAATCATCTATCCATCCATAACCATCCAACCAAACTTTCGCATTTTATAAATTTTGGTATGGTGGTTTTCATGCACATCAACATTGCATGCAATGCTGATAACTGTCGATCCACAATGGCTCGACAGTTATCACCATCGTCAGCTTAGATTAGAGCACTGCTGGATATATTATGCCTCTCTTTGTCTGCCTCGACAGTAGGTAATGCTCGTACTAATCACTCAAGTTACACAATGTTTTTTATTCCAAGTTATGAACATTATACCTATTAGAAAAGAAAATTCCAACTAATGGAACCAACTCAGAAGCATACAGTACTATAGTAGGTTAGGTTATCATCTAATATTCCGTCAAATGCACTGAAGTGCATTGAGCAGACGTACCTACTTTATCGTAGGTCGGGGTTCATATTTTCATCCATTTTCTTTGCAAATTTTCATTTGCAGGGAACCTGTAGAATAAATATTGCAGTATTATTATCAACAATTTAGATCTATCGATTCGTTATCAGGTGCATGGCATATCACTATTCAATGTTTGTAAACAAACTACCTCCAAGAGCGCTGAAGAAAATACCGAATTAACAGCCACAAGCGACTAGCCAGAGCCTGTATAATCTATTAAAAAATCACTTTGTCACAAAACGTTGTATAAAATACAAAAAGATTCAACAATAACAAACAAAAATGTTTACTTACCTACCCATCGATACATGGTCAATGTTGGCTGGTTGGTTTTTGTTCTTCCTCAAACCACACTGTTTTATACAGCATGTCGAGGGTATGATTTTGGCTCTAACCGAAGCTAATTACAATAAAAATGTGCTTTTCAAAGGTAAATTTCAAAATATCATCAAAAAAACACCAACTGACAGCAGGCAGATCTACCACAAATCTCGAAACAAAACAGCTTAAAACCCAGGGACGAGTGAAATTTAACTATCCGTAATTTCACTCGTCCCCTTCGATCAAAAATTTCCGGCTTTGCCGGCCTCCCTTAGATTCACAATGCGCACCCCAAAACCTTCAGTAGCAAAAGAGAAACATTTTGACATGTTAGGGAAGCTTTTCAACTAGTGTCATTTTAGCGTTCAGACAAAAAGCATGGGTAGTGCTCGTACAAAAAATGCAAGAATCACTCGTCCAAAGTGCTGAAAAAGGATGGAATTTCTTATTTTCAGTAAGTATATATATATATATTTTATACCCGTATATTGAGATGTGAGTCATATACTTGTGAAATCAGCATAAAGATTTGTTGTTTGGTTTGCCTATGTTAAAATATTAATTTTGTTCTAAATTGATAAATGGAGAGGCTATTTCTTCTAAATTTTTTTTTTCATTTATAGTATGTACCTATTAATATATTTTACATAAAAATAAGTTTAATATTACTGAGGTTTTTATTTATTATAGTACTCTGGGTAATTTCTAAGAAATTAATAAATCCCAAAAATTTACGATCTCGACGGGATTCGAACCCGCACCTTCCCCTTCAGCGCAGGGTTGCTCTTTTTCCAACTAAGCTACGTGATCTCATCTAGTCGACCCGAAAATCTTTGGGAGTTCTTTCGGCACTTACGCCGTCAGCGCCACCTACAGAGGAAACAATGAAGTTATCCAATTCTGCTCAAAGACCAAATTTACATTTAGTTCTTTGACGAGAGGTTTTGCCGTTGCTTGATTCTAAGGTTTTTATTTATTATAGTACTCTGGGTAATTTCTAAGAAATTAATAACAACCCTGCAACCCTGCGCTGAAGGGGAAGGTGCGGGTTCGAATCCCGTCGAGATCGTAAATTTTTGGGATTTATTAATTTCTTAATATTACTAGTTGATGATTTTTAAAATAACTAGTTGGCCCGCCCTAAAATTTCATTTGCGTAGACTCTCTAATAAAAGAAAGACTAGGTTCTTACCTACCTACCAGAAGTATGAATTTATAAAACGTTTATTTTTGTCCCGTAAAAAAAACTCGTGCAAAGCCGCAGACAGGAACCAGTTCTTTTTAATCTAGAGTGCCTGCCTGAAATTGTATTGTAAGTTTAATTTATTGTATGTCTGAAATGACCCTTTTGTATAAATACCTTCTGTTGAGACACCAATTTATAGTTTCATCAATAAATGATTCGTTATCTTTACCTGAATTCTGTTAATTAATCCTTATAGAAAATAAACTGAGTAGGTAGGTATATAATTCTCAGGTAGGTACCTACCTACTTACAAAATAAAATGAATTCGACTCCACCAATCTCTTGTTCCGTATGGAAAAAACTTGTCAGGCTCTGCGCAAACTGTCTGCGTCAAAACAAAACGAAGACAATTTTGAGTGACATTTTTGTAAGGCTCTAGGTATCTACGGGGGAGGCCGCGAACTACTTAATTTTGATCGAAGCGTCCCTGTTAAAACCATAGAGATTTTAACTTGGTAGGTACTTAACATGGCCAACTGACGTCATGACGTGGCCATGGAATATGAAGTTTTCATAGGTACTAACTATACGTTAGGGCCCTCCCTTATAACGAAGGGGATCTCTTTTTTCATTGGACTTGCACACGTTGTTAAGTCGGTAAGAAAAGAATTCAAATTCATTCATAGAAACGATATTAGGTGTAGTACCTAGTTCCCCAAAAGAATACACTGTTCCTTGTATGTAAACATGTCCGACCGTACCGAACCAACATGACAAGATCTACGCACTCTACCAGCTATCTAGTTAGTTCCGCGGATATGTTTCCGTTGTTAAAATTTCCGAACCTAACAGGACATCATAGAAATAAAACAACGTTCAGATATCACTGATAAGTTTCGTTTAAATTTATTACCACAGCCATATAATACGAGCTACGTGTAAGTACCTACCTACTAGACATCATTTCAAAAACTAAAATAAAACAAAAATAATGTCATTTTGAAAATAATATTTTTGCTAAAGAATCAATTCAAACACTATAACCAGGCACAGACTCAATAAAAATTGCACCTTGGAAATCACATTTCTTCTAAGTAATTAAGTCTTACACATAAGGTACCTATTGTTAAGATAAGAAAACCATAATACGAAATTCAAAAGCACTTTTAAATTATACTTCAGGTAAAAAGTGCAGAGAAAACCAAATTAAATGACACTTTTTACACCTTAAACACAATATTACCTACGTCCTTGCCATATTTGGATACTAGGTACATATCCAAATATTTTATCATCATCATCAGTTTATATCAGTCCACTGCTGGACATAGGCCTCCCCTAATGAGCGCCATAGCACCCTGTCTTCAGCTTGCCGGATCAATATTTTATATTCTGGTAGAATTATTACGTAATAATGACCAGTCTATAAGACGATTATATTAATATTTATTCTCCACAAATCATGGGATCACAAATCAATCAGTCTTTATTTCTATCAAAGAGCCTTAATCTAAAAATTTCTATAAGTACCTGCCTACCCAATTTATAAACATGTACCATGTACCAATCAGACCATGATTTTGAAAATATTTAGCAAAAAAAATCTGCGCCACCCGTTACATACCTACCCTACCCTACCAATCAGATAATGTTCTTGGCTACATTACTTCTGCGCTACCCGTTATATACCTACCCTACCCTACCAATCAGATAATGTTCCTGGTTACATTAGCTCTGTAATGGTGTACTTTGAAGTAGGTTCAGGATACACTGCACTTTACGAACTTTTAAAATTACGCTGTTCTGGAAGTAGGTAGGTACACCGCGGATTTACTCCTTAAACTGGCTCGTCCCGGGGACCACGAGCATTCTTGAAGTACGACGACGTAGCCTCTCTACGCCGCACGGAACGGCGGTTCATGTGTCTCTCCATCCATTTGGTGTGCGTCTTCTTATAAAAATAGCAAAAAGCATACCCAGCTCCAGCCAAGATGATGATGGTGATGATGGTCAATAGGATGTTAGTGGTGCTGACACTTGCGTAACTGGTCTCCGCGGATGCTGAGTTCTTGCCGTCACCAAATGCTGTTTGCACGATTATTGTTTCTTCTTTTGAGAATGTTTTACCCATTTTCCCGTATTCGTAAGCAGATTTTTATTTAATTTGATTATTAATTTAAAATAGATTTTCTATAGACATTTTTGACACTCGAAATTATTTATACTCGTACGGAACTGAGATTTATTTTTTTAGCAAGAACTCGGCATCCGCGGAGACCAGTTACGCAAGTGTCAGCACCACTAACATCCTATTGACCATCATCACCATCATCATCTTGGCTGATCAGACCCTTCGTCGGTGGATTTACTAAGCAATTGTGTCTCGTTTTTACTATCCTCATTCAATCTTTTCTTTTGCGCTCTTGTCATAACATTCACTTCTAACATATTTTCACTCATAGGTACTTTTTAAGTCATTCGATGTTATACATATTCTTGATAATGCATCTGCGACTGAATTTATCTCTTCGACTATGGTAGAAATCTATAAACTTTTGCAAATAGAAAAGCTAACCTCTACCGCCTACCATCATCAATCAATTGGGTCATTGGAAAATGCTCATAAGCATTTAGGTGCATTTTTAAGGACTTATTGCGGTAAGAACGCATATCTATACTTGGTCTCATTGGTTACCTTTTTGGTGTTTTAGCTATAATAACACTGTACATAGATACAGAGACGAAGTATGCGCCGTCAGAACTGATATTCGGTAGATTATGTACAATTCCTAAAAAACAATAAGTAGTGATGGAATTAATCCTTTGTATAATCATGTTATTGGTTTAAAATATAAGTTAAAAATTGCTCTTAAAGATGCTAGAAATAATCTATTATTAAGTAAAGAAAATAGGAAACAGGAGTATGATAAGAAATGTAATCCTGTAAATTATAACGTAAACGATTTCATATTAGTTAAGAATGAATCATCAAAAAAGTTAGACAATATATTTGATGGTCCTTATAATGTCTTAGAAGATATGGGTTCTAATCTCACTAATATTATAAACGTGAAAGTTTAGATGGATGGATAGATAGATGGATGGATGTTTGTTCCTTTATCACGCCAGAACGACAAAACGGATCTGGATGAAATTTGGCACAGAGATAGATTATAGTCTGGAATAGGACATAGGCTACGTTTTATCCCGGAATTCCCACGGGAACGGGAACTACGCGGGTGAAACCGCAAGGCGCTGCTAGTGTTAAAATAAGTAAACAAAATAAAATTGAAATCTCACTAATATTATAAACGTGAAAGTTTAGATGGATGGATGGATGGATGGATAGATAGATAGATGGATGGATGTTTGTTCCTTTATCACGCCATAACGGCTGAACGGATCTGAATGAAATTTGGCACAGAGATAGATTATAGTCTGGAATAGGACATAGGCTACTTTTTATTCCGGAATTCCCACGGGAACGGGAACTACGCGGGTGAAACCGCGAGGCGCTGCTAGTAATATATAAAGATAGAACTAAGCTATATGTTGTTTAATCATATTTAACCAGTTTTTAGAATTATATTGAGACACTTTAATTTTTATTTCTAAGAAATGTATACCTAGGTAGGTATACATTTCATATAAAAATAAAATAACGCATGTATTTTTTTTCTTGCACCCCCGGAGGTGTAATGGTGTACGTTAAAGTAGGCATATTCTATTATAATAAACAGTCTATCTCAAGTATCCAAACGTTTCACTAGTCGTCCCAACACCCGTCCTTACAACCTCTGCGCCACCTACCCTACCAATTTACATTCCCTCTGCGCCACCTACCCTACCAATCAGATAATGTTCCTGCCTACATAAATATAGGTAGGCACCTACCTACCTTTCGATGATTCTCTGGCTGAATTCAAAGATCATGATCTTAACGAATGAATCTTCAAAGTAGGTATCAATTTGTAGAGCCACAGAGTGAAAAAATACAAGCTAGAACAGTTAACACAGTGGTTTATAAGTAGCCTACAAGTAAAATAATACATACACATAAGTTACGTGTAACTTACATTATCAATTTGTAAAGCCACAGAGTAAAAAATACAAGCTAGAACAGAAAAAGTAGCATATATGTAAAATAACACTTACGTATTAACATTATCAATTTGTAAAGTCACAGAGTAAAAAATACAAGCAAGAACAGAAAACCCATTTTCATCTCCTCATCTCGGAAAGAGTATTTTTGCTCTTCGATATCTGAGGTGAGATGAAAAGTTACGTGTTGCATTCAAGTGCAAAGATTTTTTACCTCGTGCTCTTTTGGTTCCCTTGCTAACGCTCAGGATTCTAAAGTTTTAATCACTCGCTGCGCTCGTGATTCCATTTTGGAATCCTTCGCTTGCTTGATTTTTTGTCATTTTCATAGATGACTACAGTAGACATGCGACAGTTTGTGTGATTAAAAATTAATAAAAGTGAAGTGTTTGATTGTTTTAGAACATACTAAAATAAATAAAAGCTATCGTCCTGAATGTGTGTTGACAGCTGCATAATATCTTGGAAACAGGTTGCTTACCAAAACCTACTGCTGAAAGGAAATCCCTTTCGAAATATTTCATGGTAGAAAACCGGACATATGAAATTTAAAACTCTATGGACGTCAGTGTTTTGTTAGAATTCCTGAGCCTCACGCCTCAGAGCCTTTACGAACGTGTTTGTGATGATGGGCAGGACCTGCAGTACACGTATTGTTACTAATTTACCAATAACCCTGTATAATAAAATAATGCTGCACAATTCACACAGCATTATCTAGCCCCAAGCTAAGCAGAGCTTGTGTTATGGGTAGGTACTAGATAACTATGTCTAAGTGCTTACTATAAGTTTAAAGATGAAATAAATGACTTTAACTGATATACCTAGGTACATAATAGAATACAATACATTGATAGATATTTTTTATTATACATAGAAAACGACCAGAACACCCTGAACAAATGTCTGCAGATCGTACACACATTTGTCCCGAGGCAGGAATCGAACCCGCAAACCTCCTGCGTCGCAGGTGGGCCTTCGTCCACCGCGCCACAGAGGTCGTCAGTTAATGATGAAAACAAAGAAATATACTCGACTGTTGCTAGAATGATAACAATGAAGTCTTTAATGTCGATTGCATGTGTCAGAGGATGGAAACGACGAATTGAAAGTATGGATATGGAAACAGCTTTTCTGAATGGAATTATAAAATCAGAAGTTTATGTTTATCCACCAGATGGATTGGAAATTGAAGATAAAGTCTATAAGCTATAAGCTAAAAAAAACTGTGTATGGCTTGAGAGAGAGCCCGAGAGATTGTTGGTACGGTACCAACAATCTCTCGGGCTCTCTCTCCGTCGTACCAATGGTACCTATGAGTGTTTTAACGAATTTATGCTCAGCGTCGATTTCAAAAGATCAAACTATGATTATTGCTTATTATAATCTACAGGATTACGTAAAAAAACCATGAAAAAAGGTTATTTATAGTACAAACTTTCAAGTCACGGACTACGAAATGACAGCATGATGATTACACTAAAAATATTGTAGGTAACTAAATACAAGGATAATGAAACTTACGTTGCCTTTATAGCCTTACAAAATAATAAAGACCAAAACAACGTTTTATAATTGAACTAGGTAGATGAAAGTTCCTCATCAACTCATCATCAAATTCCGATTTTAGTGATTGACTAAACAATAATATTATTTTCACCACTCCCGCTCAAAAACGGTAGCTTTGCTGCTCAAAAACAGTGAGCAAAATCTAGTTTTGCTCACAAGAGGAATAAAGGATATTAATCAACTTATTGAAAAAAGTAATTTGAATTCAGATGTTGCATTAAATATCGATGGTGTAATAAGTTATTGATACTGGACGGCACCGAAATAAATAAAAAATACGCAATCTGCACCAGGGGAGGCCCACTTTCTCACAAAAGGCAGCGTCATTTTTTGGGCACCTTTACAACTTAGCTTGTGAAGACCATTCTTCTAGGCGGACAGCGCCATCTTTAAATAATGTCCCAAACAACAGGTACATGGACTTTATATGGGAGTTGCACCTCCCTCGTTTTAGCTTATCAAAGGGGAAAAGGTTAGACCGCATTCAACCTTCACAAAAAATAATAATTTCGTTCGTTCACGGTTTGAAAGAGGTTTATAATCTTCCGACCTCTTATTTAACAATAATATATATTTTCTCGCTAGTCGAGGTGAAAAGTTGTTTAATAACTCGCGGGCAATATTTTTGGTTTCGTGCCTTTTAAATCCCTCGCTAGCTCAGCAGTCTACTTAAGAGCCATTCGCTACGCTCGTGACTCTACTCTAGATTGCTTCGCTAGCTCGAGATTTAATATTGGCACGTTTTCCATATAAACTTTACCACCCTTTTGTTACCCCCTCAGAGGTTAATATTTCAATATTAGATTAGCCTATGTGTTATTCTAGAATTTAAACAAAATGTATATACCAAGTTTTATCTAAATAAGTTAAGTAGTTACGTAGGTAACAAACATTCACACAGGCTTTAACTAATTCGAAAAATATCGGTCAGATAAAATAAAACCGGCCAAGTGCGAGTCGGACTCGCGCACGAAGGGTTCCGTACCATTATCTATAAAAACGGCAAAAAAACACGTTTCTTGTATGGGAGCCCCCTTAAATATTTATTTTATTCTGTTTTTTAGTATTTGTTGTTATAGCGGCAACAGAAATACATCATCTGTGAAAATTTGAACTGTCTAACTATCACGGTTCATGAGATACAGCCTGGTGACAGACAGACCGACGGATAGCGAAGTCTTAGTAATAGGGTCCCGTTTTTACCCTTTGGGTACGGAACCATAAAAATGAGCAAAGTGTAGAGAATCAAATAATGATTAACTTCAACACATGTTTTTTTTTTCTAAAATTGAAAAATAGTCAAGTACTAATTAACGAAAAACGTTTACTCCCTCCTTATAGCTGCCAAGGGCTAACTGGCGGCGACCTGGTTCAGTGAAGTCATCCGCTGCCGCTTAGGTAGATTGATTTTACCGGCAGGAACGGCCTAGTGTTTATCTATACTAACATTAAAGACTAGAAATTTTACTGAAGATGAACTTGGCTTATTTAATTTAAAATGTCATCAAGCGAAAATTAATTTAATAATATGCAAACAATAATGGGACAGGCTGGAAAAGAAATAATGAATATGATTGTATTATATCTGTTGTGCATTACATGAATTATGATACTTATTGTATGACTAACGACAAATTCGTGAAGTAGAGAAGTGAAGTCGGTGTGGAATATTTACCTACTGAAGATAAGTTTTGATTGTTCTATTTTCTCACACTCGAAGTGAAAAGTATTGTTTTTCACACGGGCCGAAACCACCCATTATAATTTACCTATAACTAGGTCTTGTCATCCTCCCGTGCGTAGCGAGGGAGTATAACGACCTCGTCTATATTGGTGGTTTAGTCCCTTGGTAAAAAATAAACAATAAGGTACATTGATTGGCATAAAGTAGGTACATTTTATATAAATTCTTTGCTACCTTCGATCAAAAATTTCTGGCTTTGCCGGCCCCCTTAGATTCACAATGCGCACCCCTGAAACCTTCAGTAGCAAAGGAGAACCATTTTGACATGTTAGGGAAGCCTTTCAACTAGTGTCATTTTAGCGTTCTTACAAAAAGCATGGGTAAGTGCTCGTACAAAAAATGCAAGAATCACTCGTCCAAAGTGCTGAAAAAGGATGGAATTTCTTATTTTCAGTAGGTAAGTTTAAATATATTTTTTATAAAAATCCAAAATCATCCGTTTGGGAGCTACGATGCCGCAACAACCCACAGATAGATACACACACAGACACATAAATCCACCCGTCAAACTTATAACGAACCCATTTAGTGCCGGGACCGAATAAAAAAAAAATATTGTATCAATATACCTACTTTAGCGCTGGCCATATCTCGAAAAGAACCGACAACCGCTGGAGTAAAGTGTTCTTGAGTGGAGACCGAGACTCGGCAAACGTAGTGTAGGACACCCTCCGACCAGGTGGGATGACGATTTGCGAAAGACTGGTGCTGGCAGATGCTTGATACGGCAAGCTGAAGACAGGGCGCTATGGCGCTCATTATGGGAGGCCTATGTCCAGCAGTGGACTGATATAGGCTGATGAATGATGATGATGACCAAAGATATATTTAAGGTTCCGTACCCAAAGGGTAAAAACGGGACCCTATTACTAAAACTTCCTGTCCGTCTGTCACCAGGCTGTATCTCAGGAACCGTGATAGTTAGATGGTTGAAATTTTCACAGATGATGTATTTCTATTGCCGCTATAACAAAAAATATTAAAAAACAGAATAAAATAAAAATTTGAGGGAAAATTTTCCCATACAACAAACGTGATTTTTTTGCCGTTTTTATAGATAATGGTGCGGAACCCTTCGTGCGCGAGTCCGACTCGCACTTGGCCGGTTTTATTTTTTGTTTTATCATCTAGGATTCTATTAGTGAAAAAAAAATCAAATCGGTCCAGTAGTTTCGGACCCTATTTAATTAGTGGGGCGTGGGTTCGAGTCCCGCCGAAATAGAATTTTTTTGGGAACTTATTTCTTATCTACTGAGCACTATAACAAAAAACCCTAAAAAATAAATAATAATTGAAAATAATAACAAATAATATAAGAACAATCTCAAGGCACCTAGGTAACCATTATTGAAAATTAAATGTCGCCCTTTGCGCTGCTGGCAGTGCAAGACTGGCGCTGCTCATGGTTCATACTATGGGAGCTCGGTAGTTAGGTACTCCCAAGCACGACCAGGTTAAATGTCGCCCTTTGCGCTGCTGGCAGTGCAAGACTGGCGCTGCTCATGGTTCATACTATGGGAGCTCGGTAGTTAGGTACTTACTCCCAAGCTCGACCAGGTTAAATGTCGCCCTTTGCGCTGCTGGCAGTGCAAGACTGGCGCTGCTCATGGTTCATACTATGGGAGCTCGGTAGTTAGGTACTTACTCCCAAGCTCGACCAGGTTAAATGTCGCCCTTTGCGCTGCTGGCAGTGCAAGACTGGCGCTGCTCATGGTTCATACTATGGGAGCTCGGTAGTTAGGTACTCCCAAGCACGACCAGGTTAAATGTCGCCCTTTGCGCTGCTGGCAGTGCAAGATTGGCGCTGCTCATGGTTCATACTATGGGAGCTCGGTAGTTAGGTACTTACTCCCAAGCTCGACCAGGTTAAATGTCGCCCTTTGCGCTGCTGGCAGTGCAAGACTGGCGCTGCTCATGGTTCATACTATGGGAGCTCGGTAGTTAGGTACTTACTCCCAAACACGACCAGGTTAAATGTCGCCCTTTGCGCTGCTGGCAGTGCAAGACTGGCGCTGCTCGTGGTTCATACTATGGGAGCTCGGTAGTTAGGTACTCCCAAGCACGACCAGGTTAAATGTCGCCCTTTGCGCTGCTGGCAGTGCAAGACTGGCGCTGCTCATGGTTCATACTATGGGAGCTCGGTAGTTAGGTACTTACTCCCAAGCTCGACCAGGTTAATTTGTGCGTTAATTTGGTCGCAGTCGCCACCATTGATTGACTCACATCATTGTGAGTGACCCAGTCGCTGTGCGTTGTGCGTGAGTTGGTCGACTCGAGACGAGGCTAGGAACTGCTGCTGCCTGGACCCGTCTACTGGAGGGTCCATTCCTCATCGGAGGCGGCGTGCTCTGCATTATCCAAGAAGGAAGGTAGGTACCCTACTTAGCTATATGTACCTAACAAGTACCTAATAATGGGGTAACTTACGTACTTCTTGCGTGCGAACGTGTTGTCCACTTTACTAACTGCCTTGCTATGTAGGTAGGTAGACCATACATAGTTTTTAAGACCTACCTACTCAAACTCAAATAAATTGAATTTCTATCTATTATATCGACATATTTTGCGCATAGTAGCGCGCACATTTGCCCATCCCTATCCGTTGCAGTTGTCAACGAGGTCCTCCTGGCTACGCTGGGCATTGGGAGATTGGGAACAGGCCATAGACGCTCTCTCATAGAGGGAGTCTAATGGCCTCTATGCAATTCTATGGTCTTTTTCACGTCTATAGAGGATGATGCATGCCTCTGTAGTCTGTATCGAGACAATTAGGGTCGACGTTCTTAAGCCATTGAGGGTTTACGAAGTACAATGCAGTGTTCATGATAAGGGAAGAATTCTAGCTGTGTCTGGATTCTTGTGATACACAGTTCTTTCACATTACGTTGTTTTCCCTTTTTTAGTGCCCAAGATACGTACGAACAACGAGCAATAAGTGCTCGTAGTGTACGAAGTACAGTGTTGTTCAGGCTATGCGTGTGATGTCAAGGTTACTCAACTTCATAATAGGTAGCATAATGTCGACTAGCAATACGTGATGTTTGTTATTCCGCATTGAGCCTTCATTTTAACTTTAATCTATTTAAAAAACCAGTCGCGAACCATCAGCGCTGGAGTATCATGCCCAGCCCTCTGGGTGTCCTCTAACCTTATCAGAATCTGCGTTGGAGTCAGCAGCCCCAGCCCTCTGGGTGTCCTCTAACCTTATCAGAATCTGCGTTGGAGTCAGCAGCCCCAGCCCTCTGGGTTAGCTCTAACAGAGGGCCTTCCCACGACAAGGAGTGATTCGCTAGCTGGAAAACACTCAGTTCTCTTGTCATACCAGTCTGCGGCGTTTTCTTCTGACCCACATGACGCCATTTTGTTGCCCTTAATGACTTTAAGGATGGACATCACTCTGTTGCTACGAATTGTTTCCATTTATGGACGCCACCGTGTATCCTTCCCCAAACAATCATCAAATCAGTCCAGGCGAACATGTTTATGTCCTTCACAGATAGGTAATGTATTTAAGATCCTTCACATGAGACGAGACAAGAGTAGGTACCTACCTAATGCACCAGAAAGCTCTATTCTGGGTAAACTGAGCTTGGTATTAGCTGGATTTGTCTTGGCGGCGGCGATCTATGTCGATGTGTAGGTACTCACCTTGATCACTAATGTAACTATGTATATATCGCAGGCATGAGGTTTCTCTGACGCATCACAAAACCCGTGCTTTCAAAACCATTATTTTTATTTCCTAAACGCCTAGGTATTTCTAATTGCCCACAACCAGGCTTCACAAGATTAATGTATCTTCTAAAGGGCAATGTATACGCTTCTACAACAAAACTCCTAGTGAGTTGCAAAATCTATCAATAAATAAATTCAAACAAATTGACAAAACCTTTCTGTGCAAAAAGGCTTACTACAAAATATCAGATTATTTAGAAGATAAAAAAGCTTGGGACGGGTTTTGCTCCAACTCGAAAAATAACAACTAACAGGCTAAAGGTTTCTTAGTCGCTTCTTTACTTTAGTCTCCATACCGAAGCGAAAAAAATCAAGTACCTACCACTTTATTTCCGTGTCAGTGTTTTATTTTAAGAATTTGACCTTTTTTAAGGTAACCTATACATTTTTATATTTATGGAAATAAAGAATTTTTGTTTTAGATGATTTTGATTTTGAATACACCCCCATCTATAACGTAGTGGTTTTAATCTCTTTGCCCCCATCGGCTCTTGTGATGATGACCTCCAGACGATAGACTGCATCGATTGATCAGCCTCTCGTACAAAAATTGTTCTAAATCTCTTTTCTATATCCGCGCTGTTACGACGTATTTATGGTGAAGCCAAGTCAGGATAAGATTTTTGTAGATCCATTTACAAATTAGGACCTCGTTCCATTTGGTCATTGAGGCTTTTTCCGGTAGACGTTTTAGATGATACATTGAAAATAACACGTAGGTACTGAGCTGAGTTGTCGTTGAGTCAGCTCTAAAAACGCCGTGATGCGGCCTGATGCGGCAGATAGCACCAAGTGATGTTGAGGCCTCGCACTCGTGTCATGTGCCCTAGTTCCTCATAGTCGCGCGTGAATTGTTTTTAACTCTCAGCGTTTCTATATTAAGAAATTGCGCAATTAGCTTTCCCCTTTGATGAGCCTAGATCCCGCTCGAAATAAGGCTTCATGGGGCGATGCTCACGAAACCCTATTTCGAGCGATTACCTATGACTACCATTGGCTAAGCGTTTTGTTGCAGCTTTGTAGAGGTCTTCACAATACTTCACACATGCACTGAGGATAGAATGGACTTCGCTTGCTTCTTCCAGTTGCCAGTACTGGGAAAACTCTGGCATATGATTTAAAACAACGTTAGGTACATTTGAAATGTTTCACATTACCTGATAAAATCTAACATATTCGTGTTTGTTGGGCTATCGGGCTGCCAGGTTGTGTTCTTATGATTCCACTCATTAAAGTTTTCGAATATACATCCAGTAGGATATCTATAGGTTGTAGTTCGGGTTCCCTAGCTGGGTATGTCCTAGGTGTGCCTATGTGCCTCCTAGGTGTGTGTGTGCGTTAGTAAGTAGACATGAAGACATATATGTCTACTTACTAACTACTCGCGGAATTACTAGCACCCGATCGATAAGCTTGTAATCACCATAGATAGACTCGGCATCGTTTGAAACGATGCCGAGTCTATCTATGCTGCTATCTATCGTCTCTATCCTCTCGTCTATCGCCCCTACTTTCGTTCAATAAAAGAAAAATTCGTTCAACAAATTCCGCATTCGTTCAATACGGAATCACAAACAGCACGTACCTACACAATAATAAGATATTACAATGTAGGAAGTTAAGCAACCTTGAAATCACACGCACAGCCTAAATAACAGATTGTTCTTCGTACAGCCAGCCAACAGCCATCGCTACGGTGAACTTTGTATATTGGGATGACGATACTTTCGGAATAATAATATAATTTCAATTTTCTTTTTTGACGATGATGATTAATCGCCGCTACGACGACGGCTACACCACCAGCTACACCACCACGGGGTGATGGGATCATGTGCATGAGCATCGCGCGCGGCGCGAGATTCACGGCGGCGGGGGTGCGCGGCTCCTGAGAGCGCCGAGGCGGAAGTACTCTCGCATCTCTGGGAAGAAGACTTCTGCGGTTAATTCATGGCAGCGGTGCAGGTGGTAACATGGTAAGACTACAGTACCATCATACCAGCACGGGGTGATGGGATCATGTGCATGAGCCTCGCACGTGGCGTGAGATTCGCGGCGGCGGCGGCATGGCATGGCAGCGGTGCAGGTGGTAACATGATAGGATGGTAAGACTTGCTCTCATACCTAGGTGACTGAATCTACCACGTCAATGACAGATCTGTCCGATAGCAAGGATTTGCTCCGGGTTCGCGATCCGGCTCTGATCTAGTTGCTAATGCTATATCCCTCTTATCTATGTGGCAGTAGCATCATCGAGCCGTGGCCAGACTGATCCCAGCAGTGGGTAAGGGAGAGCAGGTAGCTTTCTTGGCGCATGGGGCATAGTGGGACTCTGCGACCGCGCCGCGCCCCGGCTTCGTTGGGACAAGTCGTACTAATATAGGTATTGTCTCTCCATGCGATTGGTTTTTGGTTTCACAGTGTTTGTAGTAGGTAGTAAGTTTTTCTCAAAGTTTTAATTATTGTTTGATTTTAATTCAGTTCCCATGGGATTTCAATAACCTTAAAACGTTTCCATTCCATATCGATAAATGATGGCACAACTCGAGTTTGGAAGCTAAACCGGAGTCTTTATGGACTAAAGTAAGCACCGCGTTTCTGGAATAGATGCTTTGAACAAATTCTCCTTGATCTGAATTTCAAACAGTGCGATGACTGACTGACTGTTGCCTTTTTGCTAAGCATGTTGGAAAAGAAAAGATTTTGATAGCCTTATACGTAGACGATAGACTGGTCGCAGCATCAAATGAGAAAATTGTTATTAATTTTCTAGATGACCTAAGATCAAGGCTGAAAAGAACAATGAAACCGGCCACCGTTTACTTAGGCCTAAAATGTATTTCTAGGCCTAAGTAAACGATAATGCAATAGTCATTAGTCAAACTGCTGCATAAAAGATAATCTTTTTAATGTATCTCTTTTTGAAAGATAGGTACTGAAGAGATTTATTATGTCAGAATGCCACCCCGTGTCCACTCCTATTGAGAAGATAGTAGACATAGAGGATAAATCAAAAGATTTGGAACCAGGGAAGGTAGAAAACTTTCCTTACAGACAGGCAGTTGGAGCGTTAGTGTATTTGATGACAGGAACATGTCCAGACATTGCATATGCTGTGGGTGTGGTTTCAAGAAAATTAGAAAACCCATCCAAAGAAGATTGGCTCAAATGCAAAATGACAAGCCCGTAGGTTTGATAATGTTTGAGATACAGAGGGGACCAGAAGCGTACCCAGTGGTTTGTGTAAAGATACTCACCGCTAATGCGTCGCCAGTCTCTGTCTGAACTCGGCTGCGGACGCGCTGTCCCTGTCGCACGTCTCAATGATTAGGTTGAGGTTAAGGTTTCGTTCGTTTCAGTGCGTTGGTAGTGTTGGCGGCGGTGGCGTGTGGCTGGTGCGGCGAGCCAGCGCCGGTTCTGAGGCAGTTCGAGGCCGAGGAGGCGAGTGCGGCTCCGGGGCAGGGCGTGTGCCTGGCGCGCGTCTGCAGCTCGCTGGCCGCGTGGGTGGCGCACTGCCGGCCCTGCATCGTGCTGCTCGGCACGCTGCAGCTAGCGCTGCTCGAGACCACCACGCCCAACGACTTCTACAACATTACCTTTCCCAATCTCAGAGAGGTACATCACTCATGATCAAACGAGTATCGGTAAGGTTACCCGCGCCTCTCTATTTTCACGAAAATATCATATCAGCATATCATATCAAGTAGGTTCAATCTCACTAATATTATAAATGTCAAAGTTTGGATGGATGGATAGATAGATGGATGGATGTTTGTTCCTTTATCACGCCAGAACGGCTGAACGGATCTGAATGAAATTTGGCAAAGAGATAGATTATAGTCTGGAATAGGACATAGGCTACTTTTTATCCCGGAATTCCCACGGGAACGGGAACTACGCGGGTGAAACCGCGAGGCGCTGCTAGTATAATATAATCAATAATATAATATACTAGCAGCGCCTTGCGGTTTCACCCGCGTAGTTCCCGTTCCCGTGGGAATTCCGGGATAAAAAGTAGCCTATGTTCTATTCCAGACTATAATCTATCTCTGTGCTAAATTTCATCCAGATCCGTTCAGCCGTTCTGGCGTGATAAAGGAACAAACATCCATCCATCTATCCATCCATCTAAACTTTCACGTTTATAATATTAGTGAGATTACATAATCTTAAAGCCTTCTTATTTGGTCCCTGGAATTTCATTCAAAGTTTCATTTTTAGACGAAGCTCGAACGGCTTGGCATAGTGCTTGCCCCGATGCTGCTCCCCCGAAATCTCTTTTGTCCCAACGTAACGGACGGGCCTCTGTGTGGTGAGTTGACACGGAATTGTTTGTAACAAACGTGCTCCAGCTCTGCAGATGCCGCGTGCCGTGCCCGTCTCCTGACCGTGTCTAAATGGGAGTCAGGACATTGGTTGCAAGCACTTCCTTCATATAACACTGGCACTATATTGGATCCCATAACTTTCCGTGTCGCAACTTGTCTTCGGTTGGGTGCAAGGTGTTGCGCGCCTCATCAATGCCAGTGCGGTACTGCTGCCGAACAGCTTGGTCATCGCGGATTATCGTGTACTAGGGTTGCCGGTCGGATATCTCGCTATGCCAGTCTAAACGACATCATCCGGCGGGCCTTTGTTTTCGCTAACGTACCAGCCATTCTCGAACCGAATGGTCTGTTGCGTGACGATGGTAAGAGGCCCGACGGTATGACTCTAGTCCCATGGGAGCTGGGGAGGCCGATTGTGTGGGACGCTGCATGCGTCGACACACTCGCACCTTCCCATCTTCCTAGGACTTCCGTGACGGCTGGTGCGGCGGCAGATTTGGCCGAAGATCTCGCAAATTTGCAGGTCTCGATAGAGCATACGCATTTGCTCCCCTTGGAGTCGAGGTTTTCAAAAAATTATCTGAGCGTCTGGTCGAAGCGACGCGTAACCCGAGAGCTGGTGAGTATCTGGCGCAGTGCATCAGTATTGCTATACAGCGGGGCAATGCAGCTAGCGTCTTGGGCACGCTTCCGACTGGTATTGATATGGATCAGTTGAGCTACTTGTAGATTGTCTGCAACAGTCTGCAGTTAGCTCAATTGTTTCAATTGTAAATACTAGTTTTAATTTAATTGTATTATTTGATTGTAATTTTCTTTGTTAATAAAGATTTATAGTAGGTTCATAATGTGTATCATTCTGTCTAAAACAAATTGCAGGCCGCAGAGAGATTTCACTACCATCTATCTATAACTTAACTTATATACATACCTAACTATTTATAACTTATAATAAAATTGTATCAGGTCCAATTCTGTACATTGAAGATGTTTTGAAAATTCTTTTTGGAGGGCATTCTAATATCGATACTGTAGCCAAAACTGTAATTATTTTCTTTCATGTCTGTCTGTCTGTCTGTCTTTTTTCAAAAGTCAAAAGTCAATAACTTTATTTCTTTAGGCTTACAAAATAAGCACAAAGACAAGTCAATACAATATTATTCGCCTATCTAAGTCTAAATATAATGTGATTTAGATAATACAGGTCAATATTTATATAAAACTAAGTTTAAGATTGTTCTCCTATATATTGTTATCCTATATACTATTGTCGGTGCGGAACTGGGCGACATCTGGGCAAGCATTAACATCATTGATATAATCATCTATGTATATATCTTTCTTGTAGACATGCGCAAAACAGTACTCTGCTATGAAATGCTATATTGCATGTGCATGACATTTCGTACCGCGCCATATGGCATGCTATCAGTACGCAGTACCTGACATGAAGTGCTATGCTAAGTAATTCGATATATTTCTTATTTATAAGTTATACGAGAAAAAAATACCATAGAACGAGAAAAGCTCTGCAAAAAAAATCGACACAATCTGTAATCCACGGACTTTGCAGCCTTCCTGTGACTTAACCATGAGAGATCAACGCCTAAACAAGATCTCAGAGCGTTTTGTAGATATTTAATTGTAAGTAGGTACACGGAGCCACTTAAAAATTGCACTTATAGTTTTAGGGAACTTTAAGGTTTTTCAAGTGTAGATTACATTGTAATCCGCGCGACCACTCTAGGGTTAAGATCCTGCTACGACGCGCGACGTTCTATGCAAATTTCTACTCACGTAAAGTCTCTCCGCGCGGAAATGTTGCTTGTGCTGTGTTTCTCACGAAAATATCTTTCGTGCAAATCTAACAGACCGACTTGAAATGTCTCGTATCGTGTGTGGTGCAGGTGACGGAGTTCGTGGTGGTGTACCGCGTGGCGGGGCTGCACTCGCTGGGCCAGCTGTTCCCCAACCTGGCGCGCATCCGCGGCCGCCGCCTGCTCAACAACTACGCGCTCGTCATACATGACGTCGACTCTCTCACAGAGGTAACTAGTTCCTGGTGGTGTACCGCGTGGCGGGGCTGCACTCGCTGGGCCGGCTGTTCCCCAACGTGGCGCGCATCCGCGGCCGCCGCCTGCTCAACAACTACGCGCTCGTCATACATGACGTCGACTCTCTCACAGAGGTAACTAGTTCCTGGTGGTGTACTGCGTGGCGGGGCTGCACTCGCTGGGCCAGCTGTTCCCCAACGTGGCGCGCATCCGCGGCCGCCGCCTGCTCAACAACTACGCGCTCGTCATACATGACGTCGACTCTCTCACAGAGGTAACTAGTTCCTGGTGGTGTACCGCGTGGCGGGGCTGCACTCGCTGGGCCGGCTGTTCCCCAACGTGGCGCGCATCCGCGGCCGCCGCCTGCTCAACAACTACGCGCTCGTCATACATGACGTCGACTCTCTCACAGAGGTAACTAGTTCCTGGTGGTGTACTGCGTGGCGGGGCTGCACTCGCTGGGCCAGCTGTTCCCCAACGTGGCGCGCATCCGCGGCCGCCGCCTGCTCAACAACTACGCGCTCGTCATACATGACGTCGACTCTCTCACAGAGGTAACTAGTTCGTGGTGGTGTACCGCGTGGCGGGGCTGCACTCGCTGGGCCAGCTGTTCCCCAACGTGGAGTGCAACCGCGGCCGCCGCCTGCTCATCAATTACGCATTCGTCAAAATACGCGCTTGCCTGTGTTCGCAGATTGGTTTGTACGGGCTGACGCGCATTGACCGCGGCGGAGTGGTGGTGTGGGGCGTGCGTGCGGCCTGCTCGGCACATTCGGTGTCCTGGGCCCGCATCGCGCCGCACGGCCGCGTCGTGCTTCCCGTGCGTCCTGCGCGCTGTCCTGCCTGCAGGTGTGATCTCCCGCCCAACTCCAACTACTGCTGGAACAACAGGTGGCTAACATATCAACGACTGATATACATTAGGTAGGTACTAGGGATGCGCATGAAAGAATATTCTATGAGATGGAGATGACCATGAGAAGATGGACGTGTGGAGCGGAGTGCCGACATCGGATGGGTGAAATCTTAGACAGTTTAACAGGCTGTCAATGGACGAGGCTCGCGTGTTTTATAACGACGAGAAGTTTGAGCCCTTTTTATAATTGCGCCTTGACTACTATGACGTCACACCCCCGATCAGCCAACTACCGCGACACGGCGCGCGGCGCTCGGTCCGGTGATTACGCGCGTCTGTTTCATTTGGTTTCGATCGTTTTCGTTTTGTTTTGAGTGTATTTAAAACATCTATTATTATTTTATTAAAGTGAAACTGTAGTGTGTTGAATGGAAGAAGGATTTCTGAAAGGCCAGTCGGACAATCGAGGCTTCCGTCAACTGGGACCGCTAGGTATTGGGACCGCGGTCTTCGTTCTTCGTTCTTGACATTGACATTTGACATTTGCTGTGACAATTTGTTTTTGACATTTTCAGTCTTTTATGACATATTTGTTTTTGTTTCTGTCATTATCTGACATAATTGACATTGACTGATTCATTTTCCATCTTTTTGCGTCGAGGTTATAAAATTGGTCAATTGACGTAATGGTCATTTGGCGTATTGGTCATTTCACGTATTGGTCATTTGGCGATTGGTCATATTGCGTATTCATGATGCTTTTTTCACTGGTCATTATGAGTATTAGTCAATGTGCGTCTAAACGCTTACCTGCACGGTTGAAATTGGCTAAATCTGTCACTAAGCGCATGGAGTTATTTTTTTTAACTGACAGGAACTATTATAATTATTATTCAATGAATTAGGCTTACTTAAACATTGTCGGTATTTATTTCGGTTCTGTACCTATCTGACGACGACTGTACAAGTCACGTCTTTCGAGAGTGGTCCCAGTTGCCGGAAGAAAAATAATAAACTTAAATCTATCCGGCGACTGGGACCGCGGTCCCAATACCTAGCGGTCCCAGTTCCTAGCGGTCCCAGTTGACGGAAGCCTCGACAATCTGCCCAGAGTGGATAGGATGATGGTGGCACAATATTTTATTAAGAATCAGTATTTTACGGCTGCCGAAATTTGTGGAATAAAGATGAAAAGGTATGTATGTTCTTTCTAAGTACTACCTAACTAAATACCTAAATATAAGTACTAAGTAGGTACCTAAATATGCAGGTCTCGATAGAGCATACGCATTTGCTCCCCTTGGAGTCGATACCCTAGGTCCGTGGGGTACCGAGGCTCTCTGGGTTTTCAAAAAAAATTCTGAGCGTCTGGTCGAAGTGACGCGTGACCCGAGATCTGGTGAGTATCTGGCGCAGCGCATCAGCATTGCTATACAGCGGGGCAATGCAGCTAGCGTCTTGGGCACGCTTCCGATTGGTATTGTTATGGATCAGTTGAGCTACTTGTAGATTGTTTGCAACAGTCTGCAGTTAGCTCATTTGTTTCAATTGTAAATAGGTACTGGTTTTAATGTAATTTTCTTTGTTAATAAAGACATTGTTTTTAGTACCTAATAAATAATATAATAATAATTAATTTTATACAATGTCCGCTTCAGTTTGTTCATTTACAGTTTTTTTTAATAAAAATTAATAATACCTTGTTAAGAAATCAGCGCTGACCAACTTGCGTTCACTTCATTTTTGGGTCCTCAGGCACATAAAAAAGAGTTTATGAGGTGAAGGTGTTTTAACAGTTGAATTGAAACACTTAGGCACAATACGGCGATCACTTCTGGTGTGCCACAGGGGGGGCCACACCTTGGACCACTTCTGGTGTGCCACAGGGGGGGGCCACACCTTGGACCACTTCTGGTGTGCCACAGGGGGGGGCCACACCTTGGACCACTTCTTTTAGTGGCCTTTATCAACGATCTCGTTGATTTACTGTCATGCATGTCCTTGTCTGTTTTTCACAAACGACTTAAAAATATATAACACCATCAATTGTGTGGATGACTCTATTAAGCTTCAATCTGATATTGACACGGTTAAGAATTGGTGTAACAGCAATGGCATGTTTCTTAACACTAGTAAATGCTTTGTCATTTCTTTCACCAATAAGGCACAGAAGCAAATGTTTCATTACAAGTTAAACGACCATATTCTCGAAGGTAAATCTGTTGCTAGAGATTTGGGTGTTCTCTTTGACGAGAGACTCACTTTACATCCTCACTATGATCGTATCGTAGCGAAGAGTAGCAAACTTCTCGGCTTCATAACAAGCTCAACTATCCAATTTAAGAAACCCAAACCCAAAAGCCTTCTATATTTATACTTCTCTCTAGTTCGCAGTACTTTGGAATTTAATGACGTAATTTGATCTCCATTTTACAAAATCCACATGAATCGTCTAGAGAAAGTCCAAAGTAAGTTTCTGAGCATCCTATGCTCATGACCAAAACAAGTTGACCTGCGGGTAACGGGTAACGGGTAACGGGTAACGGGTATAACGTAAAGCTGAACAGATTTAATTTGATGTAAACTTAATAAAGCTCTTTTCATTTCATTTGATTTATTTTTACTGACCAGTAATTTTCTGTGTTTATAAGAAACATAATAAATCAAAATATGTTTTTCAGTGTAAAATGGCGCTTGGAGTTATTGAGGTACTAGATAATTGATATACATAATACAATACATTACATAGATAGATATTTTTTTATTATACATAGAAAACGACCAGAACACCCGAAACAAATACCTGCAGATCGTACAAATATTTGTCCCAAGGCGGGAATCGAACCCGCAACCTCCTGCGTCGCAGGCGGACCTTCGCCCACCGCACCACAGAGGTCGTCATGATAATATCGACATAAGTTGAAACACTTTTCTTCTTGTCTATACTCATAACAAATTCTGTAAGCGGGGCCAGTCGACCAATTCAAAACATGCATTAGGTCAACTGGAGTCAAGGGGCCAGTCCGAGCGGGGCCAGTCCGAGCGGGGCCAGTCGACTAAAGAGCCTTTTATGTAAGTTTGTCACCAATGGCTCGATTTGCTTGAAACTTACAGAGAATACTCAAAATACAATAATATTGAAATCGTGTTTCAGGATTATTGTAGTCCGGGCAACAGGAGCTACCAGGTTGTGTGCATGTATGTGTGTGTATATTTGTGAGTGTGTGTGTGTGTGTGTGGTCGTTTGTCGCTCCTAAGAATAGCGGTCCCTGGAGAGACAGGCAACAGGAGTTACCACTATGTTGTGAGAGTATTATGTTATTTAAATGACCAAAGAGCAGTTAATAGATTCTCTGTTTGTCCATAGACTAGGAGAGTGAAGTTTTCAGCTAGCATTTATAGAGTGTGAGTGGGTAGCATGCTATAGAAACTTCCCCACATTCTCGCTCAAAAAAATTATACCCCTATTTTACCGCAATCTACCGAAAAAGGAACCGAAACTATGACGTGAAACACTTGATTGTGCGTGAGATGGCGGTGCGATAGTAAATTTTTATTCTATGTTCAATGAAAAACCATACAGTAACTTAAAAACAGCAATCAAAGGAGACAAATGACATTTAACCGTTTTTGCCATAAATAATTCCAAGATTTTTTCGCGAAAATTTTTGAAAATCTTGGTGTCGTGCGTTTAAATTACTTCGAATTTTTAACTGAGATCAAAGATGAATTAAAATAAAATTTGTGTAAACAGTTTTCAACTATCAAACCTTGCCTAGCCCCTACGACCTGCTGTTGTCGATTTCTCTGCACCTACCTACCAGATTTTGCTGCAAAGAAAATCGTGTAGAAGATGCATAGAAACGCTGCTATCAAGTGTTATTTTCGATGTGAGACTGAAGGTAAGATAAATAATCTACAATATAATGTAGCTAGGTGATTTATTCGCAACATCTAAATGTATTCCCAACGTCCTAATGCTTCGAGGTAATAAAAGTACCTATCAGATAACTACACACTAACCTAAGCCTACCTACATGATATTATTATATCACCAGAATAAATCTATTTCAGGTCAGAATATCTTCATACAGAGAAATTCAATGATTGGAAAATGTTATTAACTGAAGAAGTGAAACAAAAAGGAGACGCTTATATATACCACAACATAAGGATTTATGATCGTCACTTCAAAGAGTGTTATCGGTCAAGATCAAGACGACTTACAAAAAATGCTGTCCCGACGTTGCACCTGAGTAAGTTTTAGACTCGAATAAATATACCAAAATTTCCAATCCATACCTAGATGTCACAATTGCCTACTTAACATGATCTGGTTCCTTGTACATGTAGGTATTCATATAGGTCAGTTCTATTGAAAATTAGTGTTGCGGATGCTGGCTGACAGAAGAATGTGGCTTCGCCAGCGTTCTTTTTATGGAATGGATGATTCTACCCTATGTCAACATTATGTTTATACCTATCTTGACTTTACAGATTCATGTAATGAAAGTTTGGCTGCTGTTGCAAGAGCCATTCATGTTAATGGGAACCCGGAGATAACGCAGAATACTGGGATTAATTTCGAGATGGTTATAGCATTTCCGCCAGGTAAATGGTTACCAATACTGATTTTAGTTAAAACTAGCGGTCCGCCCCGGCTTCGCACGGGTATATTCTATAGCCTATGTTCATCAGGGATAGTTTAAAATTCTAATGGCGAAAGAATTTTTTAAATCTGTCCAGTAGTTTCGGAGCCTATTCAATTCAAACAAACAAATCTTTCCTCATTATAATAGTGTAGGTATTTGTATTAATAATTTCGTTCTGGTCTACGATAGACACGAATGAAATGCACATTAAATTGAAGAGCGTAAAAAATTTGTCGATCCGAGTCGACAACTTACAGGCGGAAAATTCGGATTATCCAGTATTTTATATATAAAAATGAATAATTTGCTATAATTATTGGCGTTGCTAAGTAAACATGTCATCAAGTGGCGTTGGTGTCACGTTATCACATGAGGTTCGTATTCCGTTCTCGATGAAAAAAGGGATCCTCTTCGGTACATCCGTTCTGACATTCCATTTTGTGACCTCTATATTGTCATATCTATGGTTATGGAATTTCTGATTTGCCTTGAAGTATCGTTAAACTTAAATCGTGTATTTGTTTTATACCATTGACAACCATTTTTCATTGGCTCTAATGAAAGGTAGAACGGAAATCTACATTTTCAATGACAGCTGTCAAAATGTAGAGGGACCTATCTCCGAAACTACATACGCTAGGCTTTCAACTAATAGCTCAAACGAAAGGTAGGGCCGAAATCTACATTTTCGATGACAGCTGTCAAACTTCGAACTGTCATATCTCGCGAACCAGCCATCCTAGAGCACCAGTTTCTTAAGGTAAATTGTAGAACTCGTCGAGATCTACATTTTCGATGACAGCTGTCAAACTTCAAACTGTCATATCTCGCGAACCAGCCATCCTAGAGCACTAGTTTCTTAAGGTAAATTGTAGAACTCGTCGAGATCTACATTTTCGATGACAGCTGTCAAACTTCAAACTGTCATATCTCGCGAACCAGCCATCCTAGAGCACTAGTTTCTTAAGGTAAATTGTAGAACTCGTCGAGATCTACATTTTCGATGACAGCTGTCAAACTTCAAACTGTAATATCTCGCGAACCAGCCATCCTAGAGCACTAGTTTCTTAAGGTAAATTGTAGAACTCGTCGAGATCTACATTTTCGATGACAGCTGTCAAACTTCAAACTGTCATATCTCGCGAACCAGCCATCCTAGAGCACTAGTTTCTTAAGGTAAATTGTAGAACTCGTCGAGATCTACATTTTCGATGACAGCTGTCAAACTTCAAACTGTCATAACTCGCGAACCAGACATCCTAGAGCACCAGTTTCTTAAGGTAAATTGTAGAACTCGTCGAGATCTACATTTTCGATGACAGCTGTCAAACTTCGAACTGTCATATCTCGCGAACTAATCATCCGGGAGCACCAGTTTCATAAGGTTAATTGTAGAACTCGTCGAGATCTACATTTTCGATGACAGCTGTCAAACTTCGAACTGTCATATCTCGTGAACTAACCATCCTAGAGCACCAGTTTCTAAAGATAAATTGTGGAACTCGTCGAGATCTACATTTTCAATGACAGCTGTCAAACTTCGAACCTCAAAAATCTCTGAGGAGGTTGAAAAGTGGTAAAGTTTCTTTGGAAAAATATTATTCATTGGTACGATTCACTCAAAACTTAGTATAAATAAACAAGAAAGTTAATAATGAATCATATATTTTTTATTTCTATAAAACTACCCCTAGGAAGTTTGCTATGAATTTCTGAAATGTGTATGAGAAACATAAATTTCGTGGGGTGCTTAAGATTTATTTATTTATATCTTATATTTTTACAATTAACCTTATGAAACTGGTGCTCCCGGATGATTAGTTCGCGAGATATGACAGTTCGAAGTTTGACAGCTATCATCGAAAATGTAGATCTTGACGAGTTCTACAATTTATCTTTAGAAACTGGTGCTCTAGGATGGTTAGTTCACGAGATATGACAGTTTAAAGTTTGACAGGTGTCATCGAAAATGTAGATCTCGACGAGTACTACAATTTATCTTTAGAAACTGGTGCTCTAGGATGGTTAGTTCACGAGATATGACAGTTTAAAGTTTGACAGCTGTCATCGAAAATGTAGATCTTGACGAGTTCTACAATTTATCTTTAGAAACTGGTGCTCTAGGATGGTTAGTTCGCGAGATATGACAGTTTAAAGTTTGACAGGTGTCATCGAAAATGTAGATCTCGACGAGTACTATAATTTACCTTCAGAAAATAATGCTCCAGGATTGTTAGTTTGCGTGATATTACGATCCGAAGTTTGACAGCTTATTGCACGGTATTTAATTATTTCCAACTAGCAGCGCCTCGCGGTTTCACCCGCGTAGTTCCCGTTCCCGTAGGAATTTCGGGATAAAAAGTAGCCTATGTCCTATTCCAGACTGTAATCTATCTCTGTGCCAAATTGCATTCAGATCCGTTCAGCCGTTCTGGCGTGATAAAGGAACAAACATCCATCCATCTATCTATCCATCCATCCATCCATCTAAACTTTCACGTTTATAATATTAGTGAGATTTATATTTCCGAAGAGCGGAGGCCGTTGTCTATACCTAATAAACTGGATGTTATAAAATTTCGATGTGGAACCCTTGAAAAAAGTCGCGGATGAGTGGTCCACTTCACTTTTGGATTTTGGTACAACTCATCCGAATGAAAAACCGAGAGAATTTTGATCGTATGTATTGTATTGTACCCATAACAAAAAGTGAAGTGGACAACTCATCCGCGGATGCGTTTTTTCTCCGATGAGTTGTACCCTTATCCGTATTAGGTATCTATGGGTTGTTGCTGCATCATAGCTCCCAAACG
The DNA here is from genome assembly GCA_947086465.1 of Eupithecia exiguata. Classification (NCBI taxonomy): domain Eukaryota; kingdom Metazoa; phylum Arthropoda; class Insecta; order Lepidoptera; family Geometridae; genus Eupithecia; species Eupithecia exiguata. The sequence continues at coordinate 12,891,177 of OX352240.1, read as the reverse complement.
GATGATTGTGATTGTTTATTTTGTCAAAAGCAGACTTGATCGAGTGTTCGAAGCATGGAAAGTCGGCCAAGACTGTGTTAAAATTTATAATGTTTAATTTATTTGTTGAATACCTCTAACTAATCTACCCGTGCGAAGCCGGGGCGGGCCGCTAGTTAATAATAATTTTTTTTTTCTTTTTCACAGATCACAATATACTGCCGAAAGAATGCCTTGCGACGGCTAGGTAAAAACAATTTCGAGGAGGATGCCGAGAGGAGGATCCAGCTAGGCTGGGCAGTCTCGTCATCCATACTGCAATGACGAAAGTTTTCAATCAATGCGTCCTACCTGTCATGATGACCTACGCAGCTGAGACGTGGACACTCACGGAAGGGCTGGTCCACCAGTTCAAGGTCGCTCAGCGAGCTATGTTCGGAATTTCGCTGAAGGATAGGATTCGTAACGAATAAATCCGACAGAGAACCAAAGTGATCGACATAACTCTTAAGAGAAGCTGAAGTGGCAGTGGGCAGGCCACATCTCGAACCGATAACCGCTGGGGTACACGTGTTCTTGGGTGGAGACCACGATTCGGTAAACGTAGTGTAAGACACACTCCGGCCAGGTGGGATGACGACCTGTGAATGACTGCAGGCAGATGCTGGATGCGTCAAGCTGAAGACAGGGCGCTATGGCGCTCATGAGAGGCATGAACGCCATGGCGCCCCTCATGAGCGCCATAGCGCCCTGTCTTCAGCTATGCAGGCATAATGTCCAGCAGTGTTACCAGAATTACCATAGGCTGATGATGATGACACAGGGGCCTGTGGATGATGATTTGGGAATACAAACGTACTACCAAAATGATTTGTAATTCGATATTTCCACCATATCATGTTTTTTTATATTCGAAAAGTATATATATCTAGGTCCCTGGTTGTTTTTTCTTATTAATACATACCTTTAATGAAATTTAAGCAAAAATATTCAAAATCCGATTTTGCATATATTTACGTCGAAAATGACAATAATGTTCTCCTATTTCTTTTGTATTAAAAATAACAGTATCTTACGTTTTGTTTGATAAGGAACATAGCTGATATTGTCTAGTTACAGAATAACAACACAATGTCGAAAATACAATTAGTTTTCATTCATAATTTTTGGTATTAGGAAACATAATATTTACGAATTGAAGTTGCGAGCAGCTGTCGCTGGATCCTTAAGCCCGATCAATTAGCTACAGTACTGTAGTACTGTAAGTAGTTTTGGAGTGAAGAAATAAAAAGTAACAGTGTGTGTTATGTCTTGTTTGCAACAGTCTGCATTTAGCTCAATTATTCCAATTGTAAATACTAGTTTTTATTTGGTTCTATGATTTGATTTTTATTTTATTTGTTAATGAAGTAACATGATAAAGTAACAGTAACACAGTACATGTAACAAAATACGATAAATATCCATCCATCTAAACATAACCATACATATTTTTTTAGATAATCTTCTGTCATAAAGTTAATAGTTGTTATTTTAAAGTTAGTTTTTATAATAATGTCTTTTTTTAAGTAGGTAATAATAATTTTTTCTTTATAAAAAGATACATACCTTCCTTAAATAAGTACTATCGGTTTCATTTCAACTAAAAATAATATTATTTTTAGTTGAATGAACTGGGTAAAGAATTGTAATTAAAAAGGTTTTGAAAAATTCAGTACCTATTGTAAAACATTTTATCAAACAATCTACAGGTAGCTCAACTAATCCATAAGAATACCAGTCGGAAGCGTGCCCAAGAGGCTGGCTGCATTGCCCCGCTGTATGCGCTGTAGATACCTATAGATTGTTTGCAACAGTCTGCAGTTAGCTCAATTGCTTCAATTGCTAATACTAGTTTTAATTTAATTGTATTATTTGATGTAATTGTAATTTTACTGTGTAATTTTCTTTGTTAATAAAGGTTTTATCAATAAAAGATAATACATTTTTATTTCAGATACGAATCCTAATTAGAAATTAAAATAAGAAAAATACTTTCAGTGCCATCTAGCGGCAATAACGCGCATTAATTAAAATAGCTCCATCTATCGATGACAGAACAACCTAGTTTTTCATTCTGAACTGGGAGTGGCCTATCTATTCCCCGTATAATAGTATTCATCTATGGTGGGTAGATCTCTATGTTTAGAGTGTGAGTGGGTAGATCTCTATTTTTCATTTGACTGTATAATAGTGTTGAGAAAGGAGTCAATGTTGAGATTACGCTTGATAGAAGTGTTTGAAAAAAGAGAACTTGTTCTGTCGACTCCGCATGAACAGGAACAGGTAAAGATAATGATGAGTTGTCTTCCTTAGGAAATGCCAGATCTACCTGGAGGGAGCCGAGGCCGACGCGTGCCATGCCCAGTGCCTCGGCTGCCGCAAGACGCGGCCCGACGAGTGCTCGCTCTGCCGCCACTTCACTTACAGAGGAACAAAGATAATGATGAGTTGTCTTCCTTAGGAAATGCCAGATCTACCTGGAGGGAGCCGAGGCCGACGCGTGCCATGCCCAGTGCCTCGGCTGCCGCAAGACGCGGCCCGACGAGTGCTCGCTCTGCCGCCACTTCACTTACAGAGGAACAAAGATAATGATGAGTTGTCTTCCTTAGGAAATGCCAGATCTACCTAGAGGGAGCCGAGGCCGACGCGTGCCATGCCCAGTGCCTCGGCTGCCGCAAGACGCGGCCCGACGAGTGCTCGCTCTGCCGCCACTTCACTTACAGAGGAACATGTATCTCTGAATGCCCTTCAAATACGTACGTATTTGAAGTTTATACATTTATTATTTATTTATTTATTTGTTACATATTTACGTTGCCATTATAGTGCAGCACCAAATCGACAAAGAAACATAAAAAGCTATTATTATTTACACTTACGCTACATTTACTCTTCGATATAAGTAAAAAAAGGGAGATGAGACATTACCATCTCGAAAGTGGATGGCTCAAGTTAGGTTCAACTATGTTACCTTACCTCACTCATAGTCGGACCGGTGGCGCGGGCGGTGGCATTTGTGTTTCGCGTGCTTGCTACGACGTATAATTTTATGTGATTTTGACTAAATCACCACGACAATGCTCTCGTGTTCGTTCATCAGGTGTACAAATAGCAATAGCGAGGGTTTTATCTCCTTTCTTAAAAAATATCACCAACAAACTCCCGCTCGACGCTTTTGGAGTTCTCCCACTGTAAAGGACGGTGTTGAACAGGTTCTGGAGCTCCTGTATAACAGGGGCTCCCTCCTGCCTTCAGAAGCTCAAAAGTTATTCCGTCATCACCGGGGGCTTTTCCATTTTTAAGCTGCCTCAGAGCTAGCACGATCTCGTATTGACTGATTTCTGGCAGTTCGTCGGTATAGTGGCGTGTCAGGATGGCTCTAGAATCATGTTCGTCTCGTCGGGAATGGTGAGCATGTGCAGCGTACAATCGGCCATAGAAATCCTCGATCTCGGTTGAGTCTTCCGGTTTCGACACTACGGTCCTCCCATCGTGCGTTTTAAGCTTCGTCAGGTGGGTCCTGCCAAGCTGCTGAGTGAATAATTTGGACCCTCGGTTTCGCTCTATAGTCTCTTTAATGAGGCGTGTGTTGGAGCTCCGAAGGTCCCGCTGTACCATCTTCGCATAAATAATTGCATGTTAAGCATAAATAATGAAACATTCAATTTACGAGTAGTCCTATACACATATAGCATGCTTTGTTACCTCTGTCGGTGATCTCTAAACCGCCTGGCAGGCGTGGCGATTGTGAAACCACGGAGGGGCCTAGTTGAGCTGATATGACGAGAGCGGCAAGGTGCACACCACACACTGGTTATTGTCAACGTTTCAGCCTCATCCTCCAGGACTGCCAGTACTGCCTGTCTCGTACGGAGTGCTCCGCGCTGGACGGCTGGGCCTGGAACGGCACGTGCGTGTTCCACTGCCCGCGGGACTACGCCGAGCGCACCTCGCCCACAGCCACCACCTGCGTCTACGACCCTGACATCGACAAGGTATGTACCAGTACTGCCTGTATCGTGCGGAGTACTCCACGCTGGACGGCTGGGCCTGGACTAGCACGTGCGTGTTCCACTGCCCACGGGACTACACCAAGCGCACCTCGCCCACAGCCACCACCTGCGTCTGCGACCCTGACACCGATAAGGTATGTACCAGTACTGACTGTGGCTCTTTACATTTGGTGTGTTAAGTCCCTTCTGCTTAGCAAAGTCCAAATGATGCATCATCTTTATCCTGTTTCAGACTTGCGAGAACGTGAACGTGTGGGCCATCAGCGCGGCGCAGGACGTGGCAGGTTGCGTGCGCGTGCTCGGCGCGCTCGAGGTCCACGTGCGGCGCGCGCCCACCGCTATGGACGAGCTGCGCGCTGCGTTCACCCGGTTGCGGGAGGTCGAGGATTACATCTACATATACGGCTCCGCCACGATCTCCTCCTTGGACTTTCTGCCATCCTTGAGCAGGATAGGAGGACGGAAACTCAAAAACAACAAGTACAGCGTCCTGATCCACGACATGCCCAACCTGGAATCATTGTTCACCTTGAACGTAACGCGGAACCTTACAATAGATCGGGGCACTATGAAGCTGTACAACAACCCGAAGCTGTGCAGCAGCTCGCTGCGGGCACTGAGCGCGCGGCTGCCGGCGTCGGAGCGAGGCGAGGCGGAGCTGCCGCTCGGTATGAACGGGTACGGCGCGGGCGGCGAGTGCGGGGACGCGCCGCGCTTCCAGCTGCGCCTGCTCGACCCCTCCGCGGCCGTCATCATGTTCTCCACGCTGACCTACCCTGCGGTGCACTACTCGGTGCTGTACGCGCGCCTGCCGCGCGGCGACGACGCGCCCGCGCCGCTACCCGAGGCCTGCAGCGCCGCCAAGTGGCACGCGGTCGCCGCCGACGCCGGGTTCGGACACCAGTTCGCCGTCATCGAGCTGACGGCCTTGCGGCCCGCCTCCACTTATGCGGTCTGCATCGAAACCTACGATCCGGTTCATAAAATACTAGCTCGGAGTTACATCGCCAATTTCACGACTCCGGTAGGCAAGCCCGAGCCGTCGTTTCTCCTGGAGCTGGCCGCCTTCAACTCGACGGCGGTCTTCGTCCGTTGGCTCGACCACGAAGACTACATCAGCTCTATATCTCACTACGAACTCGACGTTTCGTTGATGGATATTCACGAAAAAGATATTATTGGCGTTGATCAGTGTAAGGTTTTCGAATACGCCGAGGAGGATGCGTCTCGTCACGCGGTGGTGTCGCGGCCGCCCGCGCGGTACGCGCGCGCCTGCGAGGCGGCGTGCGCCCGCAGCGCTGGGGGAATCACCATCGAAGAGTATTTCGACGTTTGCGGCACTATCGGCTGCGACGGCAAGGAGGAGCGCGCGCCGCCCGCCGACTCCGAGCTCGGGCGCTACGTGCGCACGCGAAGCCTGCGCCTGGCGGGGCACACGGACAACTGCACTGTGGGAGGACTGGCCCCGTATAGAGATTACAGATTTAGGTTGCGCGCATGCGCCGTAGATGCGTGCAGCCGCAGCGCGCACGGCGTGGTGCGCACGCGGGCGTCGCGCGCCGCCGCCACCGACGTGCCGGGAGGCACGCGCGCCGAGCATGCGGCCGGCGGCCGGCTCGCCGTGCAGTGGAGCCCCCCGGAGGAGACGAACGGGCCCATCCTCTCGTACTCGGTCGAGATCAAGTACGATTATGCAAGTGACGCTCCGCACACTCATTGCGTGCCGGGTAACGAGACGTGCCTGAGCGTGGACCCCCTGCCACCAGCGCGCGCGCTCTGCTGGGTGCGCGTCTGCGCGCGCAGCCTTGCCTCGGACGCGGCGTGCGGCGCCTGGCTGGCGGTAGCGCCGGGGGGCCGCGGGGTGTGGTGGTGGGCCGTCTGTCTCGCCGCCGCCGCCTGCCTCGCCGTCGCCGCCCTCGGTTGCTGGTACCGCCGCAGGAGGCGCGCCGACTGGGACCCTATCCTGGCAGCGAGCGCCAGCCTCGCCGAGGAAGATCCTCCGAGCTTGATGTTTACCGACTTATCTTCCACATATATGTATGATATACCATTACGCGATACTGGATTGTCATGATACTTCTTGAATACTAACTGCAAATGTAACTTTGTAATCCTATACCTACATTTACATAGTTATTTATGCCGTTATTTATCTAGAAAACTGGACCGAAATTACAAAATATTTTGGTTTTTCCTTGATTTATACACTAAACACTAATTGTATTCTAAATTTGAAGCTTCTGTGTCTGCTAGAAGTGCCTTAGAGTTTTGATGATCGGTCAGTCAGTGACAAAGACATTTGCCACTGGACGCGTTACTCGGCCAGTCGCGCCCTACACCCCGCTGCCACTCAGTAAGCCTTTTAGCCTAACATACCGAAATTGTCTTGTGAGTGCGTCTTTGGTTCTCGAGGACAAACTTAATACCTACGTTGAAAAATTTTTGAAAAAGTGCTCGGTTTTGTTTTGTAAAAACTTCAAAAATTCAAAATTCAATAACTTTATTTCTTTAGGCTTACAAAATAAGCACTTAGACAAGTCAAGTTTTATACATAAACAGCTTAATAAATAGGTAGTAATTATTATCAAATAAGAAACAAAATGTTATTGATTTTGTTCGCTTCAACTTTTTGTCCACTAGTATGGAAGAAGCGAAAAATAAACCACTAGTAAGTGTATAATGCTTAAAATTTAATACAATGTTATTCGCCTATCTAAGTCTAAATATAATGTGATTTAGACGTGACGTGGATTCCAAGAAAAGACAGCAGTATATGTACATTTTGAACCAGACCAGAGTGCTACGATGAAAAGTCTAAAAAATGCCAACTATGACTACGCAATGATGCTGTTCCTACCTTAAATCTGCCAGAACATGAGAGTAGAGTTTGAAATGTCATATTAAAATTCTCAGAATAAAATCATCATCGCATAGCTTGAAGAAGTACGCTGTTCAACATACATGGCGCGGTTCAAAATAGTACAAATTGTTTTATTTTAACAACAAATTTTTAGCACAGTGGTTCTTGGTCAAAATTCAAAAAAACATATTTTTCAAAAAGCTTGTGCACAATAAGAGCCAATAACGGGATATTATTTTTGTTTCGCCGCGCTCTTTTTTGCTGTTTGGTAGTTTGGCTGACAATCAAATAGTAACATGACAATCGATTTTGTAAGTTTTTCTCAACATTTTGCATTATTTGGCAGACCTTACTCAAGCGTCATAATGACTTTATATTTTAATAGTATTTATGACTTTATATTCAACACTATTATTTTTAAATGTGTTAAAAGATGAACAACGTTTGGTATACTATATAACGTACTGAAGATATAACTTTTTGGTGGAAAAATCATCTTTTCGAGTCGATAGATTGGCATCTTTTCTTTATCCGTCAAAAGTAACTGTTGTTAGCAAGTTGAACTAGCAGTACTCGGCATACTTGGCCACCCGGCCAAGTATGCTGATAACCGATGTGTAATCGAGTTCTCAAGTGGAGACCGCGTCCTGGTAAACGTAGTGTAGGACGCCCTGCGGCTAGGTAAAGAAACATTCTCTTAAGATAAGTTTGTATAGAAATATGTTAAATTTCTAAGAAAAGAAAACTACACTTAGGTACCTAAACTTTGTAATTATTTTTCAGTGGGGAAGTAAAATAAATATAATATATGTTTAAAGTTCGTAATTTTTTTCTCTATTTCAAAGCTAAGAATATAGCAAAAGCGACACCTCTCGTCATTCGTACTAAACGTTTCTTTAGACAATGCGCAGGTATGGATAATCTTTCAAGGTTTCCCCTGTAGGTAGAATAGAATAGAATAGAATAGAATAGAAAAATCTTTATTTGTGTAACATAGTTAAATTATGACATAGGTATTTGCTCTTATAACTAGTATTAAATTAAATGTTACACAAAAAGGTCACCGGCTCAGCTTAATGCTGCTGTGGCACTTATGCCACAGAAGCGCTGGTTTTCAGCGGTGCCAGGTGGAGCTAATACGACGCGAAGTCCCAGATATTTTCGACCAGGCACGTGTCGATCTCGTTGCTTAGTTGGTTAGAGCGCACCTGTACTGAAGGTGAGGCGCGGGTTCGAATCCTGCCAAAATCGAAAATTTTTGGGATGTTACTAAAAAGTTTTCGTAGAAGATTTACCCAGTGCGAGTAACGCACTATAAAGCAAAAAATGAAATAAGTCCCAAAAATTATCGATTTCGGCGGGATTCGAACCCGCGCCCCACCCTCAGTACGGGTGTGCTCTAACTAACTAAGCCACGAAACCCTTAGTCGATTCAACCGAAAATCTTTGGGGCCTCTTACGGACTATAGCGCCGGTGGCTCCACCTACAGGGGTAACATTACAGTTTAACCAAACCTGCTCAACGACCAAAGTTACATTTGATTCGAAACCGATAATTTTTGGGACTAATTTCATTTCTGAGAGATACCCAGAGCAGAGTGCGGGTTAGCACTATAACAAAAAGCCTTAGCACTATAAAGCAAAAAGCTAAAAATATAATATTATGTTTGAAGTTTGCAATTTTTTTCTTCTTATATATTTACTCCGTGAGCCAACATTATGTTCTCCTGTCTAGTGTATTCAGTTTTAGTTATTGATACTTTCACGGATCGCAACAAACAGACCCTACTCCTAACACCTGCGTGCGAAGATTGTACCTACCTAGGTACGTTTTCTTTCACGGATCGCAACAAACAGACCCTACTCCTAACACCTGCGCTGCGTGCGAAGATTGTACCTACCTAGGTACGTTTTCTTTCACGGATCGCAACAAACAGACCCTACTCCTAACACCTGCGTGCGAAGATTGTACCTACCTAGGTACGTTTTCTTTCACGGATCGCAACAAACCGACCCTACTCCTAACACCTGCGTGCGAAGATTGTACCTACCTAGGTACGTTTTCTTTCACGGATCGCAACAAACCGACCCTACTCCTAACACCTGCGCTGCGTGCGAAGATTGTACCTACCTAGGTACGTTTTCTTTCACGGATCGCAACAAACCGACCCTACTCCTAACACCTGCGTGCGAAGATTGTACCTACCTAGGTACGTTTTCTTTCACGGATCGCAACAAACCGACCCTACTCCTAACACCTGCGCTGCGTGCGAAGATTGTACCTACCTAGGTACGTTTTCTTTCACGGATCGCAACAAACCGACCCTACTCCTAACACCTGCGTGCGAAGATTGTACCTACCTAGGTACGTTTTCTTTCACGGATCGCAACAAACCGACCCTACTCCTAACACCTGCGTGCGAAGATTGTACCTACCTAGGTACGTTTTCTTTCACGGATCGCAACAAACCGACCCTACTCCTAACACCTGCGCTGCGTGCGAAGATTGTACCTACCTAGGTACGTTTTCTTTCACGGATCGCAACAAACCGACCCTACTCCTAACACCTGCGTGCGAAGATTGTACCTACCTAGGTACGTTTTCTTTCACGGATCGCAACAAACCGACCCTACTCCTAACACCTGCGTGCGAAGATTGTACCTACCTAGGTACGTTTTCTTTCACGGATCGCAACAAACCGACCCTACTCCTAACACCTGCGCTGCGTGCGAAGATTGTACCTACCTAGGTACGTTTTCTTTCACGGATCGCAACAAACCGACCCTACTCCTAACACCTGCGTGCGAAGATTGTACCTACCTAGGTACGTTTTCTTTCACGGATCGCAACAAACCGACCCTACTCCTAACACCTGCGTGCGAAGATTGTACCTACCTAGGTACGTTTTCTTTCACGGATCGCAACAAACCGACCCTACTCCTAACACCTGCGCTGCGTGCGAAGATTGTACCTACCTAGGTACGTTTTCTTTCACGGATCGCAACAAACCGACCCTACTCCTAACACCTGCGTGCGAAGATTGTACCTACCTAGGTACGTTTTCTTTCACGGATCGCAACAAACAGACCCTACTCCTAACACCTGCGTGCGAAGATTGTACCTACCTAGGTACGTTTTCTTTCACGGATCGCAACAAACCGACCCTACTCCTAACACCTGCGTGCGAAGATTGTACCTACCTAGGTACGTTTTCTTTCACGGATCGCAACAAACCGACCCTACTCCTAACACCTGCGCTGCGTGCGAAGATTGTACCTACCTAGGTACGTTTTCTTTCACGGATCGCAACAAACCGACCCTACTCCTAACACCTGCGCTGCGTGCGAAGATTGTACCTACCTAGGTACGTTTTCTTTCACGGATCGCAACAAACCGACCCTACTCCTAACACCTGCGTGCGAAGATTGTACCTACCTAGGTACGTTTTCTTTCACGGATCGCAACAAACCGACCCTACTCCTAACACCTGCGTGCGAAGATTGTACCTACCTAGGTACGTTTTCTTTCACGGATCGCAACAAACCGACCCTACTCCTAACACCTGCGCTGCGTGCGAAGATTGTACCTACCTAGGTACGTTTTCTTTCACGGATCGCAACAAACCGACCCTACTCCTAACACCTGCGTGCGAAGATTGTACCTACCTAGGTACGTTTTCTTTCACGGATCGCAACAAACAGACCCTACTCCTAACACCTGCGTGCGAAGATTGTACCTACCTAGGTACGTTTTCTTTCACGGATCGCAACAAACCGACCCTACTCCTAACACCTGCGTGCGAAGATTGTACCTACCTAGGTACGTTTTCTTTCACGGATCGCAACAAACCGACCCTACTCCTAACACCTGCGCTGCGTGCGAAGATTGTACCTACCTAGGTACGTTTTCTTTCACGGATCGCAACAAACCGACCCTACTCCTAACACCTGCGCTGCGTGCGAAGATTGTACCTACCTAGGTACGTTTTCTTTCACGGATCGCAACAAACCGACCCTACTCCTAACACCTGCGTGCGAAGATTGTACCTACCAAGGTACGTTTTCTTTCACGGATCGCAACAAACCGACCCTACTCCTAACACCTGCGTGCGAAGATTGTACCTACCTAGGTACGTTTTCTTTCACGGATCGCAACAAACCGACCCTACTCCTAACACCTGCGTGCGAAGATTGTACCTACCTAGGTACGTTTTCTTTCACGGATCGCAACAAACCGACCCTACTCCTAACACCTGCGTGCGAAGATTGTACCTACCTAGGTACGTTTTCTTTCACGGATCGCAACAAACAGACCCTACTCCTAACACCTGCGCTGCGTGCGAAGATTGTACCTACCTAGGTACGTTTTCTTTCACGGATCGCAACAAACAGACCCTACTCCTAACACCTGCGCTGCGTGCGAAGATTGTACCTACCTAGGTACGTTTTCTTTCACGGATCGCAACAAACAGACCCTACTCCTAACACCTGCGCTGCGTGCGAAGATTGTACCTACCTAGGTACGTTTTCTTTCACGGATCGCAACAAACAGACCCTACTCCTAACACCTGCGCTGCGTGCGAAGATTGTACCTACCTAGGTACGTTTTCTTAATTTATTTATTTTATCATTATTGCCGGGGCTGCACCTCAGCGTAATGTTCCATTTTAAATATATAATTAATTTTTGCTTGCATTACATTCAAGCTGTGTTTGATGTTATTATTATATAATATATTTTATATATTGTTCTATTTCTTTGAATTCATATAGCGAATCTGTAATTAAGAGCGCTAATAAAAAGCATTAAGGTCACGTAGAAGCCCCGGGATGAGGGTGAACAGTGAAATCACTATGAATAACATCAAGTTAAATAATCATTATACAAAGTAAGTAGGTATACTCGTAGGTAAATTATCGTGTTTACTTCAATTTCAAATCGAAAAGAAAGTAATACTACTTTTTCCGTTATTCATTCATTTTTATCGATACAATTCCATCGACACATCCATCGAGAGCCTTGTCAAAAATTGTGAAACAGTGACTACGCTATATGCGGAACTAAGTCAGCAGTAAATCACTCCCCCCGTTCCCCGCAAAAATTGGTTGATCGTGATTGCATTACTTTTTCGAGCATATCGTGTCCCGTGGAAAAAGTCTTTGGTCAGTGAGTGTCAAAATTAAGAACTTTGACTAGCTTTATTTCTTAAACTACTGGGTCAAATTGAATAAATTTTGAAATATACCGCGTTTATACCGCTTCGAGAAGAGGATGGTACGATCGTGCTTCGAGAAGAGGATGTAACGGTCGTGCTTCGAGAAGAGGATGTTACAGTCGTGCTTCGAGAAGAGGATGTTACGGTCGTGCTTCGAGAAGAGGATGTTACGGTCGTGCTTCGAGAAGAGGATGTTACAGTCGTGCTTCGAGAAGAGGATGTTACGGTCGTGCTTCGAGAAGAGGATGTTACGGTCGTGCTTCGAGAAGAGAATGTTACGGTCGTGCTTCGAGAAGAGGATGTTACGGTCGTGCTTCGAGAAGAGGATGTTACGGTCGTGCCGCTTCTTTGCTCGACAGCTGATGTATGTGATATCGAAACTTTAGTAACAGTAAGATGTAGTTTGAATTAGACTTAACAAAAATAGCATAAAGTCGATTTCACAAAATGAGTTAGTTATTTAGTTTTCCGACTACAGTGACGCTAGGCGGCTGCCTAGCTGATTTCTAGAAGATAGGTTTGTTAAGAATGAAAGCATACTTAGCCGGCAGGCACATTCAAGCCGCCCGCCCTCGAGAGTTCCCAATCAGGGCGGGCGGCGCGCGGCGGCGCAAGTGTTACCGTAGTTCCGTCAGCCCCCTCATATCGATCAAACTAAAGCCACATCGGATTTGATCGGAAGATTATGCACGACAACTTCTGAAGAAAAACTGTTAGAGAAGTCCCTTTCTTAATATAAATAGTGTAGGTATCATTTCAGAGCAGTTTATACAGGGTGCGAGGAAGAGAAACGTCCAATATATCGGTGTATTTACATAAACCCGGGATCGGGAAGGGTCCAAATAGTTGGGAACATTCGTCTTTCCAACGTCACTCAATTTCGTTAAAGCTATCTATTCAGACTATTCAGTACATTAACATAAATCTGTTTGGGCACAATGCCGCGCTCCCCGCCCGTCCCGAAGGGGGCCGCGCTAAGCGCTTCAACGAAAACACCGTGCTTTTTATTATGTGCACCTCTATTGGTTTCTATGAATAATAAACATAATGGTAGCTACTACATTGCGTTGATAATAATGGATAGGATTAGGAGCAATTGAGGTTGAGAAGCGAGTTGAAAAGCACTGGCTCCCGAGGCACTGCCGCCAGCGTGGGTGCAGCCTATTCCAGCACTGGCTCCCGCGAGGCTCTGCCGCCAGCGTGGGTGCAGCCTATTCCAGCACTGGCTCCCGCGAGGCTCTGCCGCCAGCGTGGGCGCAGCCTATTCCAGCGCCTGTTCATCAGAGAGAAATACGACCGAGTGCTGCTCATCACCTGCTAAAGTATACGTATAAAGTACTTATACGTCGGTGAAGGAATTCTTTTTCGCCACATTCATTTATTTTATTTTATTTTATAAACATCAAATATACATTCCGAAAGTGACGGGCGTGTCCTGAGACACTCACCTTGGCGAACATGCTGAGATTGACGGGCGCGTGCTGCTACATGTGAGGCACTCCCATGGTGAACATGCTGGGTGTGATAGGCGCATACAGCTGCGTGTGAGGCGCTCACCTTGGTCCTCGGTGAACATGCTGAGAGTGACGGGCGCGTGCTGCTACTTACGAGGCACTCACCATGGTGAACATGCTGGGTGAAAGTGAACTGAAGCAGTTCATTGTGCAAGTAGATTGCGTCAAGTGCGCAGCGTGCAATCCTGCAGTAGGTGATCATTTGCCCTTTGCGCTCGCCGCAACGCTCCCCCCGACTTTATCCGAAAAAAAGGAAAAAATTAGGCCATTTTTCAGTTTTTTTATTAAAAATCGGGGGTCTAGAGAGGTTTGGGGGTCAAATTTTTTTTATTTGAAAATTATTTATAATCCCCGACATGACTGTGAAAACAAAAGTCGTACAAGTCTATCCGTTTTGGAGATACAAAAGGGAGGTCGAAAATGGGGTTCGAAAGGGGGGTGCATTGTTTTTTCTTCCAACTCGACACCTAATCCTCTATACGATCCCGCAATCAAAACCCCTCTACAGTTTCGACTTCTAGTAGCAATCACAAAAGGGGGGGCTAAAGGGGGGCTGGGGGGCAAACAAATTTCACCAATTAAAATTACTTGCCCCCCTCTACACCCACCTAAAAAAAATTCATCAGTCTGGCTCCGTTGCCGAGCCCCCCATGGGGGTGACAGAAGGGGGGGGAAATCTGAAAAAGTCGGAATTTTCCCTAGGTCACCCGACCCCCCCTACACGTTTCCGCAAAAAAAACATACCTCCCCCTCCACCATCAAGGAGAACAATTATGTCAGTGAGTCAGTCAGTCAATGGTAATCGAGCTTTGTCTACAGGCTAACCGTATAATTTCAAAAAACGATGCTGTAAGCTTAGAGTAACTAGACATAGAGTGATAGTTTTACACAAAATTCCGCTCAAAGTTGAGGCACAAAAACAACCAATGTGTGCGTAAGCGGCACGTTATTACATGAGCCGACACGCACACAAGTGCACAAATAATGTTGCAAGTAACTAACATTTTTCCCATAAGATAGGAAATTTTAACATTTTAATTTTTTAAGGAGTCAATGACTATCACATTTAAAACAAGATAGAAGACATAATGTAGGTACACGATATAAATAAACATTTATGGACAAAAAAACAATATGCAGTTTGCGCGCGGCGGCGCGGCGAAGTAACATTTACCTACCTACCTAATCTGTGGCGGCGGGCGGCCCTCGAATGCGCTACCCGCGAAAACTGTAGGTAAATAACTCAAAACTGAGCGCGAGTGACGGAGCACTGGTTTGGTGGACTGTGAGGTCAATGTGCGAATGTCAGTGCGTAAGCGTACGTACAGAGGGAGGTGGACTACCTATTGAGTGCTTCACTTTATTTCTTTCTTAGTGGACTACGTCCGTGGAATTTCTCTCGTCCCTGTACCTATGGTACATATTTAACTTAAAATCCAGGTAAGATAGGAGGTAACCCTGAAAAATCTCGCAAATAAAAGTCCTACCAGTGTACAGTAGAAATAGAAAAAACAAATAGCTATCTATGGGGTAAAATGTTTTTTGATCTATAGCTAGCAACATTTTTTTGTAATGGCGTCTGTTTTGTTTACGATTTATTTTTGTGCCTAAACTAATGTTTTACTCCGGAATATAAGATGCTAGGTTGTACTTACCTGTGAAATGGAATCTTCGATTGTTTCTGATGATTATGTGAAGAGTTGTGACACCCTTTCACAGCACAGTAAGTCATTTTTATTGCAAATTTATAGAGCTCTTACTAGTAGGCCTTGACCTTGAGTACTGACGCGTCGAGCGACGTAGGAAGCCTTTAAAGGCTTCCTTGAAATTGCTTCACTTCGCGCGCGCCTACTGCGTTTCTATGCCTAATTATTCTAAGGCTGTAAGTATATTCCTGACAGCAATGACACCTTTTTGGATTCTGAAAAAGTCAAAATTCTCTAATAAGGCGCTTGTCTAAGCGAATGACGTAGAGCTATTCGTTCCTCTTCACCCCACCGCCCGCTCATGCCCCTTGAAATACATTTACTTAACTTAAAACACTGTGCTCTGTAAATGTTCCGTCTGAGCGCGAAATATGCACTAGTTGGCAAGCACTCGCACCCGCCCCCCCGGTCGGTACCTACGCTATGACCGGAGAGCTGGCAACGTCGCGAGAACCGCTTAGAATACCGGTACTTTTAGACAAAGTACCGGTACTTCAAAAGTATCGATACTCGAATTTAACGAAACGAAAGTACCGTTACTACCGTAAAAGTACCGGTATTATTGGTACCGGTATCAAGCCCTGGTTGTACCTAAGGCACCCCAGCAGAAATTTCGTAGGGTACATATGGGTAGTATCCCAACGTTCTCTTGTAGAGATACCTTAGAAAAGCCTTTTGTTTGTACCTTCTTAACACAGGATTGTGAAAAATCAGTTACTTCCCTTTTATAATAACCATCGATATAAGTAAAAAAAGGGAGATGAGGCATTACCATCTCGAAAGTGGATGGCTCAAGTTAGGTTCAACTATGTTACCTTACCTCACTCATAGTCAGACCGGCGGCGCGGGCGCGGGTGGCATTTTTGTTTCGCGTGCTTGCTATCAGAAAATTTAAAGTTTGGTGTATCTACTTACGCGGGAAAATATGTGATGCCTTTGTTTTTGTTTTGGAGCTATTGTCGTGGTGTTTTAGTCGAAATCACACAAAATTATACGTCGTAGCCTCAGACTAAGTAAGAAATGTACTTAGTCTGAGGTCGTAGCAAGCACGCGCAACACAAACGCCACCGCCTGCGCCGCCGCCGGTCCGACTATGAGTGAGGTAAGGTAACATAGTTGAACCTAACTTGAGCCATACACTTTCGAGATGGTAATGCCTCATCTCCCTTTTTTACTTTTATCGAAGACTAGCAGCGCCTCGCGGTTTTACCCGCGTAGTTCCCGTTCCCGTGGTAATTCCGAGATAAAAAGTATAGCCTAGCCTATGTTCTATTCTAGAATATTATCTATCTCTGTGCCAACTTTCATCCAGATCCGTTCAGCCGTTCTTACGTGATTGAGTAACAAACATCCATCCATCTATCTATCCATCCATCCAAACTTTGACATTTATAATATTAGTGGGATTAGTGAGATGACAACCCAATATTTAATTTTAATTAGTTACTATTACGTACATGTGGCTCTTTTACTAACATGCTCTACATTTGTAACACAGAACCAATGAACGAACAAACGCGATAAATACGTAGTTCTATTAGACAGTTGTCCTGTGGTCCAGACAACATTTCGCGAGAGAGGTGTCCCGTGGTTCGGGCCACATTCCGCGAGAGAGGTGTCCCAAGGTCCGGGCCACATTCCGCGAGAGAGTGGTCCCGTGGTCCAGGCCATATTCCGCGAGAGAGTGGTCCCATTCCGTCCGGGTAACATTCCGCGAGAGTGGTCCCGGCCACATTCCGCTGGAGAGTAGTCCCGTGGTCCGGGCCACATTCTGCGTCCAACCTTCCATTCCATCCTTCCACTTTCCACCTTCCGTCCACAACAATCTGACAATCATTGTCAACAATTTGATCCTTCACGTATGATTTGGCTTTATTGGCAAGCAGAGACACAGAATAACAACAGTATCAGTAGTAGGTACCTACTGACGCAGCAGTGGTCTACACTTTATTGATACAAAAAAACCAGGACTTAGTGTTTATGAGAGGAAGTTTCATTGTATTTGCGTGGGATTAGGTACCAGTAGCCTCACTTGATGTGTCCCTATCGGCAAACAATATTCTAACTGAAAAGAGTTGAATATGTATTGTCAACTGTTTAGTCTTGCATTATTCTGAGATGAGACGGGTCGGGTGTCTGCGAGCCGCGCGGTGGCCGCGACGACCGCGCGGTGGCCGCGAGGACCGCGCGGCCACTGACGCAACGAGACAACCTCCTACGTAGAACTAAAGTCAGACTAGAAGCGCAGAGCAGCGCGGTGGTGGTGCTGGCGGCGCGTCAGGGCACGCTCACGGGCAGGAACATCTGCGGGTCGCCAAGCTTGGGCTCGAAGCGGATGTTCACCTTGGAGTCACCGTCACCGACTTCGAGGAAGCTGTTCCAGTCCACCATCCAGTAGAAGCCGTTCTTGCGCGGCGGCGGCAGCTCGGTGTCGCCGGGCTCCTCCGGCAGCGCGCCGCCGAACGACGACTCCAGGTCGGCCAGCGACGCGCCTGACTCGTTCGCCGCCGAGGCCGCCGAGTCGTTGGGGGACTCTGCCGAGTCCCCCGCCGCCACCACCGCCGAGCCGTTCACGCTTTTCCCGTCCTCGGCGGTCTCGGGCACTGTCGTAGTCGTCACTTCCTCGGTTCCGTTAACCTGTCTCTTACTTTGTTCGCTTCCAAAAGGAACTTTACTTTCCTCTACGGGACTTATACCTTTGTTTAAAGGAATGACTTTGATGGCATCGTAATCTAGCGGCTCCAAATTCAGCGGCAGCAAGTTGCCTTTGGTTAGAGCTGCGGGCATCTCCAGTGGATACACGGTCTCCTTGGTCTCCGACGACGAAGTGTCCAGCTCGAACGGCGCCTCTTGGGGCCCGAGCGGCTCGTACAACAAGTTGTTGGCCCCGGACTTGGCATCGCTCGCGGAGATGAGGTCGTAAGTGAGCAGAATGTTCTCCGGTAGTTGGATATTGCCGTCGACTATCTTCGCTGGGGGCAGTGGCTTGAACCCTTCCAGTGGTAGCAGGAAGTGATCCCGCCCTGGGCTTCCTTCCAGGCCGTGTGCGTCTAGGAAAGCCTGCAGCTCTGCGGGGAAGTCCTCCTTTTTCCTCGTCTCCGCGACCTTGGCATTGTGAGTCAGCGTCGCTTGCAGCCGGTCGCCACTTAGACCCTTCGAAGGCCTGGCCGCTACATCGACTAGGGGTACTTTCTCCACTTTAGGTGGCTTAGTGTAGAGTTCCTGCAAGGAGAATCCGTCTCGCGGCGTGTAAGGTAGCACGACCAGCATGGAGGCCTCGTCCTTCTCCGTGGTGCTGTCAAACTCGAGCTCAGTGGACGCCGCCTGTTCGCGCACGGGCTCGCGCTCCGGAGAGACTTCGTTCTGGATAGTGCTGTAGGGGGTCGTCTGCGCCTCCGTGCTGGATGCCGGGGGGGTAGTCCTCGCGTCCTCGGCGCGGATGTCATCCAGCAGTTCGAGGATCTCCTGGCGCGAGAGGCGCGGCAGCAGAGAGTTGGCCCGCAGCAGGGCCTGCACGCGCCGCACCGTGCCTTCCACGTCGACCGCCCCCGCTGCCCCCACTACCCCCGCCACCAACGCACACAGCGCACACCACTGCAGGACGTACATCTGCAACAAACATAACTTTCTTTAATTCCCAGTAATAAATAAATAAATAATGCTGGACAATTCACACAGCATTATCTAGCCCCAAGGTAAGCAGAGCTTGTGTTATGGGTACTAGGTAACTGATATAGGTACATAATATAATACAATACATAGATATATATTTTTTATTATACATAGAAAACGACCACAACACCCTGAACAAATGTCTGCAGATCGTACACACATTTGTCCCGAGGCGGGAATCGAACCCGCAACCTCCTGCGTCGCAGGCAGACTTTCGCCCACCGCGCCACATCGGTCGTCGTCAGTAATGACGTCATTAATGAGATCCCAACTGTAAACAATTACTAATCACCGCACTACCCAAAACTACTATAACTGGAATGTTGTGTACATTCCAGTTATAGTAGTGTCGGGTAACTTCATCAAAATATCGCTCTCGCTTTTATGTCACGAAACTAATCAGTATGTATGTAGGGTCCGGTTAGCGCGTCCCGCCTTCCCCCCGCGCGCGCGGCGGTACTGATCGCCGAGCTCGGAGGAACACTTGGATAACTTCTAATACATACCATATCGTAATTTCCAAAGTTTTCCGTAAGGAAGTAGATTTGAGTTTGCCATTATGGGTGTTTATGCCATTGAAGTACCTACTATTACTAGCGTAATTACTTATAACTCAATGGTATAAGCAGAAGTTATTAGGAGTTTGCATGAGGCGCGTCGGTGTGAAAGTGCCGCGCGTGATGCGCGCGCGCGCTTCGCTGATTGTCCGCGGTCACGCACATTGCTCGTGTGTGCGCAGGCGCACTACACCGCCGCACACTCTGTGTCTTGCAGCTCTGCCAATTTGAGTTTATTTGCCAAAACTTACTGATTGACTAAGTACATATTAGAAATTGCACTTTGCCTTAGATTAAACCCTTTTCAGCATAACACTGACACTAAGCAAGATAATTATTATTGAACGGTGATCGACAGAAATTTCAAAACTGCCGACACTCATTGGCTGAATAAAAAAAGTATTGACAAACGCGCTTCGACTGAAAGTGCCTGCAATAGGTATGTAGAGCAGAATTGTCACGTGTCAGAGAGATTCGCGCGAAAACAATGGAACGCATAACGCAACCCTGCCGTGATTCATGGCGGAGGCTTGATGCCGCTAATCTTGCGTATTTCAAAACCATTCGATAAAAACGTAAACAAAGCCTTCACGGTACACGCACAGAATAGCCTCACATGGCGGATTTACACGAGCTTTGGATGCGTGCCTATTATTTTGTGTTGTTGTAGGTAGATGCTGGGACACATTCGTGTCACGGCAAGTGTGCGATCTTAGAGAGCTTGTACGACCGGCAGGCCCTAGGGGACACATTCGTGTCACGGCAAGTGTGCGATCTTAGAGAGCTAGGTACGACCGGCAGGCCCTAGGGGACACATTCGTGTCACGGCAAGTGTGCGATCTTAGAGAGCTTGTACGACCGGCAGGCCCTAGGGGACACATTCGTGTCACGGCAAGTGTGCGATCTTAGAGAGCTAGGTACGACCGGCAGGCCCTAGGGGACACATTCGTGTCACGGCAAGTGTGCGATCTTAGAGAGCTTGTACGACCGGCAGGCCCTAGGGGACACATTCGTGTCACGGCAAGTGTGCGATCTTAGAGAGCTAGGTACGACCGGCCTTAGGGCGCCGTCTGCTCCTCGATCGAGTGCGAAGGGCCGCGAGGTGATGTCCACACGACACGCCCATAAAAAAGTGATTCATTGGCTTTCTGAGACACCGTACCGTAAGAAGGTATTTAGAGCAACGCGACCACCCGCCTCCGCCCAGCGGCGCGGCGGCGGCGCGGCGGCCCGGTGGACCCGCCGGTCCAATGAACCGCGCCAATCACCGCTAGTCCTAGACGGCCTGCCTAATATTTTGAATCCGAAACATGTAAAACCTCGAGAGAGCGACAGATTGAGAAATTTCAGGCAATTATTGCAACTGTTCCTGGCTTCGAGGTACTGTGAAATGTAACCGCCGCTTTAGCAGACGCCGGACCGCAACAACTGAACCGGACTTGATGTGGCTCTGGAGATGCTAAATAAAGAATATTCACGCCGAAACATATGACCGGCCGGCAGCGGCGACGGCGGTGTGGTTAATTAGCGATATGGTTCCGCTGCTCGTAAGCCAGCTGATTTAATATCAAGCTCCTTTTCTTTTAAAAAACTTAATGTTTAAGGATTCTTCTTTCTACTAGCGTCCGGAGCTTCGCACGCGTTTTCCGGGATAACGTGAGGCCTACGTTTTATGTCAGGTTTAATATAGAACTATATCTATGCAAAATTTCAGCCTGTTGCGTTCATTAATGGTAGGTACCTACAGCTACAAACATCAAAACATTCAAACCATAGAGAGTGTCTTATGTAATACGTGTTCGTTCATGAGCACCAGAAGTAATACGTGTTCGTTCATGAGCACCAGAAGTAATACGTGTTCATGAGCACCAGAAGTAATACGTGTTCATGAGCACCAGAAGTAATACGTGTTCGTTCATGAGCACCAGAAGTAATACGTGTTCATGAGCACCAGAAGTAATACGTGTTCGTTCATGAGCACCAGAAGTAATACGTGTTCGTTCATGAGCACCAGAAGTAATACGTGTTCATGAGTACCAGAAGTAATACGTGTTCGTTCATGAGCACCAGAAGTAATACGCGTTCATGAGCACCAGAAGTAATACGTGTTCGTTCATGAGCACCAGATGTAATACGTGTTCATGAGCACCAGAAGTAATACGTGTTCATGAGCACCAGAAGTAATACGTATTCATGAGCACCAGAAGTAATACGTGTTCATGAGCACCAGAAAGTAATAGATACGTGTTCATGAGCACCAGAAGTAATACGTGTTCATGAGCACCAGAAGTAATACGTGTTCATGAGCACCAGAAGTAATACGTGTTCATGAGCACCAGAAGTAATACGTGTTCATGAGTACCAGAAGTATTTTAGTGGGTAGTAACAAAGACAACCTCAATGCCTGACAGATAAATGATAATTGGAAACAAAGCTTTTTCAGGCTGTTTCCAAACAATGTGATATCCAGGCTTATGGGAAGGTAGGTACCTAGCTGAGTAGGAGCGAACTCAACACAAATAAAACAATATGCTTGTTATGAAACTCGGCCAGTTCTCGTTTCGTCAAACCATCA
Organism: Eupithecia exiguata; assembly: GCA_947086465.1. NCBI lineage: Eukaryota > Metazoa > Arthropoda > Insecta > Lepidoptera > Geometridae > Eupithecia > Eupithecia exiguata. Next base: position 12,869,044 of record OX352240.1, on the reverse strand, counting down.
GTAAATTATTCATTGAAAATGCGAAATATTTCAATAAATTTGCAATTTATAGTGGGCCGCGACCGAGACTACCCAATACACGAAGTTGCATCAGACTTATATGTCAGCTTGTAAAATAATTGAAAATATCCAATCAAAGTGGTTGATGGACGGAGTGTACCGTGCGGGCAGTAGTACGGACGGAGTGTACCGTGCGGGCAGTAGTACGGACGGAGTGTACCGTGCGGGCAGTAGTACGGACGGAGTGTACCGTGCGGGCAGTAGTACGGACGGAGTGTACCGTGCGGGCAGTAGTACGGACGGAGTGTACCGTGCGGGCAGTAGTACGGACGGAGTGTACCGTGCGGGCAGTAGTACGGACGGAGTGTACCGTGCGGGCAGTAGTACGGACGGAGTGTACCGTGCGGGCAGTAGAACGGACGGAGTGTACCGTGCGGGCAGTAGTACGGACGGAGTGTACCGTGCGGGCAGTAGTACGGTAGAGCGAGGGAGCGGCGCACTCATCAACCCGGGAACTGACATGGAAGCCTCATGCTCCCGTGCCTGCAAAACTTCTGTAAGTATATTAATAATACTATTACTATTTTAGTATATTTAATAACTAGGGACTAAACTACCTCATTATTATAATATATGAGGTGGTTTATACTTCCGCGCGTCTTGAGGCAGGATTACAAGACTTGGGGATGGGTGCTTTTCGCCCGACTCAAAAACGATATTTTTAACTTCGATTGCGAGAAAATATCATACTAATATAAAACTCTTTGTCCTGACTTACCTACACGGTGTAACATGAGTGGTGGATCATCGGTATCATCGGTGGCTGGGGGGTGGGGGACTTCAGTATTGGAAAAGAAAATCATTAACCATTTGCGGCGAATTACTTTTTCGTTAGATTTATTCCTTAAGAACGCAGAAATATTACTACCACAAATAAATTTGAATCTCACTTCAACACGAACCGAACAATCTTAGTATTTTATTGTTAGATTTTTACCTGACTACCAACGAACTCCTACGTTGGTTGTCCGAAGGTAGTCAAGTAAAAATCTAACAACGGTAATAACGGTAATGCGGTTGGCACCACAAAACACAGACAAATTTGAATCTCAGGCCAACACGAAACGAAAAATCTTTCTTTCATTAACATTACATTAAATTACGATTTGGAAAATCTGACGTGAGATTAAGGGAGGGGGGGGGGGGGGGGGGTCGAAAAATTGCCATAATGAACTCACGTAATTTATGGATGGATCTGATCGAAGATAAGGCTTTTACAGGTTAATTACTTTGAGAAACCTAGGTGGCATGCTTTTTCCCACACAAAATGTATACGAATTATGTTTTAAAACAGTCATTTTTGAAATTACACAAAAAACTAAAAGGCAATCACTATAAATATTGTAATGAAAATGAGTATAAAGTTTTTCAAACGAAAATATTGAAATTGTTCATTAAATCGAAGGTTTTTAATAATTTAAACGACCATTCTCTAGAGTAACCAGCAACTTGGAACCATAAAATTCTATTAATAAAGTCAGTCATTAAATACTACGCCGAAATACATAAAAATGTAAATATTAAAATAACAAACAGGCAAAGGTATAATAAACTGATATTGTTTCAAGGAAAATAAAAAAAAATCTTTGTAAATCATTGTTTTATTATTACTTACCGACCTTACCGCGTCTCTACGTTTGCAGTCTATACACCGGCCAAACTCGGTATAGAATGTTTGTAAATAATCCACCCATACATAACCTAAAATCCTGTTTTCGCGTCTTTTTATATGGAACTAGCTGCTGCCCCCGGCTTTGCACGCGCTTTTTAAGTAGCCTATGTATGTCCGTCCCCAGAATATGTACCTATGTATTTACATAACTTGTCGATTTGTGTTCATTTCTTTAAAAAATTTTGCTTACAATTGTAAAAATTAAAATTTAATAGTTGAAATTAACGCCAAGCAAGTGAGTTTTAGTTCATTTGCGTCCTGATTTCTTTATAAACATTCTACATCGACTTTGGCTGGTGTATAGGTAACTATTTTTTAATCTGATGAATTTGCAGACCGTACAAAAGAGTGCAGTCTGTGTAAGACTGCACACTTTTCACGCATTGGCATATTTTCGATTTCAGGGCACAATAGAACCTTTATTTTATATAGAAAGTGTGTGCAATTTGATTGCACATTAAATGGTTATAATAATAATTAGGTTTATTGGCAATAAAACTTTTTTTAACTACTCATTAGGTAGTGTGCGTGCGTCGCACGCACGCAAATGATTTACGCACACATTCAGATATTTTCGATTTCAGGGCAGATAGGTCATTTATTTTTTCACAGAAGTTTGTGCAATGTAATTGCACAAACAATGTTAATAATAACAATTAGATTTAATGACAAAAACACTAAATTTGAACTACTCATTATAGAAGTGTGCGTGCGTAGGCATTGGTTAACGCACACATTCAAAGACAATGCCACAGTTTTTTGGTCCGAGGGCGCATCTAACGATTTAAATCTATGCTATTTAACGGGTATTTATCGCGTTTAATTACCTTATTTTCCCGACGTTTCGACAGGTTTACACACTGCCGTGGTCACGGGATGACTATGATATGACTATGACGAGTCATCCCGTGACCACGGCAGTGTGTAAACCTGTCGAAACGTCGGGAAAATAAGGTAATTAAACGCGATAAATACCCGTTAAATAGTATTTATAAATATGTGTTCAGATCGCGTAAGTTTAAAATATTTATTACTACTGGGAAATAATTCTAACGCATTGTCTGATAAAAATAATGCAAAGTGTAATTAATATTTCTGCAAAGCCAGAAGGCCAGTCGTATTAGTTATGCAAACTAATTTTAAAGTTTGAATAACATAATGCCGCGCCAAATCGATAATCTCTGTCATGGCTACCGTGTTCCAAGCTATGACGTCACCCCGCCACACCACACCTAAAAAGAAGAACTCATTGACACTGTAATCTGAGGATGTGTGACGTCACTTGCGATCCAACCAAACACAGCGTTTCCGGTCACGTGATCAATTGTATCAAAAAATGTGTAATTTTGATCCCATTTTTTTACATAGAAAAGGCATATTTTTAATAAAAATCACCTGATTACGCTTTGTTACGTTTTCACTGACTAGGATGAAAATAACTTGGAATTTATTTTTAATGTAGTCAAATAGCCTATTGGTTTCGGGACAAATTTGAGTCCGAAGGTAGAGTACTCTTGGAACCAGCATATCTTCCACAAGACACTCAAACTTACAACTGTTTAAGTACCTAGGTACAACCAAAATCCGACTATTTTAACAACCAATGTTCTATATAACATACATAGGTTTTATATGTATAAGGTTATTTTTTTCAGAATCTATTCATGAATATTGAACTTGTTAAAACCTTCCCTGAAAAAATCATAAACATATCTAAAAAAACTATCTCCGATAGGCAGGAGGTTTAAAGGAAGAACCACCAGTCGGCCTAAATCTTCGCTGAAGACAGGGCGCTATCATTGCGCTCATTACGGGAGGTAATGAGCGCAATGATAGCGCCCTGACTTCAGCCTGTACATATTAGTCCACTGTTAGACTGTTCCTAGTCTAGCAGTGGACTCATACAGACTGATGATGATAATGATGACTGATTTTTTTCTACATTGCAACACTTTTTATTACACAAAAAGACAATGGATGCGTCAAGCTGAAGACAGGGCGCAATTATTGCGCTCGTTAGGGAGAGGCCTTTGTCTAGCAGTGGACCAGTGGACTAATATAGGATGATGATGATGACTTATTTCTTACGACCTTTCAACACTGTTTGTAACAAAAAAGAATGGATGAAATCGGACAACGCGTTGATGAATTACAGCTAGATAAACATTTTGTCTTTCATCCCCTCTCCCAAGGGAACTGTACCGAATTACAGGATAAAAAGTATTCTATGTCCTTCCTCGCTGTATGAACTCAAATCATGCCAAGTTTCATTTGAATCCATCCAGTAGTTTCGGCCTGATGCTCAGCCAAGAAACAGGCAGACAGACAGACATGAAAGAAAACAATTACAGTTTTGGCTTCAGTATCGATATTAGAATCCCCTCCAAAAAGAATTTTCAAAATATCTTTAATGTACAGAATTGGACCTGATACAATTTTATTATAAGTAGGTATAGATATAGATTTCTTTGCCATTTTTATTAATTTTCAATTAAATAAGCCAAGTTCATCTGCAGTTAAATTGGTAGTAAGCAAATATTGTAAAGATTAACTTTTTTGTGTGTTCGTTACGCGCAAAAGGCACCGCCGCCGCCGCACTATGGGTCAGCAGCGTAATTATCGTGCCAAAAATCACTTTGACAAAAGTTAGATTTCTACATTTTTCTCAGTGAATATATGAAGTAGGATGATTGAAATATCATATACCACAAAAAATATGGTATAATAACATATTTTAATAGCGATAGCTTGAACTTGAATGTAAGGAAGTAAATTGATTGATGTAGGAAAAATTGTGATCCTCCACTTTCAGATCGATTTTTTTACAAATATTTGTTGATAAACTATTACTTATTATACATCATTAAAAGCGCGGTATTTAATACTTTCCACCTTATTCAAGCATATCCTTATATGGATAAGAAAATTAGCTTTTACAGTCAATTTTTGAAAGCCCTCCTATTTTTTCAGATTTGAAAATTCAAATTGAGTTTTCGTATTTACCGCTGTCTCCCGACAAGGAGTTACGACTACTATAACGTTCCTTGATCTGTATACTAATAGGATTTAAACTAAATTTTTGCCCCAATTTGACTTAGAGGCAAAAAAGTGTACCTACCGTGGGAAAATAGGAAAAATCATGAAAGTGGATTTTTTGGAAAATTTGGTTTAAATTGTAGCATATATCGTGGATTTTATTCACTTGATGACCTTAAATTTAATATTGAATGTTTTATTTTAATAAAATTTTATTAAAAAAAAAAATTCAAAATTCAATAACTTTATTCTTTAGGCTTACAAAATAAGCACTTAGACAAGTCAAATTTTATACATAATTTATACATTATTTTTGACGTAAGAAACATGGTTAACTAAATTTATGAAGGTACCTACTTTATAATTATTTCCGCTATAAATAAGAGAAAAATAGCATATTTTGATAAAAATTATCACCATATCAAAGAAAGAAACTAAATATTGCGGTTACCGAACCGCAATATTTAGTTTCTTAATAAAGAAATAAGTAAGTTATCAATTTTCAGTGGAAAATATTTCGAGGAACGTGTGCAAGAAACCGCAATGGAAATTGTATAGATTTCCATTGTCGTGTGCAAATACATATGTTATCAATAACTGTCACTATAAAAAGGAATTCAGGTTCCAACTACAAACGTTTAAACTGTTTTGTTAGATTTGTGCAAACAAGTGTATTAATAAATCAAAATGTGTGAATTCATTGTATCAAAACGCGAATTATGTTCTTTTTTATTCGAGAACGATGCCACTTCGGAAAATCTTCTTAAGTATTTGAAAGAAAACTATAACTTAACACCAACTAAACGCCAAAAAGTTCTCGAAAACATACAACAAAATATCTTACAAAAATTCCGTGATCGTTGGTCGAAAGCAACTTTTTGAACCAACCATATTTGTTTTTTTTAGTGATTCGTTTTTAGGCTAAAAATTAGCATTAACCCTCAAAAATTTGGTGAATATACTCAGAGTACTGCACAATTACATGTTGATAAATATAGGTGGAATTACATGCCCTCTTCTGTACACAAGATCTTACTCCACGGAGGAAATATAATCATTTTGCTGTTTTACCTATTGGACAATTGTCTGAACATGTTCAAGAGTCCCGCTATAAGGACTACAAAAATAAATCGATTGCAGTATTCCAGAAAATGCTCTAGGTCGGCTACAAATGAGGACGTTTTTCATTCATCTGATCCGTATATCTCTAGCCTAAGGAGACCAAGCGAAACTGTTCCGAAAGAACTGTGGCAGGAAGCTATATAAATCTTTTAGATTCTTAACCAACAAATGATCGTAAAAAAGTAAATGCAAGGTGCATTTACTTTTTTACGATTATTAGATTTTTTTTTAAAATTTTTTTTATTCTATTTTATATTTATAAAAGTACTTCTGTTATAATAATTACATACTAGTTTCCAATTTATCTTCTTTAATAGGTTTTTTATTACTTGTTACTTATTAAAAAGTAAGTTTTAATTTAACGTATTTTTTTTTATCTTAATTTATTTATTAATGTATAAGTATTATTTTCTACTATGTAAATGTAGAATTTTGTTTTAATTACGTCCATTGGATTAGTTAAATCCAATCTCCAAATCCAGCAAGAAACTTAAAAAAATATATTTTTTAAGTTTAGTGGCAATTTTTTAATACTAATAAAGAATTTTTATTTATTTATTTTTATTTCATTTATAGTCCATATATCTAAGAGTATAATTGCGAAAGATTCATTAAGATATTTTGAAAACTGAGAAAGTTACAGATTTTTGACACGATAATCACGCTCCTGTCCCATAGTGCGCCGCGCCGGCGCAACGCAAAGTTACTCCTACTACTCGTACCACAGGGATCTAAAGGCCGCGCGCAGCTAGTACAATGTCTGTGCTATGCTTCCTCCGCATTCTACCATGCCATGGAGGAAGAATCACACTATCAATACCAATTAAAGTTGGAAAACAAAAAAGTCGACTCTTTACAAGTTACAAGAACAACGGCGTGTACTCGAGTTTTGCGCTGGTAAGCCCGTTTATTAGTGACTTAGCACAGCTAAGCCCGCTAAGTCACGCTATAATAAGTTAAAATAAGATCTATAACTATGATTAAAATAATTTATGTGATTTATTTAAATATGTTGTATTTTAGCCTTATAATAATTTTTTATTTCATATCTAATCTTAAGTGACTACTGTAATTGGTTAGTTTTAATCGTGTTAGTTACTCAATAAATAAATAAATAATAAATAACTGTTCTATAGTCTGAAATAAATGATTATTATTATTATTATAATGACACAATTTCTGAGCAAGAGAAGTGAAAAATATATGCAATGCACCCATGGCCTTCTACTTACAGGCCTACAGCTGACTGTTTAAACGTACCTTTGCATAAGGCCCAGGTCGGTGTGAATGACGGCTCTAGGACAGGCTCTGCCAACAGCTGTTGTCTACAGTAGGTAACGGGTCCGCGCCCGGCCAACTCTTAAATGGAACGGCCTGTGCCGTGCCGTGCCAAGGCATCAGTGAACCGCATGTGTCTTCAGCCAAACGCATGTACGCGTCAGCTTATCGACACTACCTACTTCACTATTAACACAACGACTGCAGATGATGACCAGTGAACCGAACAAACGGCACATCACAGGTAATTATCATTAAGGCTGGTCATTAGTCATTGGGTAACGCGCTGCGCATACGTAACGCGGGAGTCACCACCTCACGGTCGCGGGTCCTTCCGCAAACGTTAACAAACTCGTCTTGTGTGTGCGGCACCTACCTATCTACGTACTCAGTGAGCTAGGTAAAGTGCACTTTCAGTGTTCGAGAGAAGGGAGCCGAGCTGCACTAGGTTCGTTACGGACCTGCTATATACCGAGAGGCGGTAAATGTAAAACCGATGGTTACATTGACAGCGAGAGTTTGATTTGCTAGCGGTTTCTAAACCATCTGCAGTTTTGTAACATGTTGCAATGAGTGACAAGACAACCACTTACACGCGGCTGGCTCCTTGGGACGCGCACGCGGCGGGGCGGGGCGGGGGTCGCGTGTGAGCCTAGTGCCAGGGGTCATGGGTCATGGGTCGGCTGTTGCAGGCATACCCAGTCATTGAATTTTATTACCGATGACACAAATTGTATTCCGAAGTTCTGATGAAGGAGCTGATTGTCGATTCATTTTCCTAAATATACCCTTTCTTTCTAAGGAATTGAATGAATTGAATGCTGGATGCGGCAAGGTGAAGACAGGGCGCTCATTGGGGGAGGCCTATGTCCAGCAGTGGACTGATATAGGATGATGATGATGATGAATGCACGATTGTAAAAACCCCCCTCAGACCACTTTTTTCGAATTCCTTTTATAATGGAAAAATGATCTCTATATGAAGACGGATCGATTGAGCTTAGAAACACACCTTGCTCGTAGTTCTTTTCTGCAGAGTTACCACCGCACCACAGCACCTTATCCTGGATACGATATGGTTTTTACAATCAACCATACACATGACAACTGATAGCTTGACTTGGCTTGTTTGTTTGTTGTTTGAGATAGAGCATTTGGGATTAAAACGGAGCCTTCATCGCGAAGAAAGGTTGTAGAGCATACATGAACTGGTAGAAAGGTTGTAGAGCATACATGAACTGGTAGAAAGGTTTTAGAGCATACATGAACTGGTAGAATTAAAACGGAGCCTTCATCACGAAGAAAGGTTGTAGAGCATACATGAACTGGTAGAATTAAAACGGAGCCTTCATCGCGAAGAAAGGTTGTAGAGCATACATGAACTGGTAGAATTAAAACGGAGCCTTCATCGCGAAGAAAGGTTGTAGAGCATACATGAACTGGTAGAATTAAAACGGAGCCTTCATCACGAAGAAAGGTTGTAGAGCATACATGAACTGGTAGAATTAAAACGGAGCCTTCATCGCGAAGAAAGGTTGTAGAGCATACATGAACTGGTAGAAAGGTTGTAGAGCATACATGAACTGGTAGAATTAAAACGGAGCCTTCATCGCGAAGAAAGGTTGTAGAGCATACATGAACTGGTAGAATTAAAACGGAGCCTTCATCGCGAAGAAAGGTTGTAGAGCATACATGAACTGGTAGAAAGGTTGTAGAGCATACATGAACTGGTAGAAAGGTTTTAGAGCATACATGAACTGGTAGAATTAAAACGGAGCCTTCATCACGAAGAAAGGTTGTAGAGCATACATGAACTGGTAGAATTAAAACGGAGCCTTCATCGCGAAGAAAGGTTGTAGAGCATACATGAACTGGTAGAAAGGTTGTAGAGCATACATGAACTGGTAGAATTAAAACGGAGCCTTCATCGCGAAGAAAGGTTGTAGAGCATACATGAACTGGTAGAAAGGTTGTAGAGCATACATGAACTGGTAGAATTAAAACGGAGCCTTCATCGCGAAGAAAGGTTGTAGAGCATACATGAACTGGTAGAAAGGTTGTAGAGCATACATGAACTGGTAGAATTAAAACGGAGCCTTCATCGCGAAGAAAGGTTGTAGAGCATACATGAACTGGTAGAAAGGTTGTAGAGCATACATGAACTGGTAGAATTAAAACGGAGCCTTCATCGCGAAGAAAGGTTGTAGAGCATACATGAACTGGTAGAAAGGTTGTAGAGCATACATGAACTGGTAGAATTAAAACGGAGCCTTCATCGCGAAGAAAGGTTGTAGAGCATACATGAACTGGTAGAATTAAAACGGAGCCTTCATCGCGAAGAAAGGTTGTAGAGCATACATGAACTGGTAGAAAGGTTGTAGAGCATACATGAACTGGTAGAATTAAAACGGAGCCTTCATCGCGAAGAAAGGTTGTAGAGCATACATGAACTGGTAGAATTAAAACGGAGCCTTCATCGCGAAGAAAGGTTGTAGAGCATACATGAACTGGTAGAAAGGTTGTAGAGCATACATGAACTGGTAGAAAGGTTGTAGAGCATACTTGAACTGGTAGAATTGATAAATCATCGAGTAGGCAGAGTGATATTTTTTCACAGTTCACTTGGTGAGCGGAGAGGATGTTATTGAATTCAAAAGGTGGTAGGTTCAATATTACTAAAGACCGACGTGTATACTGAGAACGGAGAAGGCACACTTCAGTATCTCCACGTTCCATCACCTAACATTTAAAAAGGTTGTAAGCGACGTGCCTATAAGAACGATTGAATACATTGATGGAATAGTGAAAACTACATTCTTGCTGAAGATGCGGCGACAGATTGTCATACCAGTACCACAAGAAGCTGCGTGCGGAACAAGGCAGCTCAGCATCAACTCTAAGAAAAAGGCAGACCTAAAAACTGCGTTAAGTTAGAGCCAGAAAATGAAAAATTTAAGTTTTGGAACGAAATTTTGGAGTGGCCTATATCGATCATGTTGTAAATGACGAATCAGATTAATATGTGCATATTTTTAGGTAATAGCTTCGTTGTTTAGGTAAACCAAGCAAATAAAATATAATTAACATACACACGAGGTGTGTTGTGTGTTACAATCAATGTCCTATTTTTTTGGACATTGATTGTAAAAACGCTCCTCGTAGGTACATAATGACTGTAAAAACCCACCTTATTTGAAAGTTTCAAAAAATATTTAAAATAAACTAATGATAATTAATGTGAAAAAAATATTACATGTCTCTTTTAATTACTTTATTTTAATACACAGAAAAATTAATTCATTGAGAACATTTTTTACACTAGATAGTTTTTATTGATTTCCCGAAACTTTTTTACAATCACGCATTCAATTTATTACGGGGACCTATTCAATTCGAATCCATTTTGACAAATTCATTTTTAGGCTCCGTACCTCAAAAGGAAAAAAGGATCCCTTTATTGTCCGTCTGTCATTCCTCTTTTGTCAGAAACGCGTATCGAGTTGTAATTCATATCATATGATCATATACTCAGGTTCGTGATCTCTTGGAGCCGCGATATAAATCAAACTTCTAAGTCAACGCAATCAAAAGTTACAGCCGTTTATGCTCAATTTTGTCCTTCCAAGGGAATCACGTGCACGCAAAACCTATAGGTAGGGTACTTCCCGTTGAACCAGAATAAAAAATCAAAATCAAAGAATCAAAATCATAAACTTATAAAATTATACGGAACCCTCGTTGCGAGAGTCTGACTCGCACTTGACGTTAGTATTTTTAAATATTTTTAACTAGAGAGGCGCGCTTGGCGCGGACCGACCTAGAGTCAATGTAGAGTGGAGTGACCTATTTGACTTTTCAATGGAACATTAATCGCCTGAATGATGCATATTAATTCCATTCAAAGCTCTATGAATATAGAATACAGTTATGATTAGCTCCGTGATTGACATGATCGGCCGTCACCACCGGGCCGCGGACGGTCCAGCGACCCGGCCGACGTCTGTTTGCGGCCCGCTGCGCTGCGGCACTCACTCTGTGTTGAAAACATGTCGCCGACCGAATACATTGCATAACTAGGTACCTACTTACACTTGCCTACATAACTAACCTACACAATGCCTTTGTACTATGGATTGGCAGAGAGAGAGGTGCGATGGAGTATCCTAGGGATCTCACTCTCACCTTCAACATGTAGGCAAGCTTATGAAGGTACTGCCCGCAGATAGATTTATAAATGTCTTTGAAATAAATGAAAAGGCTTCGCTCACACGAAGCCAACAACCTTCACTGATCATGTATTCAAGTTACAGGTTGAATGGCGCCGCTCACCATGCACCATGCGCCATGCTCTCACTTTTTATTTTAAAACGAACGTTTTTAGCGAATTTGAAACGAGATCTGAAGGTTAGTGCTCATTGCCAGAAAGCTATAATCACAACTCACTGTCTGATGGAGCAAGGATCACTCCACTCCTCGTCACAAGAAGACTCTCTCAGCACATCCAGGTCGCGACAATACTGTCACGCGGGCGCGGGAGGAAGGAACGGCGGGCTACTCCCGCTGGACCGAGAGAGCACTAGGAGGCAGCACTTTACACATGAACCACTGAAGCACAAGGTACCGTGTAGTGTGGCGCTCGCTGCCGCTCGACTGCGCCGCCGCGCGCCGCGCGTCCACCACCACCGCGCCAGGACCGGCCCCGGGGCGCCCGCGGCCCCAATTGCCTAATCACATTGCGATCTTAACGAGATGTCCTATTCATTAAACGTTGCTGATAGTGCTCTTGAAGTTCCATTTCCGTACTTAACGAATATTTAGCAATCAAAGACTTTTTGGTGTTCAATAATAAGTGAAAGGTAGATCGGTGGGGTGGCGCTGCCGCGCTGCTGCCGCGCTGCGGCCGCGCTGCTGCCGCGCTGCTGCCGCGCTGCAGTCAGATCGAATAGTTCCCTTCACGCCGAGTCCTGTAGAGTAGAATCGAATCGATTCCCGCAACGTCGATTCTTGCTAAGCTGAACCAAGTTACGGCACAGCTGCGGATTATCACTTCTTCACACCTTCCTTCGATCTGGAATCGAAGGCATAATATTAATAATTTACTTACATTTCACGAAAGGGGCGAGGTAAGATGGCCCGGGCGCCATTCGATAATCACTTTTCCATTTCCTGCATCAAAGACACACAACTGCCTCCGGGAGCCGCGCAGCGCACTCACCTTGTCGAAGTTAAGGTCAGGTCGCCCTTCACTTCACTCGACCTATATAAGGGTATACCTACCTCAATAAAGGCTGAGAACATCCTATCAAAAGCTGCTTATCACACTTGATACTTGGTAAACACAGGCTTGTGCTCGTGGCTTGCTTACACAAGTTAGGACGGCGCTGTCCGTAATATGGAATGAGTCGTCACTCGTCGTATTATGTGTAATTAAATTATGCAACACGTTGCGTCACGGCGGCGGCCGACGCGACGACGACGTGTCGGATTGGAGCGGAGAAAGTCGCGGGCGCGAGCAATGTCACCGGCGGCGGGGGGTGTAGCGCTGAGCAAGCACACGGAAGGCTGTTACGACACCGACCGGACTGGTCCACTTGCGAGGAGACGGGGACACTAGGTACCGGTTCTTGTATTGTACTCGTACATCCAACCGATCACTGCTTACTGATAGATAGTAGAGATGGGCCGAACATGGGTTTCACCGAATACGAACATTCGGCCGAATGTTCGGTAAAACTTTTACCGAACCGAATATTCGGTACATTTGATTCCGTTCCGTCGTATATGAGATGTCATATTTGTCTTATATCTCAGTAGACTATAATGAAGTTCCTAAATCTTAATGTGTAGATTAAGTGATTGATCTCTTAAATATCAACCTGAAAAGTACAAACAAATTACAAATTTTCTGTATAAAGAACTATATTGGTTGAATAGGATAGGTTTAAACGTTTAATATCAATAAATATATTTTGCGACGCTATGCTGAGTAGAAACTAGAAAAAAATATTATTCATAATCTACTAAGGTGTTGTGATTTGATTCAGCTATTCTCTAACACAATAAAGACTGACCGAAATAAATATCTTGTTTATTTTCCTTCAATTAAGGCCTGTTTAATATATTATTATAAAGAGTTAACACAGAAGCCTAATCCCAAAACAGCTAGATACCTATATTTTGCATTAAGTTATTATGAATTCCTTGCCTACCCTGCAAGGGATCCGGCGTGAAGTTATTGATTGAAGTTATTATCTTTTTACCAACCTACTTTAATTGAAAATAAAGCTTCAGTGACGACAAAATCAGAAAGCTACACTCTAAAATACTTACTTCATTACACTGTACACTCAAATCATGATAATACACGGGTCTTAACAGTAAAAACTTTGAGTATCACTTTGCCGAACATTAGGTGATTCAGCCGAATATTCGGCCGAATATGAATATTCGGTAAAGCTGCCGAATATGCCGAATACCGAATATAAAACGAATATTCGGCCCATCCCTAGTAAAAAGATAATAACTTCAATCAATAACTTCACGCCGGATCCCTTGCTATTTTATTTATTTGATGGAATACTATCTATTAGATAGTATTCCATCAAATAAATAAAATAAAATAAAAAGAGCTTTATTCCATATCTCACACATAGTCATATCATAAGTACAGTAAAGATGCGCGACTGCGAATGATCTGACAAGTCGAATGATCTACAACTACTAATTTACTCATTCGACTTGAACATTAGTAATATACTAATCTCCCAAGTCGAATGACAACTACTAATTAGTAATTACTAATACCTCTACAAACTGATCATCCGAATTTGTTAGTCGATCCGTGATTTTGTGAGCCATGTTGCGCGCGGCGTTGCGATGTGGTTCCGCCGTGGCGTGCTAGATGGCGCTGATTGTGAGTTTTCGATTGATTTCATCCACCCGATCCTATACAATAGTATAAAATAATATTTTGCGTAAAACGAAACGTAACTCCAAAAACAAGGGGTTTCGTTCTTTTTTTTTTTATTCTATCAAGCTATTCATATTGTTAAAATAAGATTGCTTCATGTTCGTTTTTTTTTTATTAAAACTCCTGATATTACATCCACCTTTTTATTTTTAAACTTACTAACTTGTACTCTTAGAACTTTTACCTGTGAAGCATCGTGTGGCGGCGACGTAGAAACCCGGAGTGTGCCGGAGTCGAATGAAATGTTGGTATGATACTATCTCTCTCTAACTAAGGCCGCTCCCGCCCCAGCTTGACTATCCACGTCAAATAACCGACGACTGCCGAGTCGCTCCGACTCGGCAGTCGTCGACTTAGTCAGTCGGACTCAATTCGTTAGTGTTCGAATCGGAGTCGATGACTGCCGAGTCGACTCGGCAGTCGTCGATTAACGAATTGATACCGACTGACTAAGTCGACGACTGCCGAGTCGGAGTCGATGACTGCCGAGTCGGACCGACTCGGCGCAGTCGTGCAGTCGTCGACTCAATTCGTTATTCGACGACTGCCGAGTCGAATCAACTCCGATTCGAATGGTTCGAATGATTTGTGAAGTCGAATAATTCGACTGAAATCATTCACAGTCGCGCATCTTTAAAGTACAGTTTTAAACAAAAAAAATGGTAATAGTAATAATTAAATAGTCATTCTTATTTTAATAATAATAAAAATATAGCATTGAAAGTTAATTATGTATTGCGTCATGAGATGTTCGTTATAACGTGATATGGACCGCCTTCGGCGGTATATGCCTCCTCCAAGGATCTCCAGTAATTTCGGTCTTTGGCTTTTCGTGGCCACATTTTTCCCGCCACTTGTCTAACGTCGTCATTCCATCTTTTGAATGGTCTTCCTTTTTTCCTTTTTTGGTCAAGTGGTATCCAGTTTGTGACTATGTATGGCCATCTGTTTGGTTTTAATCTTTGGATGTGTCCTGCCCATTTCCATTTTAAGCCCAATATTCTTTTGACCACGTCTTTTGTTCTGGTTTTCCCTCTAACTGTTTCGCTTTTCACTCTATCTCTGAGTTTGATTCCTAGGAAGCTTCTTTCTATGCCTCTCTGGCATACTCTAAGTCTTTCTAGCATTTTCTTTGTTGTGTTCCAGGTTTGGCAAGCATAGGTCAGGCAGGGTGTTAGGCATATGTCCATGGCTTTACTTTTTAATTTGATGGGAAGATTGCTCTTGAAAATTTCTTTCATTGCCCAGTATTTGTTCCAGGTCGATTTTATCCGTCTATTTATTTCTTTTTCCGTACAATAGTCAAATGCAATAAGGTGTCCAAGGTATACATATTCATCGACGTATTCTAGGTTTGTTAGACTGGCCGTAATAGGTATTTTTGTTTTATTTGTTTAAGTTAGAACGAGTATTTACAATTGAAACAATTGAGCTAACTGCAGACTGTTGCGAACAATCTGGAATTAGTTAACATTGCCCTGCTACCTAATAAAACAAGACTTACATACAAAACAATGCTGCGGTTAATTAAATCGCAAATTCCCGAGTGTCATCCAAAGTCTTATATACTTAATAATAAAAATAATAATATAAATAATGCTGGACAATTCACACAGCATTATCTAGCCCCAAGCTAAGCAGAGCGCCTGTTATGGGTACTAGATAACTGATATAGGTACATAACATAATACAATACATAGATAGATATTTTTTATTATACATAGAAAACGACCACAACACCCTGAACAAATGTCTGCAGATCGTACACACATTTGTCCCGAGGCGGGAATCGAACCCGCAACCTTTTACATAATCATTTACATAATATACTAAAAATAAAAAGGGTCCTAATATTGATCCTTGTGGGACGTCTAATTCAAGTTTTGAGCCCCTAGATCTTTCTTTACCAATATTTACTTTTTGGACTCTATCAATAAATAAGATTGCATAGGTCTAGTGCCTTGTTGCCATGAATGAATTCCATAGTGTTTACAGACTAATACAGACAGACGCAAGTTAAGTAAAGTTAGACAACAGATCAATTCGCAAGTTACTTATAGGTGTGTTCTTCTCATGATCAGTATAAAAGTGTGTAGGTACCTACCTAGGTAGCTTAGTTACTCTTTCGCCAACACATTTAAAGTCAATCTAAATTCTTGCAGTTTTAAAGAGCGTTGATCAACAAAAAGCGACCAAGTTCTAAGAGCCCTTGGGATAGCCTCTCGCCAACAAATTAACGAACAACTATTCTATTGAAGAGTTCTGAAGCTTTGCGCAAAGTTTCCAGCACTTGTATCAAGGGCGAATAACTTGAAGTCATCGTGAACTGTGATACGTGGGGCCGCGCGTCCATCGAAGCGGTGCGGCCCCCGAGACTCACGTTCGCCGCCGCCGGAGTGGCGTGGCCCCCGAGACTCGCACGCTGAGACAGAACGGACCGGCTCAGATGTTTGCCTACCGCTGGCCTACACAGCTGTATGCTATATGAATGATTTTTGAACATTATAAATATAAATTTATTCGAAAACTAGTAAAAGCCAGACTCAAGCGGGATCGGAGGGAGACCACCGGCGGCACATTCGTAACATCTTCGTCTGTTTCTAGTGTCAGGCAGATGGGGGCGGTTGTAGCTGACCGATACTCAAGGTAGGTGCAGACCCCTAAGCCCCCATATTAACTTTCTTTCCGATTCATTCGGAAACTACGTCCCCGATTTTAATTGAATTTTGCATACTTAGTAGGTATGTTAAAGAATTGTCAAAGTAAACGCTGATCTCGTAGTTTTCAAACGTGGCTAGCTTTGCTAATGTTCTATTGACGCTTCAGTGTACGCGAGGCCTTACAGCCATCGACAAACTGTGATACTGTTAAACAAATAAGTATCTTAGAAAACTTTTTAAGTAGATAATTTAGTTGTGAGTTTTTGTGACGCTGCTGGCTTGGGCGCGCGGGCGGGCGGGCGCGCGGGCGGGCGGGCGCGTCGAGCGCGAGAGGCAGTTCGCTGACAATGTCAGCCTATTACAGGCTCTAACCTTATAGTTCATCGCATAAGAGCGCCGTTGGCTCCGTCTGCTCTGGGCAGTTGCTCAAATATTGTTCTTATCATTAGAACTTCAACTTTAGCTTACGAAACTTTAATTGATGTATTTACAACAAAAAATATAATAAAATAATTATAAAATCGTAATTTGTTACATACTTAGTATTTAGTAAGCAGTTCGCTGGATGAAACTTGGAGCACATGGCCCATTCAAATGTGTGCTGCGCAAGATTCGTAGCACGTAGCGTGGCGCGCTGTAGCGTGGCGCGCTGTAGCGTGGCGCGCCGTAGCGTGGCGCGCCGTAGCGTGGCGCGCCGTAGCGTGGCGCGCTGTAGCGTGGCGCGCTGTACCATGGGACGCTTTCGAACCTGAATTACGATGTGAATCTGAACTCGAATCCTCTACGCGTTTCTGAGAAAAGAGGGCTGACAGACGGACAGACGGACAACAAAGCGATAAATATCCGATAAATAAATCTTTAATAGGACTTCAAAGTGATAGGATATAACTTATAAGGGTTCCTTTTTTCTTTTTGAGGTACGGAATCCTAAAAGTAATCCTGTCTGTCCGTCTGTCACCAGGCTGTATCTCATGAACCGTTATAGCTAGACAATTGAAATTTTCAGAGATGATGTATTTCTGTTGCCGCTATAACAACAAATACTAAAACACAGAATAAAATAAATATTTAACCCATACAACAAACGTGATTATTTTGCTCATTTTTGCTCGATATTGATAATGGCAAAAGTTAGACGCTTGAAACATTCACAAAATATTAAGTTATATTATATTCACTTTAAAAATAAATAATTAAATTAAAGGAAAACAAATATTTAAGGGGGGCTCCCATACCTACAGCAAACGTGATTTTTTTGCCGTTTTCCTCAAACTCTTCGAACTCAAATGATATCCCATCAAAAACAAAACTTGTAAAATAAACCGTAACCGTAGGTAAGTTCCGTAACCGTACCAGGTTACGGAACTTACCTACGGTTACGGTTAACGGTAACCGTACCAGGTTACGGAACTTACCTACGGTTACGGTTTATTTTACAAGTTTTGTTTTTGATGGGATATCATTTGAGTTCGAAGAGTTTGAGTTAGGAGAAGGAAAGTTTTTTAATTTAGTTCAATCAAAATAACCATAAAACTTTATAGGTATTGTCAGCAGTCTAAATAAAATAAAAACAAATAAAATAAAATGCTATTATTTCAGATAGGTAGCTAAGATCCATAATTTGTTAGTAACAAAGACTTATAAGAAAATGTTAGTATTTTTAGCTACAATTATCTATTATGGTCAAATTCAGTAGGTACCTATAAATTAAATCAAACTAATTAGAACCAGATTATCTAAAGCAGTTGTAACACAACACAACAGACGCAGCACGTCGCCCGCCGTCGCGTCGTCGCGTCTTTTGTCGTTAGCAATCTGCGTGCACTCGGCGTGCACTCTCGGCATGCACTCCGCGTGCACTCCGTGTGCACAGCGCGTGATGAGGTAAGTTCCGCCGCGAGATGTCACCACTACACCGACAACAAGACCAATGTCAACAAAACAAAAAGTGGAAACTGCCAAATGCCAAATGCCGTGGTTTCTTGTTACAACTTTGGGAAACTTTAGAGGTACCTATGTTCTGCCGCAACGTAATTACATTTACGGTCGTTATTCCAACAGTTTGTTGGCGTACCTAGGTACCTACTACACTCGCAAACCTAACATTGCCATTTACTCAGACTAAGTAAGAACTCGCCTTATAATAATGTAATGGTAACGTAATGGCTCACCATTCCTGTTACTGCGTACATTATAACTGCAGGCTGATGCTGATGTGCGCCAGCCAGCAGTAATGGCTCACCATTCCTGTTACTGCGTACATTATAACTGCAGGCTGATGCTGATGTGCGCCAGCCAGCAGTAATGGCTCACCATTCCTGTTACTGCGTACATTATAACTGCAGGCTGATGCTGATGTGCGCCAGCCAGCAGTAATGGCTCACCATTCCTGTTACTGCGTACATTATAACTGCAGGCTGATGCTGATGTGCGCCAGCCAGCAGTAATGGCTCACCATTCCTGTTACTGCGTATATTATAACTGCAGGCTGATGCTGATGTGCGCCAGCCAGCAGTAATGGCTCACCATTCCTGTTACTGCGTACATTATAACTGCAGGCTGATGCTGATGTGCGCCAGCCAGCAGTAATGGCTCACCATTCCTGTTACTGCGTACATTATAACTGCAGGCTGATGCTGATGTGCGCCAGCCAGCAGTAATGGCTCACCATTCCTGTTACTGCGTACATTATAACTGCAGGCTGATGCTGATGTGCGCCAGCCAGCAGTAATGGCTCACCATTCCTGTTACTGCGTACATTATAACTGCAGGCTGATGCTGATGTGCGCCAGCCAGCAGTAATGGCTCACCATTCCTGTTACTGCGTACATTATAACTGCAGGCTGATGCTGATGTGCGCCAGCCAGCAGTAATGGCTCACCATTCCTGTTACTGCGTACATTATAACTGCAGGCTGATGCTGATGTGCGCCAGCCAGCAGTAATGGCTCACCATTACATACATTAGTAAAGCATCCCTTATCTCCTACATAATTTACGTGAAACAAGGCGCCGTCTCCACAACTCGAGACCCATTTAAATACATCGAAAGTACCACAATGATTCTCGCATTTAAACGCCAACTTTAGAGCATAAATTGGTATAAAGGGGCGTCATTAGCCGACTCTTAAAGTTGCGGTGGGGAAGGGTGTTCAAGTTGGAAGTCGGCAACTTCCAGTTAATTGTTCTTCCGCAGGTCCTCAGGCCCAGGTGCTTGCCCCCGCGCGGCGGCATTCCACTCCACCCTGATGTGCGAGTGTAATGTACACGAGCTCACAGCGGCCGAGGAGAGCCACTAATCAAGCTCTCACAGAAACTCTACTTTGTATGATCAAAGATTTTGCATTTAGCAAGCTCTCTTCTGCTTTATGTATCGAAAGGAATCCGCGTGAGAGTCTGCGTGGTACCTTACGTAGGTACCTGATGAGTGTTGTCTCGAAGCGCGTCGCGCAGCCGCCGACCTCGTGTGCACAGGACAGGCTGGAGGTCCTGCGGTCGCGCTGCTGATAGTTCCATCTACGTCGGTTTCGCCGACAGAGCGCGCCGACCTAATGTCATGTCCCCGACAAGAACTTGCCTAATATCAGAATCTTAGTGAGCAGGTATCTGACTCAATCTGTTCTGAGAGTTTTTAATTAGTTACTTCGCTCCTATAGTTAGGTAGGTACGTAACTTATTACGTACATTTAATACCTAATTACAAGGATTGACCTTGTAATAAAACGTCTGTTAAGTAAAGCTGTTCCGAGAAAGTTCATTAGTCGTCGCTTCAAGTACCTACGTCTGAATGTTCAACCCTGACGACAAACGTAGCTCCACCAAGATGGTTTAAACACTGAAGCTAAACGCAATCAGCTTTCCGTGCGAGTTATCAAGGGGATCAATCGATCTGAAGCCAATTCCGTTCGGCACCGGCCACCGCACTGACTGCGGCTGTCTAATCTGTGAGCGAGCCTCGGGACTCCGTTTCGTATGTAAATCTGCCTCCGCCTCCGCCTCCGGCGGCACCGCGCCTGGCCGCTAACCACAGGGTGCCGCCGCCGCTGCCGCCCGCCCGGGCTCGTTGTCCCGATCACAGGGCGCCCCGTCGCCGCCGCCGCCGCCGCCGCCGCCGCCGCCCAGCACCCGTTACCTGCATCATCCGTACAACCACAACCACATACGACTCAGCTCACTTTACAAATCTTATTGCTGGTCGACTGAATCTTATAAGGATTGTCTAGTAAAATTTGGAAGATGTCTGAAGCAGTTCTTACTTAAGAAGTGTTATTACTCAATCGAAGAATACCTTAATGACAAATATTGAATACATCCTTTCTAGAATAATGGTAAGAGTAAGTTTGACCACATAAATGACATGGAATTATAATGAAATCTACGTGGTTAGGTATGTATAATTTATATTATCAGATCGAGATATATGATCGAGATCGTAATATTTTTTTTGGGATTTATTAATTTGTTATATTATCATTTTATTTTGACATTTTTAACCTGAGCAAAGTAATTACTGTGATATAAATGTTATTTTCACTTCTCTTGCTCGAAAAGTGTATCATAATAGTGTAGCTTAGCAGGCCTAAAACTCGAGTTTAATCCCTCGGGCTAAAAAGTAATTTTTCTTTTTAATTTTTGTCTAAAATCATCAGCCAGTACAAAGCATTCGTTCTCTTACATAAAAACTCGACTTCTTGGTGCTCCGTCAACCTTTTTTTTGAAAATAGAACCGTCTTGGTGATGTTTTATGAAGGTTGATTCTTCCCTTCACGGTAGAATGCGAACTCTTTCGTTGCGGGTTAAATAGAGATTTAAAAAAAAAGATGGTATTGGCGCTAAATCTCTAGAATTTTCTTCATTCCAAATCACAAACTTTTACGTTTAACTTCCTGACTTTTACTTCCAAATTGTGAACGTGAAAAATGTCATCAAGTGATAGTGAAGATGCTAATATGCAAATGGAAGAAAAGGGCAAAGAAATAATTATGAATCTGTTGCCGACAAAATCACGTGGAATATATTTAAAGAGTTACGAAAATTTTATGAAATGGAGAGATGAGAAACGTGTGGATTCTTTTACAGAAGGGGTTTTTCTCACTTATTTTGATGAATTATCGAAAAAATTCAAATCGTCGACTCTTTGGAGCACATATTCAATGTTAAGAATGACCTTACAAACGAGACACGACGTTGATATTAAAAAATATGTAAATTTAACGGCTTTACTGAAGAAATTGTCCACTGGATACAAGGCAAAAAAATCTAAAGTCTTGACGACACAAGAAATCGAAACATTTTTAAATAACGCTCCAAATAAACAATACTTGGCAACAAAGGTAACCTACTACTTATGTACTCAACTCAAACTAAATAAATAGATACCTACCTACATACCTAAATTATGTACCTAGGTTATTACGATTAATAACACACTTATTTTTTTGTTCAACAGGTTGCTTTAATTTATGGAATCAGCGGTGCATGCAGAGGAATAGAGCTTGCTAATATAACGCTAGAAAACGTAGAAACGGATACAAACCTACAAGCTGTGAGTCTGCCGAACACGAAAACAAACAAAGAGCGTAAATTTGTCATCAGTGGAGAATACCTTAATATAGTTAAAGCCTATCAGGAGTTACGTCCCACTAATGTTTCAACGAGAAGATTTTTTCTAAATTATCAAAATGGTACCTAAATGCACAAGGCAAGTCATAGGCAAAAATAAATTTGGTAACATGCCTAAAGATATTGCCACTTATCTAAATTTACCAAATCCGGAACTCTACACGGGCCATTGTTTCCGCAGAACATCCGCGACTCTGTTGGCGGACTCGGGTGCGAATATAACGACATTAAAACGGCACGGTGGATGGAGGTCCGATCAAGTGGCTGAAGGTTATATAGAGGACTCTATACAAAACAAGTATCACGTCACGCAGCGGATTACGGAAGGAATCAATATTCTACCAAACATTACAGAACCCCAAGCATCTACATCGCGGGATTGGATGAATATGTCAACTCAGCTGAAGCCGCACTCAGATCTTAATAATGCACGAAACTCAAGCATGAGTCGAGTCTCTCCAACTTTTACTCCACAACAATCAACTCAAAATATTACACACACATCCCAATCACAGAGAACCGAAATAAAATTGCCCGGGAAAAACATATCACTAAACATTCAAAATTGCTCTAACTGCACATTTAATTTTTAATAAAATTTCTGAAAATTGTCTAATTTTGAATTGTTTTATTTTCTCGCAATCGAAGTGAAAAGTAGAGTGTTTTACTCGGGCCAAAACCACCCATTATAACTCGGTCTTCTCATCCTCCCTCGCTACGCTCGGGAGTATAACAACCTCGTATATAATGGGATGGTTTAGTCCCTTGTAAAACAATCTACTATTAATTGTGCTTTGAATTGTATTATTTTAGTTCTGTAATTTATTATCTTAATTAATTGAATGTATATTTTTATGTTATGTACCAAATTCCGACACAATTGTTATTGTTTGCGAATCAATAAATGAAAAAAAATATGAAACTTTTTATGTCAAAACATAATTATTACCTGTGATGATAGGTAGTGTATCTGTGGTTATAGCCGTGGTGGTCCATCAGTGCCTAAAGAGATTGCTTCTAAGCGATAAGGCCGCCCATTGAATAATCAG
The DNA here is from genome assembly GCA_947086465.1 of Eupithecia exiguata. Taxonomy (NCBI): domain Eukaryota; kingdom Metazoa; phylum Arthropoda; class Insecta; order Lepidoptera; family Geometridae; genus Eupithecia; species Eupithecia exiguata. Next base: position 12,845,576 of record OX352240.1, on the reverse strand, counting down.
AATAATCAATTTATTGGTAATAATATTACATGTCAGACAGAAAAAAATATTATTATCGCTAAGGATAATACATAAGTAATATCATTTTTTAATCTTATTATGATTTCATTACAATATAAAATTTAAATATTATTCTATCTTTTGTATATACTCGTATACTCGTCCACACTGTAAAACGCCCTCTCGACGAGCATTGTACTTGTGGTATTTTTATTAGTGTACAATAAAACATTCTCGCAGGTAGGTAGGCATTGTATTGTTGTTCTCTACGTGCCCCGCCAGTCAGTCAGCCAGTCAGCTCAGTCTCAGGCCACATTCCCTGCACTCACTAACATCGATAGGATGAAGGCAGAGGATGATGTTGATGATCCATGAATGGGATATATGAGCAAGTAGTATGTTTCCACTGCTCGCCGACTCCTCAAAGAAACGACAGTGTTCCATCAAATAAAAATATTGGAAGCCAAGCAGGTCCTATGGTGTGGGCGCCGCCGCCGCCGCGCCGGCTCCTCCAGCGCCGGGTCGAGGCTTTCAGTAAGTACCTCATCCAATCATATTATATAAATTTAAAGAGACTTTTTGCTGAGCAAGTAGAAAAGAAACGATGACTTACGTTGCGACAGTTTATTTGGGTAGGTAGGTAGGTACATTATTCATTTCAAGAAGAATCGTAGAAAATGGAACTGGGTGAAAAGTTTATCCACCTTTATCTTCAAACATTGCTCTAGTACTACAATCCAAGGATCGGTGGAGGTCTAGAGCACTCTATTACAATCCAAGGATCGGTGGAGGTCTAGAGCACTCTATTACAATCCAAGGATCGGTGGAGGTCTAGAGCACTCTATTACAATCTTTGCCTGAAGGTTCCTATCGTAAAACTAACTCGTAAATCTCATGTTCCATATTAGAAAAATGATATGTCAGAACAAGATTTGCTCGGCCTCGAGTGTTCGTCCGGTCCTTACGATGAGCAGGATAGCCGATAGGTACGTAATTAATTAGATATACAGCAAGTGATTACGTTTACAAATAATTCCTACATAGCTTGAAACGAACGAATCTTAATGATTCAAAAGGGTTCTCTACACGAAGTTTCACCCAGATACATGCATGGTAACGTTACTTGACTTGACTTGGCGACGCGTGACGACGGGGTGGCTGCAAACTATTGAAAACCTATTGACGAATGTATTTATATAACGGTACGGTGGTATTTATATAAACAAAACTAGCAAACACGACCGTTATAGCGGCAACAGAAATACGTCATCTGCAGTAATCTATATATAGATTACTGCAGATGACGTATTTCTGTAACTTCTCAAATAACATCAAATACTAAAAAACAGAATAAAATAAATATTTAAGGAGGCTCCCATACACCAAACGTGATTTTTTGCCGTTTTTATAGATAATGGTACGGAACCCTTCGTGCGCGAGTTCGACTCGCACTTGGCCGGTTTTATTTTAGTATAATATTAGTATTGATATGGATGGATGTATGTAGGTATAATGAAAGATTATTTCCTAATAAACACGTTTTCTGAATAAACCAGCAGGGCTAGGATGCGCGCCACAAAAGTCGTCGTGCACGTGACGACTATTCATAGTCGTCGTCAGTTGTTGAGTCGTTTGCTCTAAGATGCGCGCCACGAAAGACTCAAGACTCGTTGTCGAGTGAGGTTCTCATGCAGATGAAGCCACGCCCACGCAACACTCGTTGAGTTCATTCAAATTGTCTCTGGTTTTAGTAAGCTGCATGGAAGAAACATAAATTAACCTCCTTAGTTTTCGTCTCCATACTGGTAATTTGCACTTTTCACTGGCAGAATGGTGGAAAAGTAGAAAAGCCTCGAGACAAAAAAAAAGAAGAAGCAATTTCAATGTTTTGCGCGCACATAATCAAACTTACTTTTGGTTTTTATTCGATAATTCCTTAGCAACTTGTTATGAAAACTTTTATTATTACCTACGATATCCAAAGAAAACTACCTATAAGCGCCAAAATTATTGTGTCAATTACTATGCACGAACCGACTAGTTACGGGTGTTCAATGAACTTATATCGTGAGTTTGGGCATGGTGTGCACCACAAGCGCTAGTTCATCCCGTTGTTTATTTCACAGTAAACAGCATTATTTGTGGGTTTAGTACCTCACAAATACGCTACGAGACGAGCACCTGAATATAATGTAAGTACAATGTGATGTGTTTCCGGGACCTGTGTGTGTACCTACCTGGCATAACAAAATGTAACAAATAAAATTGTAATTGGTAGAATAATATAAATACTATTTCAAACCTTACATCTAAGAAGTACCTAAGTCATGACTATAATATGTTTTCTCTATATTTCAGACGCAGTATATCATCAAGCCAGCACGAGCTTTAGAAAGCAACAGAATCTAAGGCTTTACTTCTTATTGCAAATAAAACTAATTTACAATTATTCAAAACGTTCTTTATTTTGTAGACACATTTATATCAGTTTAGCTTTTTAGGCCTGAAATGATATCAAACAGACAGAATTACATTTATAATCGCATTACAATATTAGCCCCTGTTTATAGGTAAGTTAAGAAGGTATATAATATTAGGGTAGTGCAGAATATACATAAATAGGTTCCTATCACTGATACTTGCCTGTCTACCTAGTAAGGTAGGTTACTAATTTTCACGGCCGTAATTCTGTGATTTTACGTTTCTTTAGATTCAGCACTAACTGCCAAATCAAGTACTACCTACACAGACATAGGTTTATATTATGCCATTATTACTTTTCTATGCCACGAAGCACGTCTTTATATCCACGCAGGATGGTTTTCTACCTACACTTATCTACCTACTAGAGAAACCAAGACTATTTTAGGTAAGTACCTAAATCAATAGCATCGCACAAGTAGCTCTGACTCTTCTTCGTTTTTTCGCATTCAGTAATGCTATTTTTACAAAATATTTATTAACAGAGGTTAATAAACACTTTGAATTAAATTTATATTTTCTTCAAGACTCCATCTCGTCGTGATCTCGTCGTAGTAATAGAAGACGATTCGTAACTCGTGTGAAACTGTCAAAAGTCGAGATGAGATGAGAAAATTGGGCGCGCATCTTAGAGTTTGACGAAAAAGGTTACCACAGATAGGATAAACATTCATTATTATCGTGACGACTATTTGGTTGTGCATGCTAGGGATCGTCGAGAAGTCGAGATGCCGCCATTTTTCACGACTTCTCGACACTTCTTGTGGCGCGCATCCTAGCCCTGCTGGTAGGGAGTATCTACGGCACTTACTTGTTAAAGATCGATAAGTTGCATCTCTAAGCTCACGCCTGCTCGACATCTGCACGAAACATAAAAAATTACTTAGAATTTTCCACTTGGGCCCGGGACCGAGCTGGTATAAACTTTGGATGTAAGAACTTTTTTCTTGAATCTTTTTGGTAGGTACTCATATGTCATCATGAGTCAAACGTCAAAATAATAGTTTAGTGTTCTGTGGCCCGTGCTTTGTGCGTGTTTTGTGACCGATATACAATGTTTGTCCTAAATTGTGAACAATAATGTGTTGTTTATGTTTGTGAAATGTGTTAATTGAAGTGGGGCCAACCCTTGGAATGGACCAGATAGACTGCGAGAGCCTGCCGTGCTCGAAGGCGCTGCGGGACGCCATCATCTGCATCGGCTGGCTGAAACTTGCAAGTATCGCAAGTGGCTCAGTGGCCGCCTCGGGTCTGGCCGAGTTCTAGCCCATTGCTAAGCCAGGAATAAATAAATAATAAATAAATAATCGAGATTTGTCCATCGTTCCTACCCATAGCACCTTAGTTTTAGGCCTGATGGTACTGCGTGATTATTCAACATCCCTAATTAACATTTTCACATGCAAACGACTCAGTCTTTCGTGCGGACATTACAGCTTAGGGTAGGCCTACCTACGCCTACATTCTCAACCTACAACGTTTGTATACAGCTTACTACTCCGAAATGTAAAGAGGACAGCCGCGAGTCTGTTTCATAGGCGGCGTGTGTTACAGGCCACGGTGCCGTGGTACATGCTGCTGTTCTTGTTATTTACGTGAAGTGTGTAAAGATAGACGTGGTGTAGAGAGGCAAGGGCAGGCGCGAGTGTGTCTCATAGTCGGCGTGTGTTGCAGGCCACGGTGCCGTGGTACTTGCTGCTGTTCTTGTTATTTACGTGAAGTGTGTAAAGATAGACGTGGTGTAGAGAGGCAAGGGCAGGCGCGAGTGTGTCTCATAGTCGGCGTGTGTTGCAGGCCACGGTGCCGTGGTACTTGCTGCTGTTCTTGTTATTTACGTGAAGTGTGTAAAGATAGACGTGGTGTAGAGAGGCAAGGGCAGGCGCGAGTGTGTCTCATAGGCGGCGTGTGTTGCAGGCCACGGTGCCGTGGTACATGCTGCTGTTCTTGTTATTTACGTGAAGTGTGTAAAGATAGACGTGGTGTAGAGAGGCAAGGGCAGGCGCGAGTGTGTCTCATAGGCGGCGTGTGTTGCAGGCCACGGTGCCGTGGTACATGCTGGTGTTCTTGTTATTTACGTGAAGTGTGTAAAGATAGACGTGGTGTAGAGAGGCAAGGGCAGGCGCGAGTGTGTCTCATAGGCGGCGTGTGTTGCAGGCCACGGTGCCGTGGTACATGCTGCTGTTCTTGTTATTTACGTGAAGTGTGTAAAGATAGACGTGGTGTAGAGAGGCAAGGGCAGGCGCGAGTGTGTCTCATAGGCGGCGTGTGTTACAGGCCACGGTGCCGTGGTACATGCTGCTGTTCTTGTTATTTACGTGAAGTGTGTAAAGATAGACGTGGTGCAGAGAGGCAAGGGCAGGCGCGAGTGTGTCTCATAGGCGGCGTGTGTTGCAGGCCACGGTGCCGTGGTACATGCTGCTGTTCTTGTTATTTACGTAGAGTGCGTATACTTAGACGTGGTGTAGAGAGGCAAGGGCAGGCGCGAGTGTGTCTCATAGGCAGCGTGTGTTGCAGGCCACGGTGCCGTGGTACATGCTGCTGTTCTTGTTATTTACGTGAAGTGTGTATAGTTAGACGTGGTGTAGAGAGGCAAGGGCAGGCGCGAGTGTGTCTCATAGGCGGCGTGTGTTGCAGGCCACGGTGCCGTGGTACATGCTGCTGTTCTTGTTATTTACGTGAAGTGTGTAAAGATAGACGTGGTGTAGAGAGGCAAGGGCAGGCGCGAGTGTGTCTCATAGGCGGCGTGTGTTACAGGCCACGGTGCCGTGGTACATGCTGCTGTTCTTGTTATTTACGTGAAGTGTGTAAAGATAGACGTGGTGCAGAGAGGCAAGGGCAGGCGCGAGTGTGTCTCATAGGCGGCGTGTGTTGCAGGCCACGGTGCCGTGGTACATGCTGCTGTTCTTGTTATTTACGTAGAGTGCGTATACTTAGACGTGGTGTAGAGAGGCAAGGGCAGGCGCGAGTGTGTCTCATAGGCAGCGTGTGTTGCAGGCCACGGTGCCGTGGTACATGCTGCTGTTCTTGTTATTTACGTGAAGTGTGTATAGTTAGACGTGGTGTAGAGAGGCAAGGGCAGGCGCGAGTGTGTCTCATAGGTTGCGTGTGTTGCAGGCCACGGTGCCGTGGTACATGCTGCTGTTCTTGTTATTTACGTAGAGTGTGTATACTTAGACGTGGTGTAGAGAGGCAAGGGCAGGCGCGAGTGTGTCTCATAGGCAGCGTGTGTTGCAGGCCACGGTGCCGTGGTACATGCTGCTGTTCTTGTTATTTACGTAGAGTGTGTATAGTTAGACGTGGTGTAGAGAGGCAAGGGCAGGCGCGAGTGTGTCTCATAGGCAGCGTTATAGTTAGACGTGGTGTAGAGAGGCAAGGGCAGGCGCGAGTGTGTCTCATAGGCAGCGTTATAGTTAGACGTGGTGTAGAGAGGCAAGGGCAGGCGCGAGTGTGTCTCATAGGCAGCGTGTGTTGCAGGCCACGGTGCCGTGGTACATGCTGCTGTTCTTGTTATTTACGTAGAGTGTATATAGTTAGACGTGGTGTAGAGAGGCAAGGGCAGGCGCGAGTGTGTCTCATAGGCAGCGTGTGTTGCAGGCCACGGTGCCGTGGTACATGCTGCTGTTCTTGTTATTTACGTGAAGTGTGTAAAGATAGACGTGGTGTAGAGAGGCAAGGGCAGGCGCGAGTGTGTCTCATAGTCGGCGTGTGTTGCAGGCCACGGTGCCGTGGTACTTGCTGCTGTTCTTGTTATTTACGTGAAGTGTGTAAAGATAGACGTGGTGTAGAGAGGCAAGGGCAGGCGCGAGTGTGTCTCATAGGCAGCGTGTGTTGCAGGCCTCGGTGCCGTGGTACATGCTGCTGTTCTTGTTATTTACGTAGAGTGGGTATAGTTAGACGTGGTGTAGAGAGGCAAGGGCAGGCGCGAGTGTGTCTCATAGGCAGCGTGTGTTGCAGGCCACGGTGCCGTGGTACATGCTGCTGTTCTTGTTATTTACGTAGAGTGTGTATAGTTAGACGTGGTGTAGAGAGGCAAGGGCAGGCGCGAGTGTGTCTCATAGGCAGCGTGTGTTGCAGGCCACGGTGCCGTGGTACATGCTGCTGTTCTTGTTATTTACGTAGAGTGGGTATAGTTAGACGTGGTGTAGAGAGGCAAGGGCAGGCGCGAGTGTGTCTCATAGGCAGCGTGTGTTGCAGGCCTCGGTGCTGTGGTACATTTTGCTGTTCTTTCTGACGTCTGCCAAGAGCCGTGGCGAGATGTCGAGCGTGCTGCGCGACATGCTGCTGGCTGCCGTGCCGCTGCAGGTCGCGCACGCGCTGCTTCTATTCTACGGTGCACTAGAGGTCAGTACTGCCTCTCTTACACTCTGGCCTCCAGGTCCAGACAGTACTTTGTCAGCCACATCCCAGAAGGATCTCAGCTCTTCATGCTCAATCAAAAAAACCATAATGTATTGTGATGAAATAAAAAAAAATATGGGCCAGTTCTTGAATTTGAATATTGATTTATTTATTTATTCAAAATTGAACCAACACAGTGTACGCCAAAACATGGATTGTAAGCTGTTCCTTAAAAATAACACATCTAAGTGCCACTACAATTTATAGGTACAAATCGAAATCCATTAGAAGATTTCGCCCATAAATTAATATTACAAATTAATTGCAAAAACAAATAACAATAATTAATTTTCTGTCAATTTAAACGTTTAAAAGTGAAAAATAAAATAACAATTCAAATGATTAATGAACGAAATAACAAAAAAAACAGTAAGTTATTTACAATCACCACGATAATTTTAATAAATGAAATTTAAATTTAAAGTGCAAAGCGTCATAAAGCGAGCGCTATGCTAACATACATCTTAAATATTTCTTAAAGCTAAACAGGCCGTTTGAAAACAAATCAATTGCGCAGTTCTGGTGAGAGCCAGCGCTGCGGGCTGCGGGCTGCGGGGGCTACTCTTACAACAAAATATGCGCTGAATATGGACCATTAACAAAATAACTGCTTACCAAATTGCAATCTGCATGACATTATGCCAAAATAATTTAAGGTTTATGTTAAACATGGCATTGCATACTATTTGATGCAGTAACAAGTGTAGGTTGGACCTAGGGCAACATACAGCGGCGATCTTTTGTGATCACACATTTGAGTTAGTTGATCATAAACTCCTCCTCGCCAAACTTGACCACTATGGAATAAATGGCTCTTTGAATAATATAAGGTTTATGTTAAACGTGGCATTGCATACTATTTCATGCAGTGACAATGTACATGTTCGATTGATTCGCTATCCTAATATTTTGATATTACAGGCAAAGCTTTGGCTACACAAGATGCTTCTTTTGACAATTGTAATAAACTTGCAACCAGGACTTTGGAATTTCTTCCAAGCCATTTAAATAAAATATAAGGACAATAGAGGAAGTCTCTAGCCCCCGGAAGTTTACTCCCCTGTTTGTAGTAAACTTCTAAAAGGTCATTATTGAAGTCTCCATATGCCATGAGAGTTTTATTTGATTTTGATAAAATTTTAATAAAATGTCTTCCATAACATTTTCAAATATTTCAAAAGAAGCTGATGGTGGAATGTAGTTTGTATTAAAATGACCAACTCTAATAAGTTACTTTTTAATCCTTGAATATTTTGATTTAGCAAGTTAGTAAACTTAGCATTTATTGTTTTACAGGTTTGGTTCCATAACTTATTATGTGACCAATATTATTTGACTGTTTAGGGCTAGATACTTCCTCTATTATCCTTATATTTTACTGGGAGGGATCTGCAAAGAAATAATGATCACTGTCCAAAAAACCCAACATCATGTCGTTGAAGTCATTGAGGAATATTCCCTTCACCAGTTTGTTTGTTCAACTGTACATTCAACGTGTTATTGAGGAATGTTCCCTTCACCAGTTTGTTTGTTCAACTGTACATTCAACGTGTTATTGATGAATGTTCCCTTCACCAGTTTGTATGTTCAACTGTACATTCAACGTGTTATTGAGGAATGTTCCCTTCACCAGTTTGTTTGTTCAACTGTACATTCAACGTGTTATTGATGAATGTTCCCTTCACCAGTTTGTATGTTCAACTGTACATTCAACGTGTTATTGAGGAATGTTCCCTTCACCAGTTTGTTTGTTCAACTGTACATTCAACGTGTTATTGAGGAATGTTCCCTTCACCAGTTTGTTTGTTCAACTGTACATTCAACGTGTTATTGAGGAATGTTCCCTTCACCAGTTTGTTTGTTCAACTGTACATTCAACGTGTTATTGAGGAATGTTCCCTTCACCAGTTTGTTTGTTCAACTGTACATTCAACGTGTTATTGAGGAATGTTCCCTTCACCAGTTTGTTTGTTCAACTGTACATTCAACGTGTTATTGAGGAATGTTCCCTTCACCAGTTTGTTTGTTCAACTGTACATTCAACGTGTTATTGAGGAATGTTCCCTTCACCAGTTTGTTTGTTCAACTGTACATTCAACGTGTTATTGAGGAATGTTCCCTTCACCAGTTTGTATGTTCAACTGTACATTCAACGTGTTATTAACACTCGATGAAATCATTTTTATAACAAAAATCAAATAACTAAATGATAATCGATTGATCCGTGAATGTAGCAGAGGTGATCGTCTGGTTGTGTGCAGTGTGGCAGAGGTGATCGTCTGGTTGTGTGCAGTGTGGTAGAGGTGATCGTCTGGTTCTGTGCAGGGGCGGATGGTGGCGGTGGAGGTGAGTCTGTGGCTGTGCCTGGCGCTGGGCGCGTACAACCTGGTGCTGGGGCTGATGGGCTGCGTCTACTTCATCCGCATCGGGCAAGAGGACATGCACTTCGTGCTCGCCGCGCTCTACGTCATGCTCACTCTCTCCGTCTTTAGTATGTATCACCACAAGAAAGGTATTCTGGATGATGGCGGTGGAGGTGAGCTTCTGGCTGTGCCTGGCGCTGGGCACGTACAACCTGGTGCTGGGGCTGATGGGCTGCGTCTACTTCATCCGCATCGGGCAAGAGGACATGCACTTCGTGCTCGCCGCGCTCTACGTCATGCTCACTCTCTCCGTCTTTAGTATGTATCACTACAAGAAAGGTATTCTGGATGATGGCGGTGGAGGTGAGCTTCTGGCTGTGCCTGGCGCTGGGCGCGTACAACCTGGTGCTGGGGCTGATGGGCTGCGTCTACTTCATCCGCATCGGGCAAGAGGACATGCACTTCGTGCTCGCCGCGCTCTACGTCATGCTCACTCTCTCCGTCTTTAGTATGTATCACCACAAGAAAGGTATTCTGGATGATGGCGGTGGAGGTGAGCTTCTGGCTGTGCCTGGCGCTGGGCGCGTACAACCTGGTGCTGGGGCTGATGGGCTGCGTCTACTTCATCCGCATCGGGCAAGAGGACATGCACTTCGTGCTCGCCGCGCTCTACGTCATGCTCACTCTCTCCGTCTTTAGTATGTATCACCACAAGAAAGGTATTCTGGATGATGGCGGTGGAGGTGAGCTTCTGGCTGTGCCTGGCGCTGGGCGCGTACAACCTGTTGCTGAGGCTGATGGGCTGCGTCTACTTCATCCGCATCGGGCAAGGGGACATGCATTTCGTGCTCGCCGCGCTCTACGTCATGCTCACTCTCTCCGTCTTTAGTATGTATCACTACAAGAAAGGTATTCTGGATGATGGCGGTGGAGGTGAGCTTCTGGCTGTGCCTGGCGCTGGGCGCGTACAACCTGGTGCTGAGGCTGATGGGCTGCGTCTACTTCATCCGCATCGGACAAGAGGACATGCACTTCGTGCTCGCCGCGCTCTACGTCATGCTCACTCTCTCCGTCTTCAGTATGTATCTCTACAAGAAAGGTATTCTGGGTGGAAGCACCCCTGATCCCATTGTTAAGGAAAGGCTTTGTTTCTAAACACTCCGTTTTACAGTATAAGTGGACCAGTACGGACAGTGAGCGTCCATTCGTCCCGCCATCCGAGTCCGTGTTACTCGCGGGCCACTGTACGTCTAGCGGAGATCGTTGCATAATGAACTTTTTTAATTCAGTCCGATGCGCGCTCGGTAAGGGTCGTGCCTCACTCTTGCACTGTCTGGAATATTATCTTCATGATACGCGCGGTCCCCACCGCTGCCAGCGAACGTGATGAGTGCGAAACCGCTCATCGCCAACGAGCTCTTGGCATTTATACAAAATGCCATCGATACCATAGACGAGGTCAGCATCATGCAGATTCGCAAATCCAATTTCAAGGAAGAGGAAATTTGCAGTGGCAAGGTGCTGGTCTTCCAAACGCTGCGCAAAATGGACCTGATGCCCTCCCACCGCAGGGATGGCGGAAAAAAAGTGTGCAGGTCATCACGCTGTTCAAGATCACAGATCCGGATGACGTGCCTGATTTCATCACGAAGGAGCTGCTTAAGCTGCCCTCCGTGATGTTCGACCGTAAAAGTGCAACCGATCTACAAAGGAAAGGGCGAAGTGACCGAATGCAAAAACCCATATCTCTTATTCCGATATTAGCTAAAATACTCGAAAAGCTTATGAGCAACAGGTTTAGGTTTATGTCTTTTTTCAGTGAATTTAACTTACTTAACCCGCAACAGTTTGCCTATCAGCCAGGAAGATCTACGGTAGATGCAACACGTGACGTAGTGCATAAAGTGATGAGTAGGTTGGACCTAGGGCAACATACAGCGGCGATCTTTTGTGACCTATCACGCGCGTTTGAACTAGTTGATCATAAACTCCGCCTCGCCAAACTTGACCACTATGGAATAAATGGCCCTTTTTTAAAGATGATTACCTCCCGCAGCAATTAAGTGTCGTCAACATCAATATAACATCGCATTTAGAACTTAAAGTTCTTTATGAGACTTACAAGAGAGTCACAAAAAGATCTAGTCTTTATAAATATAATTGCCAGTTATTATGCAGCTCAAGCTGTACAAAATCATTATTAAGTAATCCGCGTCAGCTTATGGTATTTTAATAAGTTATAAAACTCTACTATAACACTTTAAGCATTGTGGGATACCGCAATCTAGTTTTATCGTCAAAGCTGTATTTTGCATGTAATTACTTACTTATTACAGCTCTTAGTGTTATTATAGTATAACTTGACACTCATTTCTTTACAAGAGTTTATGCAAAGTCCATTTTAAAACTAATTTTTATTGCATAATTTTACACTCTTTTAGGTAAGTACAGTAGTTTTATAACTTCTGCCTAAGAAGATATTTAAAAACTAAAATATAAATGACAGCTATAGTACAGCTTTACTCTTTATTACTGACAATTACCGATAATCGATTTACAGTTGATGTGTTAGGAACCAAAATACAGTTTAACACATAAAATATTCTATTATAAAACTGAATAAAAGTCAAAAGCTGTATAATAGATTCCATTTGTTATGTCTTATGTAATACAGCTACTGGTACCATAATGCTCTCCAAATATACTTAAGGCTGTTAAAACAACTGTCGCTATTTTCTATTAAACAAAGAACATTTGAAACGATAATTAAAGAAATATTTGACAATATTTGGCAATAACTAAGGTCGTATCGCGATTACCAGCTAAAATCATGATGACTGTTCCCCTTATTGCCTCTATTTAAAACATATTTTGGTCTTTTATCCTATAAAAATAATCTTTTTAACTGCAGAATTGTCAGAATTGTCTTCTTTTTTTATTTTCAATATTCTTGGTGGCGCGTGAATATTTTGTTGAAAAACACACACAGCTTCACAATTAAATATGCAGTGTAAAATGCACGTTCACCAACCACACAAACCGCCGCGCGTAATATGTTTTAATATTATTTTTCTAATACGATTTATTGGAAAGATGTTAATACATTCACAAACTATTGTATTTTACATCCTATAAGCTAAGATAAATAATTTAATTGCGTCGCGTATTCTTTTATGACTCAAAAATAATACTCGATTCCTTACAATGCACTTTAAAGATAATAATCTTAAGGTTAAAGTTTCCATGTACACCATATTAACGTTCTAAAACAGCCCTTGTAAAGCTTATTCATTTCTAATACAGACCTTCTAAAGCCTTGAAAACGCATTAATGCTGTAAAAAGTTGGCCCTTTTTGGGATTATAAGGACTTTATAAGGACTTTATAAGCGTCAGAATAAAAGTGTCTTATATTTCGTCTATAAATAAGATTCCGGTGAAAAATCATTATTTTAGAATGTTCTGAAATCCCGGGAATTTACGGGAAAGTATTCCCGAGAAAGATGGTTTTAACTGCTCCATGTTGTGTCTTACACCAACTTTAGGTAAATAAGCGCCCGAATTTCCGATCACTGCTTATAACACTGTTTTTTAATCCCTAATTGACTCCATAAGTGTAATCACGAACTAAAATGCAACTCTTATAAAGCTTGAATTGCTTCCTGTCGAACCTCAAACAAATACCATCTGTACATGACATCAAATCGGACTATCTTCGTTTAGATAGCATAAACGTTCCTCAGGGTTCAATTATGGGAAACGAACCTATTTTTGATCCTAATTAACGATCTAACGGAAGCCTCCACACAAGCGGAATATGTCATCTATACGGACGACGGATGCTTAATAATATCTGCTGAATCCCATAGCCTTCTTAATGCAAAGGTCAAACACGTGATTGAAAAAGTATCTGCGAATGGAATGGCACTTATTATAGAAAAAAAATACTGTCCACTTTTTTTGAGCCCAGACAAAAACGAAGGACAACTTGATGTAGTTTGCCATGGACTTAAGGTCCATATCGTTTTAGACTCAAAAGTCAAAAAGTCAAAAGTCAATAACTTTATTTATTTTGACTTACAAAAAAGCACTTAGACAAGTCAAATTTTATATATAAACAACAACTTTATAAATAGTAATTATCAAACAAGAAACAAAATGTTATTGATTTTGTTCGCTTCAATTTTTTGTCCACTAGTGGAAGAAGAACTCTGTTAAGTTTTACTCTGGATAAAAAACTAACTTGGGAACGCCATATAGATGTAGTAATATAATATAATATATATAATAATGTAACTTGTAAAAAGCTATCCTCTGCGTACTTCGCACTGTCCCGCCTAAATGGAAGCCTTAACATGGACAAAAGTATGGGTAGGTACTTTCATTCTGTTTTAACATACGGCGTTAAATTTTGTGGACAAGCGGCTAAGACGACAACGACTAAGACCTTTCCGTCTACAGACTCGCGCGATCTGAATCCTGTGCGGCGTGGAGTGGGACCATCCCGCCCGGGAGCTCTTTAGGAGACTAAGATATTGACGCCACCAAACGAACTGATTCTAGAAGCGGGTAAATATGTCAGAAATTATCTTAATGAGTTCCCGACGTGGGTCGATGCTCACAACTATCCCACAAGACACCGTCACCGACTAAAGCTACCCAAAATAAGATTAGCGAAGGCAGAAAATGCAATTGACTATGTTGCTGTAAAAATGTATAATAATCTGCCGGAATTTATAACTAGTGCCGCGTCGTCGGCAACATTCACCGACAAACGGAAGAGAATCCCAGAGGTCAGGACATACTACAATTAAATAACACACACAAATAACACAATTAATTAATTTAAATTATAATTAATTAATTAGTGTAATTGGCAATCGCCGCCGTTCTAATAAAAAAAATAAAAAAATACAGTCTGGATGAGTTCTTTGTTGACAATTTTGAGAACATCGTTGTCGTAGATCCACATTAATATAGTAATAAAATACTTTTCAAAAGATTACCCACGAAAATTATACTCTACTTAGTTTTATCACTATTATATACCTAGCTAAGCTATATTTATAAATATGTATGTACCTACTGAACTGAACTCAACGAGAAGGCGTGTGTCGGTGCGCTGATACAGAACGCGCTGGGACGAACGTGAACGAGTGGGCGTGTGTCGATGCGCTGATACAGAACGCTGGGACGAACGTGAACGAGTGGGCGTGTGTCGATGCGCTGATACAGAACGCTGGGACGAACGTGAACGAGTGGGCGTGTGTCGATGCGCTGATACAGAACGCTGGGACGAACGTGAACGAGTGGGCGTGTGTCGATGCGCTGATACAGAACGCTGGGACGAACGTGAACGAGTGGGCGTGTGTCGATGCGCTGATACAGAACGCTGGGACGAACGTGAACGAGTGGGCGTGTGTCGATGCGCTGATACAGAACGCTGGGATGAACGTGAACGAGTGGGCGTGTGTCGATGCGCTGATACAGAACGCTGGGACGAACGTGAACGAGTGGGCGTGTGTCGATGCGCTGATACAGAACGCTGGGATGAACGTGAACGAAACCACTCGTTCACGTTCGTACTTGGAGTAGTATGTTAAGTCTGTGGTATGGGTCAAACTAGCGCCGCCACTTATTTCTTCTTATTACTACGTTGAAAAAAGAAAATTTCAAAAATCCATCGCACAGTTTGTGATACCTGTTATAAGCTTTTTTTTTAATGCCTCTGTAATAGTTTCATTCTATTAGGTTTAGGCAAAATATCGAAGTTGCCCTTGGTGGCCACCAATATCTATTTTCGATTTTCTGGCTAAACTAAATAGAGTAAAACTTATAATAGATATAGTAAGCTTATAATAGATATCACGAACTGTACGATGGATTTTGGAAATTTCCTTTGTTCAACGTAATAATAAGACAAAATAGGTGGCGGCGCGGCGCTAGTTTGACCCATACAACAGCCTTAATAATAATAATAATAATAATAATAATTTATTTCAGACTATAGAACAGTTACAGATCTTATTTTAACTTATTCTACGGTCCATAGTAATATATACCTTAAAACTAACATACATACAATATTAAAAACTAAAATTAAATTAATTAAAATTACTTAAGAGTACAGAATAAGCGTTCACATACCTACTGTGTAACGTAAGTAAGTGATGGTAGGTTCTTGTTGCAGCGGTGCTGTGCCACGACGTGCTCGTGGTGTACGCCTTCAAGCAGGTGCTGATCTGCGCCGGCAAGATCTGTCCCGGCGCAGCCGGCGCAGCTGGCGCCGACTGAATATACCTCCATCAATCGGAGTCCTTGTTGTTTCACTTGGACCTCCTAAAGCATTCAAAACACCCATAGTAGAGTAGTTATAGTAGAGGTTCTTTTACTGGTTCAGAGACGCTATTTTATGTTTTGAGATAAAATCAAGTATATAATTTATATTTTTAATTATTTTTTAAATCTGGGTAAATGGAACGAATTTTTAAAACAAATATATTTGCTGCGGGGTCAGCCAACTGTGATACAAGATGATCTCTACTCTACTGCCACCAGTGAGGGCAGCCAATGCAGACTAGATGTGAACGAGTTACAGACGGTAACGTACAGTAAGTAAGTGCTGGTGGTTTGTTACACACTGTAGGTACACTCGTAACTGTCTCTAGTTACAATTATTAACACTCAACGAGTAGTTTCAGACATTACTACAGCCCTTTCATGGACCAGATCTGGCATATTTTAATAAGGCCCTTTCTGGTACATTGTAAAGAAAAAATCTTACTTTTACGGAATGGCAATCGCTGATTTTGGGACCAGGTGCGAAAAAAACTTGAATTAAAAACAAAGTTGCATCATTTGACTCGCTGCAGGCATTTTAACTTTCCTTAATTTCCTAGTTCCAAACTACCTGAATCAAATAGTCTTGTATGGCATCTGAATAAGATACATGTTAATAAGTTATAATTATCTTGATATTGACCTACTTTGTTTTGCTGACGATGTAAAGATCTTGAGAGCCATCCAATCACCTGATGATGTAACCAAGCTTCAGAAGGATCTTACAAGATTGGATAGTTATTGTGTTGCTAACAAGCTGGACCTCGACCAACTTAATGCTCAGTAGTTACTTTTACCCGAAAAAAAATAATTATACCATCTTCATACGTACACGTACTAAGGCAAGAAACATTGCAAACAACGGGCAACACTATCAGAGATCTAGGAGTTCTACATGATCCACAATGGCTTCTCGACAAACATGTCGACAACATCGTTTCTGAGGCATCAATAGGAGCGAGCCGCCGATTTTTATCTTTTTTTCACTTTTTCGGGCGGTCAGAAACAAACTAAAAGGAGTATGAAAAAATCAATAATAGCGAGCCCTGAAATTATGTTTTTGGCGAATTACAACAAAGAGCCCAATACAATACAATTACTCATTATTGCACACCAAATAAAATAGTTACACAGGGCAGGGAAAGACTAATACAGATTAAGTTGTATGTACAGTACAATGCCTTATCGCTTTGAACGATCTTTGCCAGGCAACCTTAGAAAGGTTGCCTGGCAAACTGCACCAGGCTTTAAGTATTGTTTAAAGTACGAGGGGTGCCGAGATGGCATGGCTGAAAAAACTCATCAAGATTGGTAACCCAAGGAAATCTTAAGTAATTAAACTGATAAGTAAATGCAAGTGCTTTTTCCGTAGAAGTATCCCATTAAAATGAAGATTTAGAGGAAATTTTGCGTTTTTTTTCGTGTTGTTATTCCCATAACGGCCATAACATAACTTACAATTTGATGCACATCAAAAAAAGTTTTATTGCCGTATTATAAATTTTCTTTCTAGTCAAAACCCACGTTTGGTGATTAATTGCGTACAGGCAATTAATCACCGCCTTTAAGAATTTATCACCGCCTAAAGACCAGCTTGCATCACTAAGCTGCCTCTTTTGGCAAAACGTGCAGCTGCAAACTGATAATGCGCAGAAATGAGGATCATACTCCAGCCTCACTGGATGATACCATGATCGCCTCGCTTACTCAGATCACTGCAAAAACGCATGATATGGTTGCTATGAGTTCTTCTTCAGGCGCTAGTATAACTGGCGGGTCGGTGACTATTGCAAAATCAGTAAACTCATATCATTTGTGTCAAATCGAGTTTCTTACATTTCATGAAGTACACTTAGATTTTAATTTCCCGAGTCTAGAGATTTTTCGATAAAAGTATACACTACACCTACTGAGTAAGTTGATTTTTCCTGTTCCAAACATAACCTGTTCCATGTTCGTCATACCACGCACCTTGGAGCAACCCGAGTCTCAGTGTGGAAAATAGAGTACAGACACAAGTTCGTCATTTCAAGCCTACTTTCAAGCGTACTAAAAAGCGGGACGGAAAACTATGGAATTCCATTTCTTACGCGTTTATTGGGAGAGAAGTGTATGGAAATCTATTTCCGAAGTTATTTTTTTAAATTTCTGAAATAGCAGCCGGTAGGTTTGGTTATTTTCATTAGTCAAATGACAAAAAGTTTTTACTCCGAATCCGCCGTATGATTTCGCCACTTCCGTACCATTCAGAACAATAATCATTGAAAAAAGATCTATGTGAAAATCGCACGCGCGTTGCGTAACATTTAGGTACACATAACTCACTCATTGAACTCAATCACCTGCACCGCTGCAAACAACGTTATTGGACTAAAACCTTTTAGCTATCAAAATAAGTATTCCACAACAATAGAGCCTTTTCAGGAACCTACGTTATTACATTCTGATAATATATTTCTATTCACAAAAAATACTTTACGTTCTTTCGATGCCTGCAGCCGTAGACAGGTTGCAAGCGAGGCGGCAACGACACGGAAACGAAGACTACCAAGTTGTACTATTTTCCTGAATGAAGTAGGTAATAAGAAAAAAAACCTTGAAGACTTGCGAGGTGGATACCCGCTTGTTCAGGTTAATGAAGTGCTAACAGACAATGAAGTGATCAGTACCACTACTCTATGATGCAGTGAACTGGAACACTCACTCGCCTTCGCCTCCAATACCTTCCGATTGTTTCTCTTTGTGCCCAGTCATTGTGAAAATACTTCCGGAATTATTTACCTATTTCACATTAGAAATGTCTTCATGACATTCCTTACGTGGTCCCTGCCTCTCAGAGGTGTGTCTCACTGTCTGTCCTGGTCCTTTCTCCAGGGTCATGAATAAACAGCGACACTGGCTGCAGGTTACAGCTTCGGAACGTTCTCCTCTTGGTCACTGAGACGCGCATCGGCCAATAATAATACCTCAAATAAAATTAAAAAATATACTTATATATAACAAATTTGCTCACAACCCCCATCCAAGTGGAAGGTGTGCCTAAGTTACTTTCGTACTCCAACAGGAGGAAGGTAACATTGACACTCGACCCCTTTGAGCTGGAAGGTGTGCCTAAAGCTATGGACGGTGATGAGTAGATGCGTCCACGCGGCGGAGTAGCCCAGCATGAGCACCGTGCCGGTCACGAGGAAGGCGGCGTCCACGCCGTGAGCCCGCGCGCTGCATGTCCCGCGCAGGCAGGCGGGCTCGGCCAGGCAGTAGGTGACCATGAAGCCCGTGGCCAGCCAGTCCGCCACCAGGTGCGCCAACACCGCCCACAGGTAGCCCTCTACCAGCAAGTAAGACTGCAGCGCCAGCCCCACCACTAGCACTGCAGCGGCCGGCAACAGCAGCAGGCTGGCCACGGCGGCCAGCGCAGTCATGTAGGCCAGCAGCGCAGCACGGTCGGCATACACGGCGGCCCAGGCCTCGGCGCGCACCATCCGCGCCACCAGCAGGGCTGTGCCCCCCGCGCCCCCTGCCGCCGCCAGCGCCGCCGCCGCCCACGCTCCCGCCTGCACGTCCACACACACCGCGCACCGCCGCCGCACTGGCATGTGCTGCCAGAACTGCCGCCACTCCCGTGTCTTCACCATCTCACACAATTGCGTCGCCATCATCCAAAGTGTTCCTTGGATCTCCTCGGCCGGTGGCGTCTGGCCCTCCTTGGCCGGTGGCGTCTGGCCCTCCTTGGCCGGTGGCGTCTGGCCCTCCTTGGCCGGCGGCGAGAAAGCGTTCTCCCGCCGCGCACCCTGCCGACCCCTGCGCTGACTATAGGAGCCCCGCCTGCCCGCCTGCTGAGAGAGGGCTCCTCGCGGAAATCCTCGCTGGTAGAGGGCACCCCTGGCGACGCCCCGCAGCGGAGTACCGCGCCCATGGCCTCGCTGAGAGTACGCGCCTCGCGGGGTCGGCATGCGCGTACGCGGTTCTCGTTTCCCGGATATTCAACGTTTTAAATTGTTTGCATCTTGGGGAGATTCTAAGAAAAAAATCTTAAATTTAACTTCAACTTCTTGCTAGAAAATATGATGCATTTGCTTTACTTTACTGTTTGAACTTGGCAGTCAACAATAATCAATGAAAAAATATCCCTTCGGTTTAGAATTTTAGATCAGTGGTTTCTCTATATCAATGAAAAAAGAGATCCCCTTCGGTATAATCTACATAATATATATAATAGACATTATACTCGAGGCGCCCTAAAGCAGACTATATAGACATTATTTTGACAGCTACATAAATAAATAAAACCGCCCAAGTGCAGTTTTCAAAGGCCGCATCTAGGTCCAGCCTGGGTCCATTTGTTTTAGCTGACAGCTAAAACGATGGACCCATACGATGTTTTAAACAAAATTATTTTTTTTCGGGTTCGCCAGTCGGCAGCGAGCACGCGCGAAACGGCACGTCCGTTTCTAGAGTTTTTTTTTATACGTTCAAGGTAAGTTTTTTATCTCAAAATATTGGATATATCTCAGCTACAACGTGATTTTATGCAATTGCATGAAATCACGTTGTAGCTATCGTTCGTTAAAATCATTTTCTGTAGGCATCATACTCGTACTATGCTTTTGCGATCACTTCCGACTGATTCTCGACGATGCTCTGACTATTATCGCCATGATTTCTAACATTGCGATAATAACTGCGTATTTTTAGCCAATTTATGGGGTAAACGTACGTAGCCCGACCAATTCACAGTTTTCTTAAAAAAAAAACCTGTTTTAGTTATCGCCAAAAACTGAATGCACTTTGGAAGTTTAATAAATGTGCTATAAGATATGCATAAATGTGTTCCTAATATTATCGTGACAGTTTAAGTATTATCAACAAAAGAAGACAAAAGTGCGGCTTTTTACCCCCAATGACTCTACAACTTTTCCTATATTAGTGTTTTGTCGTGAGCACAATGGCAAGTTAACGAAGTGACAAAGTACTAAATATCTTCTGTTACTGCGTTAATTTGACTATGTGGCTGTGTGAAATCTAAAAAAGACATGAACGCTACGTTCGAAAGAAAATTTACGCAGTGGCAAAATGGCGCGATAAAGCGATCGACAAAAAAAAGTTGTACGTGAGGTCAAAGTTTCTTAGAACGTAAGGATAAAAAGCCATGTCAGAATCACAAAAAAAATCGACAGAGGGATTTTGAAGCTTTGTCGACTGTATTTTTTTTGAGTGGCAACAGTGTCCTAAAGCAACTATTTGGTGGTTTCAGCATGGTGTTATTCACTATAGCTTTCTCCGATCTGGTCGAGCAATAACGGCAGATGTCTACTGTGCCGAACTCCGAACACTGATACTAAAACTAGCAGTGAAACAGAATTATTACTCATGAATTATTGACCATTATTGCTCCATGATAACGCGACACCTCATACAGCACGAGAACAGAGAGAGAGAGAGAGAGTTCAATAACTTATTGTACCTACACTACTAGTACTTTGTTAATATTTAAATGAGCCAGCTAAAGGATTTAAGGTAGTTCCCCTCCAGGGCCCATGGATTCTTTCCACCCTGTATATAAATTAACAAATTTTGTAAAATGGAATTTATTATTAAATAGTAAATAAAGTGTTATTGATATTCTCTTAGTTTTTTCATGTGTTGGCTTGTAATGTTGTTGTAATGTTTGTACCAAATTAGCATTAATATTAGATAATAAATCAGTTAGTTTGCTTTTCTTACCTGTTCACTGATATATATAACTATGTACTATATGTGTGTTGCTATACATATAATTATAGACTTAGATACCTACCTTGTAGTTCCGTTGCCTGAATCCGTCTAGTGAATACCTGGTGACCTGTAATACAGGTTCTTCGAACCTACTCCAGGCACCAGTCTTCACAAAACAGGTTTTGCCAACACCTACCTATTATAGTACCTAATTAATCTTGTAACCATACTAGTGGACAAACCTCTTGTGAAGAAAAATAAATAAACATTTTATTCTTATTATTATTTATTATTTCGGCAAAAACGTTATTGTTTTTGAACAATTTTCGGGTAATGAAAGTTAGATTTAAAGTGAAGTAGAAGATGCTTATCTGTTTGCGTATTAACATAATGCACTGATGCTGCCAGCATTTTGCCTATTGCTAATCATGCCTCCAACATTAAGTCATTGTGTATGATCATTAAATATAGATTAGGTATCGGTAGACGACCGATGTGGTGCGGTGGGCGAAGGCCTGCCTGCGACGCAGGAGGTTGCGGGTTCGATTCCCGCCTCAGGACAAATGTGTGTACGATCTGCAGACATTTGTTCAGGATTTTCTGGTCGTTTTCTATGTATAATAAAAAATATCTATTTAAGTAATGTACCTATAATATTATGTACCTATATCAGTTATCTAGGACTCTTTAGTCGACTGGCCCCGCTCGGACTGGCCCCTCGAGTCCAGTTGACCTAATGCATGTTTTGAATTGGTCGACTGGCCCCGCTTACAGATTTTGTTATTAGTATAGACAAGAAGAAAAGTGTTTCAACTTTTGTCGATATTATCATGGATTATATAATTAATCGTCATAGCAGTTCGTTTTAAACGCATAATATGTAGATTTCAAACAAAATAGAAGAGTACTTGAAACACTCTAGTACCCATAACACAAGCTCTGCTTAGCTTGGGGGCTGGATAATGCTGTGTGAATTGTTCAGCATTATTTATTATTTATTTATTTATACATTAGGTACCTATCATAGTTTTCTCGATTGTGTGACGTTAGGTCGAATGACAAAATAATTAACAAAAAGCTGTGCGTCCACCGCATCAGAATCGGAGCATACGCATATTACATTTACTTTATAGAACGGGTTTGGTCCCGGGAATATCCTATTCAGATTTTAATTCCCGGAATTATCGGCCGATTTGAGAGCCGGGATATCGACCAATTTCGACATCCATTACAACTTTGAATAGAGACTGATTTAATCATTCATAATAGTGTTCCACATAAATTCTACACTTACTGCCTTATACTATTATTGCGTGAAATGCACTGAAAAATCAATCGGCCAAAATTGAGTGAGCGAAGGTCCTTCTCTACTTCGTCCTTCCACTTGTATCTGGGCCGACCGACTACTCGTCGGTCAACCGGCGCTCCGACGAAAGCCTGTTTTGCAGGCCGGTTTTCCTGCATTCATAGGTCCGCCACTAGTTCAGCAATCTCCCGGTTCTTCCGCACCTTTCACAATATACTGAGACAAAAACTTGAAGCTTACGGTATCAGAGGTAATGTAAAGTCTCTACTTCAATCTTACCTCACAGATAGAAAACAGATTACCAAAATAAGTAAAATTAATTTCGATACAAAATATCAAGAAACCCATGCATCCTCAGAACGTAATCTACTCTACGGAGTACCACAGGGTAGTGTATTAAGCCCGCTGTTATTTTTAATCTACATTAATGACTTACCTAGAGCGACATGCCAACCAATGACCCTATTTGCGGACGACAGTACCTTAACTGTAGCTTGTAGAGACCATGCATCATATGAAAATGACATTAATAAATCTTTGTCATCTATTATTTCATGGCTTAGTAATAATAATTTAAAAATTAATCTCAAGAAAACGAACATTATGCACTTTAATCAAAGATCTAATAATTTATCAGCAATTGACTGGTCATTCCATAGCCGAAGTAGAGACGGCTAAGTTCCTAGGACTAATAATTGACCAAAGACTCAATTGCAAAAGTCATATTGAAAGTTTATGTAAGAGAATGAGTAGTGTAGCTTAAGCTCTACATAAACTAAGCCCCACAATTAAGAGCCTTTACGCCTAGCGCGCGATGTCAAGTTTAGGTAATTCAAACCCACACAGAAGCGAGCGTGACTGTGTGAGTAGCGCTGGCGCGTTCTATTGTGGTATAGTCAAGCTTAGCACTTTGATCCATTCGAGTGAAATTGATATAGCAATTATTTAATTTAAATTTGAACTTAGACAGATGACATATTTACGTGTTAAAATAAAATCAAAATCAAAAATTGTTTATTTCCATAAATACAAAAATGTACACTTAGAAAAGGCCAAATTCTTAAAATAAAACACTGACACGGAAATAAAGTGGTACTTTTGATTTCTGTCGCTTCGCTATGTAGACTAAAGTAAAGAAGTGACTAATAAACCTTCAGCCTGTTACGAGTAGGTACAAATAAAACACTTGGTACGGATAAAGTCGAGTTTATTTTACAACATTTTAAATGTTTTATTCTACGAATAAATAATAAGTCAGGAAGTCTAATTCAGAACAAATTCCAACCAAAAAGTGGGCGCTGCTTCAAATCAAAACTATGGATAATTCAAATAGGAATCACTTTAATTAGTTCGCGCGCCTGCTGCAATGGCAGCTATGACAACTGAGTCATAGCGGCGTGGACGATGTTATGCAATAAATGGACCGGACCAAGTCAATAACGAAACAATTATATGGTCAAATGCTTTTTTTTACTATACAGGGTGTTTTTTTTTCAAAATGAAACCTTCAAATTTGAAAATTTATAAATTAGACTACGAATTCGAGAAAAGGTTGTTTGTCGTATAGTTGAAAGTACAAACGTTCAGACTATACGCAAAGAAATCTATCTTCTTTTGTCATATTTTTTTATCGTTATGAGCTTTTTGACATAAAATTTTCTTGCATACCCTCTTCAAAAAAGCTGAAAGTAGTGATTTTAGTTTGGTCAGATATACAGGGTGTGTCAAGACCACTACCGAAAACAAAGGTGGGTGGTGCAGCACCCCAAAACAAAACGAATAAAAAAAACCGTTGTCCGAAAAAAAAATTCTAGCGGGAGATATGAATTTTTAAAGATTTTTATTTGTTTTGCTAGCCAGCAATGTACACGTAAGTTTACAAGTGCCGTAAGTTAGTACCTAATAGGTACGTTCTTAGTCTTACCTAATTCCGGTGCAGTCTCGGTCGAATCAGAAATGGCACGAACTGCGCTCCTCCTCGTTCATGGCACAGCTGAGCACGTCTGATTGTGGACCGATGAACACGATCCAGGAATGTAGGATCCTCGGCGCTTCTCGCATTTACCCCAGCATTTACGCTGCAGTCCGCGTACCTACTCGAAGGTTTCTCCTAGCAAAGTCCAAGACCTGTTCTTGCACCTGAACACCTACCCCTCTGCCACCCCCGTGCCTTTGGGGCGTAATACGTTCATTATTCAGGACCCTTTGATATGCAGCCGTGAAGACTTTAGCATCAGACGGATGTGTCTGATTGGGGTACCTATCCCGGTAAATGCGCAAGGCTCGTGACGCATTTCCTCTCGCTTCACCATAACACATTAGCAACTGTCCATACTCCCTCGCACTAAACATAATAAACTCGTAAACAAAACACTAACATACATAATTAAAGACCTAGTACTCTAAGACTAACGATTAATGAAATAAAAACACACCAAAACTAACTGAAAACTAAACTAAACTGCCTAATACCTAATTAGAAAAACTCATAAAACAGAAGAAAAACACGAACGTATTGCAATTTTTATGCACCGCGCAAGTGTTCACTGCGAATAATGAACACGTACTAAAGACAAAATGAATCAAAAGATTAGTGAAATTAGGTAAATAATGTCCTTTTAAAAAAGCCGAAAAACGCCGAACGACCTTGCTCTGTCATAATCTCTTATGATTATGTGTCTTATTGATACAGTCATATGATTCAGTTTCCTTTTACACTACATTTTTCTTTGACAAAATGTAGGCCGACACAGTTGATGCCTATTACCTATTTGTAATTAGGGTTCAGTACTTAAAGGGTGCTAACGGGACCCTATTATAAAACCTCGGCTGTCTGTCGTCTGTTCGTGGTTTTAAATTTTTTCAGCGAATTACAAAGAATAGAACTACGGACAAGTGCGGTATTTTTCCGTAACTTTTATGTTTTGTAAAAAGCAGGTAAAAATACCATAAAATAATTTGAATTTCGCGCCAACCGGCGACGATCACCCTTATTCCGCAGTAGCTCAAGTTTGTGATCAAGTGATCGATCACCCATCGATCTAAATAAAATTCAGGAGATAACTAACTACTAGTTACTAAGTAGGTACCTATCTTATTTCTTACGAGATAGATAAAATAGGTACCACTCATGATGGTTGGTATGTTTAGAATTACCTTGCAGTAACATCGTTTAAAATAAAGCTACGGAACCAATTTGTTAAAGTAAATAAAATTTGCGCAAATTGTCGGTAAAAGTCAAAGGCGTTACACGTGCGTCCGCGGCCTTTGTCGGAAAGTTTGGAGAGGTGCCGCCGCGCCGCGCGCGTGTCAAAGGAAAGCCGAACTAGGTATCTATTCTCTAGGCAGGACGATGACCTCTGAAAATAAACGCGGGTCTGTCAGCTGTTCTTAACAAAAGTGGGTACTTATTTCAGACAGATTAAATGTACCTATTTTAAATTTTGATGTTTCTAATCAATTCTTGGTATGCTTTCAAGGTCAGGGCCGCGAATTAAATCGTAACCGCGCGCGTGTCAAAGGAAAGTCGAACTACCTATTCTCTAGGCAGAACGATGACCTCTAAAAATAAACGCGGGTCTGTCAGCTGTTCTTAACAAAAGTAGGCACTTATTTTAGACTGATTAAAAAATTAAAATGTACAGATTAAAATGTATTTATATTTTGATGTTTCTAATCAATTCTTGGCATGCTTTCAAGGTCATGGCCGCGAATTATATCGTAGCCGCGCGCGTGTCAAAGGAAAGCCGAACTACCTATTCTCTAGGCAGGACGATGACCTCTAAAAATAAACGCGGGTCTGTCAGCTGTTTTTAACAAATGTAGGTACCTATTTATTTTAGACAGATTAAAATGTATTTAAATTTGTATGTTTCTAATGAATTCTAGGTATGCTTTCAAGGTCATGCCGAGAATTAAATCGTAGGTAGTATGTACCTACCTACTAACTATTTATTGAAAAGATAAGTTCGTAGGCGCGGAACTTTCACGTGTCGGTAGGGTAATAACCGCGCCCGCGCGGATAGGGACCTATTTGGCTGTGCGGGGCGGTTGGTGTTTTGCAATACATTGCTGCTTTTTTTATTTTATTAATTTTTTGCTTATTTAAATTACTTATTTAGGTAGATATGTTCTTATAGTGTTGTGCTATGGGTATGTACCTAGAAAAAAAAATAAAAAAAATTGATGGGTCGACATATTTTTCGCGTTTTTTTTCGCTAAATATTTTCAAAATCATGGTCTGATTGCACCCCCCCAGTTTTCGGTAGTAGTCTTGACACACCCTGTATGTAGTACATTTTGCAGGGTTATGTAGATAGAATCTAACGTCCGTCTTTCGACTGTCAGTGGTAGCACTGACAGTCGGATTCTACGCATCTACGCACGGACGTTAGATTTTAAATACTTTCTATCATTTTTGTAGAAAAACTGGGCGATGGAAATCAAAATAAGCGCAATAACCTTGAATTTATTTTAATAAATGTTCAAAATGATATTGATTGTCCACAGTGTGATAAATCTGTTTTTGTACAGATGATTCTTTAAATAACCCCATTAGAAAAAATCAATTTTGAAGGTGTTCCAACCATTAAGGCACATAGGCGTCGTAAATTTATTTATTTATTATCAACTTAGAAGCAAAATGAGAAAAATTTTTTTTTTTACAAATGCTTACTTTTCCAAAAATATAAAAAAGTTTTGTCTTTTTTAACGAAGAACTTATTATTTTCAAAATCAATCACGTAACTATTAACATCGCTTTTTGATAACTCTCACGGTTTCAGACTTCCTCTCAGTGGCCCTGAAAAAATAAAACACCCTATATCACACATCAATATACGCCTTCAAGAATAAACTCGACAACTGGTTACGAGACAAAATTGACAAACTAAAAAAATTACGCAATAACTAAATTCGACACTGTCTGATAATAGACACATCAGCCACTGGCTGCTCGTCTGTTAATAAATAAATATATTTTTGGATAACAATTCAGTGAACTCTTTGTCCCGCAAAATATGATTAATTTAATGTTTTTAGTCCACTTGTTAGCTACCCACTTATTTTTCCGAATCGTATGGGCAGGTAAACTAAAAATACCAAATAAGCATAATAAATTTCAATTTCATTGAAAAATATCTAAATTTTATCGATTCAATATTTCATCAAGGAAAAATCCTTCCAAATGAAGTAAAAAGTTGTCTGACCTCATTTTGCATTTTCATTTTGAAAAAAAAAAACACCCTGTAGAGTGATAAACATTTTACCAAAATATTATTTTGTTATTGACTTGGTCCGGTCCTCTTATTGCATAACAACGTCCACGCCGCTATTACTCAGCTGTCATAGCAGCCATTGCAGCAGGCGCGCGAACCAATCTAAAGTGATTCCTATTTCGAATCATACCTACATTCTTTTGATTTGAAGCACGGCCCACTTTTTGTGTGGTTTAAATTAAATTGAAGCCTTTCGATCGGTATGATTATTTTTCTCGTGTAACAGGTTCGATTCCAGGTTCAACCATGTAATTATTTAAATATCTAAAAATGCAGTTTAAATTGTTTTTTAAATTCAAATAAGTTATGTCTTCTTTCAGTAAAATGTTCCATCTACAATATTCAAGTTACTTTTCCTCCATGTGGCATATCCGTGGGACGCCCTGTATATACTAACCTTTTAGCTCTTGCATTTTCCATGTTTGCTAATTTTTGCGCTTTCGTTTCTTCGCAAAAAATAACTTCATTTTATTTCCCATTATGTCTGAAATATGATTTTTGTCTATATTAATACATTCTACAATTATGTTTGCCATCAAATATAATAATAAAAAAAATTACTTACCAAAGTACCAAAATGTTTCGAGGGCGCTATAAATGTCCGCTCGCCTTATACGCACGACAAAGGTCAACACAGGTCAGTCAGAGCGCCGAGCGACATGACCACACTCTAGAAAGCCTCGCGGCGGACTGATTTGAATGGATTTGCGCGCAGCGTTTTATAGTAGTTTTAAAATATTCACAGAAAATTAATAACAACAAAATATTTAAAATTTTAAATGCATGATTTTAAAGACGATTCTCTACTTTATTAGTAAGCTATTATTATAGTAAATTAAATAAGTTATATCGGTGAAAAAGTCATTTGAAATTCGTAAAATTTCACATTTTTTGTAAATTAATTTCTCATAGTACGATACCAAAACCGAATATTTTTTCAACTAACTTTTTTTCCAAGGATTTTATCTATTGGTTATCATTTTTTTTTTATTAGATATGTCAGTATTTTCATAAAATTTTGAGCTTCGAAACTGATGCTGACAGGGAAATTAAGAAAACCTCTAACAAGTTATTTTCATAGAACGCGTACATACTATATTAATTCAAATATTTTCTCAACTAACTTTTTCGACAATGAAATTTCCTAAAATTATTACTAATTAACTTATAGTGTAAGATAACTGGTTCATGAAAATAACGAGTTTGAAAAGTACTGTTTTTGAGCCAAACTGCGCATGGAAGGCGTGAACCCTCTTAACACGGATGGTCTTCTAGCCGCCTATTACGGATTAGCTGAATCTTTGCTCTGTTACGGAATTATTTTTTGAGGGAACAGCACCAAACACGACCGAATTTTCAAAACGCAAAAACGTTGCCTGAGAGCAATGTTTAATTTAGTTACTGTTGATAGTTGTAGGCCATACTTTATTAAGCACAAAATTCTTACTCTACCAGCTCTGTATATTCTAAATGTAGCTAGGTTTGTAAAAAATAACCAACATTTATTTAAAAGTTTCTCCTATGATGGTGTTGTACGTAACCGACGTAACAATAACGGTAATAGAGATAAGGTGAGGCGCGGGTTCGAATCCTGCCGAAATCGAAAAATTTTGGGATATAATTAAAAAGTTTTCGTAGAAGATTTACCCAGTGCGAGTAACGCACTATAAAGCAAAAAAGCTAACGATAATAGACTTTGTACGCACCCATCACAAACTGCCCTTATACAGAAAAGTGTTTTAGGCATGGCACCCAAAATATAATAATCATGCTGTAAAATGTATAAACAACAACAACTCTGTTACATCGAATATATTTTCACTTCTCTTGCTCGAAAAGTGTATCATAATAGTGTAGCTTAGCAGGCCTAAAACTCGAGTTTAATCCCTCGGGCTAAAAAGTAATTTTTCTTTTTAATTTTTGTCTAAAATCATCAGCCAGTACAAAGCATTCGTTCTCTTACATAAAAACTCGACTTCTTGGTGCTCCGTCAACCTTTTTTTTGAAAATAGAACCGTCTTGGTGATGTTTTATGAAGGTTGATTCTTCCCTTCACGGTAGAATGCGAACTCTTTCGTTGCGGGTTAAATAGAGATTTAAAAAAAAAGATGGTATTGGCGCTAAATCTCTAGAATTTTCTTCATTCCAAATCACAAACTTTTACGTTTAACTTCCTGACTTTTACTTCCAAATTGTGAACGTGAAAAATGTCATCAAGTGATAGTGAAGATGCTAATATGCAAATGGAAGAAAAGGGCAAAGAAATAATTATGAATCTGTTGCCGACAAAATCACGTGGAATATATTTAAAGAGTTACGAAAATTTTATGAAATGGAGAGATGAGAAACGTGTGGATTCTTTTACAGAAGGGGTTTTTCTCACTTATTTTGATGAATTATCGAAAAAATTCAAATCGTCGACTCTTTGGAGCACATATTCAATGTTAAGAATGACCTTACAAACGAGACACGACGTCGATATTAAAAAATATGTAAATTTAACGGCTTTACTGAAGAAATTGTCCACTGGATACAAGGCAAAAAAATCTAAAGTCTTGACGACACAAGAAATCGAAACATTTTTAAATAACGCTCCAAATAAACAATACTTGGCAACAAAGGTAACCTACTACTTATGTACTCAACTCAAACTAAATAAATAGATACCTACCTACATACCTAAATTATGTACCTAGGTTATTACGATTAATAACACA
Source organism: Eupithecia exiguata (assembly GCA_947086465.1). Classification (NCBI taxonomy): domain Eukaryota; kingdom Metazoa; phylum Arthropoda; class Insecta; order Lepidoptera; family Geometridae; genus Eupithecia; species Eupithecia exiguata. The sequence continues at coordinate 12,814,983 of OX352240.1, read as the reverse complement.
CTTATTTTTTTGTTCAACAGGTTGCTTTAATTTATGGAATCAGCGGTGCATGCAGAGGAATAGAGCTTGCTAATATAACGCTAGAAAACGTAGAAACGGATACAAACCTACAAGCTGTGAGTCTGCCGAACACGAAAACAAACAAAGAGCGTAAATTTGTCATCAGTGGAGAATACCTTAATATAGTTAAAGCCTATCAGGAGTTACGTCCCACTAATGTTTCAACGAGAAGATTTTTTCTAAATTATCAAAATGGTACCTAAATGCACAAGGCAAGTCATAGGCAAAAATAAATTTGGTAACATGCCTAAAGATATTGCCACTTATCTAAATTTACCAAATCCGGAACTCTACACGGGCCATTGTTTCCGCAGAACATCCGCGACTCTGTTGGCGGACTCGGGTGCGAATATAACGACATTAAAACGGCACGGTGGATGGAGGTCCGATCAAGTGGCTGAAGGTTATATAGAGGACTCTATACAAAACAAGTATCACGTCACGCAGCGGATTACGGAAGGAATCAATATTCTACCAAACATTACAGAACCCCAAGCATCTACATCGCGGGATTGGATGAATATGTCAACTCAGCTGAAGCCGCACTCAGATCTTAATAATGCACGAAACTCAAGCATGAGTCGAGTCTCTCCAACTTTTACTCCACAACAATCAACTCAAAATATTACACACACATCCCAATCACAGAGAACCGAAATAAAATTGCCCGGGAAAAACATATCACTAAACATTCAAAATTGCTCTAACTGCACATTTAATTTTTAATAAAATTTCTGAAAATTGTCTAATTTTGAATTGTTTTATTTTCTCGCAATCGAAGTGAAAAGTAGAGTGTTTTACTCGGGCCAAAACCACCCATTATAACTCGGTCTTCTCATCCTCCCTCGCTACGCTCGGGAGTATAACAACCTCGTATATAATGGGATGGTTTAGTCCCTTGTAAAACAATCTACTATTAAAACTAGACTCAAGAATGTACTTAAAGAGAAATGTTATTACAGCGTTAATGATTTTCTGCTTGACAAATTTTGATTTTATATACCTACCAATTAGTTAGAATGTATAATTAATTTTAAGTTTATCTGACATTTTTTTATGATTGATTAGTATACCTACCTAGTTACGAAAAGACATATCGCATTAGTGACGAATCTGCAGTGAGCCCTCTCCTATTTGCACGCCAGTAATGGCAAAACATGTGGATCTTAATTAATCTATATTTTAACATAATTGCATGCTCATACTATGTTAATACTTATGTTTTAAGCAAATAAATGATTCTTATTCTTTCAGAATCTGTGTTCTCGTCGGACTGGACCTAGGATCGAAGGGAGATTTCAACTAATTTCAAGACCTTCAAAGGATCAGACTGCGACAGTGACCCCTATAAATATGTTAAGGAATAATTTATTATTTAATTATTAGACGCACAGCTCTACCTACATGACTAAATTTAGTCTTGTATAATTTCATCTGTATATACGGAATACTCAATGTTAGGACCAAACTTTCAGGGGGATTCAGCTTCGATCACAGAACGCAGGAAAAATATTTTGAACTTTTAGTTTCCGAAAGAATAAATATGAATGAAATGATCACTAGACCAGGCAATTAATTATGCATGTGCTTACTGTCATACAATCGAGAATAAGACGCTACAAAGTGCGCTCCTGCCTGGGCCGCCACCATCTATCGACTCTATCGAACTATGAACTATGAACCTTAGCGCATCCTTATGAACGAGGTCTATATTAAGCGAGCACGTTTCGGATCCGTAGGTTATCACTGGTAACACACACTGACTAGAGACTTTCGTCTTGAGGCTCTGCGGTATCTGTGATGAGAAGATATTGCGAAGCTTCTTGAACGCTGCCCATCCAATTTGGATTCGACGGCTGACTTCTTTATCAAATTTGGATTTACCTAACTGGACCATTTGGCTTAGGCAGACATAATGATCAACAACTTCGATAACATCGTTTCCAACGTGGACTGGTATGGGCATTAGACATGATTTTTGTCTTACCCATGTTCATTTGAAGAGCCACCTGTCCGGAAATGATGTTGAGGTCTCTGAGCATCTTGCTAAGGTCTTCCAGCGATTCTGTCACAATGACTATATCTTCGGCAAACCGAAGGTGAGTGATGTAATCGCCATAGATATTGATGCCATATCCGTCCCAATCCAAGAGCATATATATCCTCCAATGTAGAGGTAAACCGTATGGGAGAGATAAGTCTCCCTGTCTCATCCCTTTTTGCAATATGATCGGATTTGGGCTGTGGTTCTGGAGCCGGATAGACATAGTGGTATTGCTGTACAAACAGTTCAATACTTGGACCTACCGGTAGTCGATTTGGCTCCATAGGAGAGATTATAGCACTGCCCATTTCGACTACTACTCTGTCTTCTGTATAACTTGCCGGAGCGTATGAATGTGGTCTACGGTACTAAATCCTTTTCAAAACTTGGCCTGTTCGGGAGGCTGTAAGTCGTCAAACCTTCTAGAGAGATGGTTGGTGATAACTTTCGAAAACAGCTTATAGACGTGGCTCAACAGTGAAATGGGCTTATAGTTCTTTAGAAGGGCTTTGTCACCCTTCTTATGGAACAGTACCACCAAGCTCTAGTTCCACATCTCTGACGTTTATACCTCGAAAATGACGGAGTTGAACAGCCTCTGAAGGACTTTGAAGACTGGTGAACTGGTGATCCAACCGCTTTCAGAAATTCTGTCGTTATTCTCTCATCCCCCGGTGGCTTCTTGTTTTTAAGCTGTTTGAGAGCCGTCCTTATCACGTAAAGGCTAACATCAGAGATATCTTCGGTATAGTGTCGGTATATGGCTGCCTATACGGCTTCGCCGTAACAGTCACATCCTATCTCTTCTCTACAATATCTTATTTCTCTCTTCTGCACCCCCTTATCTCAAGGAACGTTTCACTTTTCTTCACCATTCGCACGCTCTTTCGCTGCGCTCTTCTGAAACTCTCATGCTTCAAGTCCCTGTTCACTCTACTTCCTTCTACGACAACTCATTTACTGTCCGTGCTGTACAGCTTTGGAACACATTGCCAGTGTCAATAAGGCATGCGAAGTCACTACCAATATTCAAGAGTATGGTAAAAGAACACTATTTGTCCTGCTGTCACTGACCACACCCCTGTTTCCTCTTATAAAATGTAGATATATATTTATGTATTTATAAAAGTATGTTTATGTATTATAATTAGGTATATATAAATATTATGTATATATATTTATTTAGGTATTTTTAAAATTATAGTTGGTAGGTTATATATATGTTGTATGTACTAAGATTTGATATTGTAATTGTATTAGAATTTTGTAATTATATTAGCTACATACTAATGCACACAGATCCCCGTTCAATCCGACGATCCTATCCATCCACGGTTGTCTGGTAGAGATCGCTCCTGAGCGATAAGACCGCCAATTGTCACATTTTTCTTATTTCTTCATTTTATCTTTGTCTGTTATTTTTAAGTTATGTGTGCAATAAAGCATTTTCTATCTATCTATCTATCTAGTGTCGGGTTAAACGGGTTCTTGCATCGCCTGCCGTGTTGCTTGCAGGGCATTGCGATCATAGCTGTCCATAAAACTTTTCAAGCTCTCTCAAGATCTCGGGCTTGGATGAAATGATGCTGCCGCTATCGGTCTTCAGCTTCGACAAATCTCTTGCGAACACCTTGGAGCCCTTATTCCGCTCTATTGCACTCACAATACTGTTAGTGTTGTATGAGCGCAATCATGTTGCATGGACTTCGAGATCTGTCCATTGAGTACGCCGTATCTTGACATATCTGCCGTAGACAGCAGCCTCATTTCACTTCTCTCTGCTATTAAAAGCAGAGTGTGGACCCGAGAGTGTCTGTGTTTTATTTTTGCGGCGGGTCCTAAAGAACTCAGACCCGACCGCATGAACAATTCCCACCAGCACGTTATTCAGCTCGTCCACTGTTGCGCATTCCACGAGGCATTCGACGCGGTTTTGCAGCTCAAACTGAAAGCTTTCGGGATTCTGTATTTGGGCGTAACGTAGACTTTATCAGACGTGTCACGGGTTCCTGCTCTGCCAGGCTAGCATAGATTTGAGCGGGAATCCGGGATAAGTTTTCCTGTCCTACCTCTGAGGGAACTATCACTATAAATAAAAAAATATAAACTCTTTGATACCTTATATTCAAGTTCTACAATAATTTCCACTCTTTAAACACCAATGGTTCTATAATACTCTTTAAGACTACCCTTATTACTATGTTTACACACCGGCTATTGTTAAGCTAAAAAATGTATCTAAATTTTACAAGTTAATATACAACTAGGTAATGCATCGACCGCTCAGTGATGATCACCACTTCCGACCGGGCGCTCAAGAGATTTTCTCCACAAAGATAAAAATGAAAACAGAGCTAGGCCCTTAGTTTCTGGATCTCAAATGGTGATGAGCACTGGGGTGAACTGATTTGCAAATGAACTCGCACTCTAAATTTCAACTTTCTACATTCTAGGTTTTCTATCTTATAAATAATAAAAATTAAATAAACTCTCCAGTTATGCAAAGGATAGGCTAGCGAGACCACAATTATTATAGATAGTGTGCCTAGGTTGGGCAGGCTTATTCTGGGTGAAAGGCCAGCCGACTCTCACCGGACCTATTTACAAAATGAACCCGTGGAATTTAAGTTTATAGTAACCTCGCTTGCCAATGCCTCCCGTTGACCCTATGCTTCCCTAAGCCAAATCCTAACCTAATACTATATATCAAAATCTCCCGATGCGGCTTCATTCACTCCCTACCTACAGACTATGAAAACCCTAACACACTTAATCCAGCTGAGACAACAAACGTGAACTTATACCAAAAGAAAAACAACCAATACAAACACGCCCTAGGATTCTGGAAAAATCGACGAAGGGGAACCGACCCCAAATAGTTTGGAAAGAACACACCTCTAGAAGCACGTGACGCCGCCCATCCGCCGTCGACACGTATGCACCTCGAATCCCGGAGTCCGCTCCTGTCTCTCGGTGCTCTGTGCCCGGCGCTTTATCTCCGACGACCGGGAAAACGCCTCACACGCTGCTTCCCCTCGCTAGAGAGCTGGCCTCGCCGACAGTCAAAGCTCGTACTCCCGGGATCTTCGATCCCGTACGCTTCCTGTATCTGTAGTTCTCTTTGTTCCCTCCACAACTGGGGGTCTCGTGCTGGCTGCCAACGCTCCTGGATCACCGGTGTTCGCCAATCCTTGCCAATTCTCTTCCCTCAGCGTTCCTCGTCAATGATGGTTGTCTTGCGGCACGGTCTGCGGCAAGACTTCCAGGAACCAGCGGCTCCAGAGATGCTTCGGAATTGACGCCCGGGATATGCAGCCACCTCGACAATTTCTTTCTGCTCGCCACCAGCAAAGCTTCGCCTCTCAAACTTTTTCCAGAATCTTCGCTGACCGTCGCCGGTTTGGGTTTTTATATGACTAGATCTACGGAACATTCTCGAAGCCCAAATTCACTTCCGCTTGCTTCTCGCCGCCAGGGCATCCCACGGTGGACGCACTATGGTCCTATTTATTTGTTGAATCTTTTGTTATTATTGTTTTTTTGAGTTTTTCTTTTTGGGTCCTGGCATCTCGTCAAATCGCTTCCCGTGTTCCTTTCATGGTCCCGAACCCAGAGACCATATTTTCCTCGACACAAAATGTTTGCATATTCTTCTCTTCAAAAATGTCGCACATAATCACGAAAACCCGATTTCTTGAGTAACTCCAACCCGAGCCCTCTATTGCTGATAACCTCCCGTTCCAGAAGTAAATTCTAAGGTGGATAAACCTCGCGATTCCTTTATTGTTTATTTGACCGCTACAACCCCTTGATTTCCGACCACTGTCTTACCATAACAACGATGCGCGTGTGTTGTGTTCGTTCTCCTAGTACTCTTAGGTACTACTAGATGGCGCTCCTCGCGGGGAAGCCTTTCTTGTGATTTCTTGATGAGTTGAGTGCCTCATCCTCTGGTTTTCTCGGAGGATGCTGGATTTCCGTGCCTTCACCCTTTTAGACCGACGACAATGATTTTTCTTCAGCGCATTCGCTATTTCCCCGCCGGGACACGCCTTCCACCTTCCACTTCTTGTCGATAGATGGCGCTTTTTGTGCCTTATCGATTACATGGAATTGTTAGAACCTTGGTTCTGTTTGTAAGACATTTGATTCCTTTTCCCACCGGTAGATGGGATTTGTCGTCACGAAATCGTTTTTACTTGTGACAGACGAGACCGCTCTAGCTCAACATTGATATTCAATGACGCCCTTACCATGCGGTTACTGCCGGTTTTTACCCTGTTGATCACAGAGACGTCATTGAATATGTACCTGTGGGTCGTCATGATAAACTCTATCTCGGGCTTATAGAATCGCCGGGATGCGTCACGTCCATTTTCTGGACGACCGATTCTCGAAAAAAAAGTTCGTCGCGAAGAGTCCCTCCTTCTCCATGAAGTCGGCCAATCGCTGTCCCCTTCGGTTTCGCTGTCCAAATCCAAACTGGCCCACTCTCAGTTCGTCACCGCTTTTTTTGTGCGGGTGTATACCTGTATGACCTTCAGCGAATCCCTGTTGGTGATTCTGAGTATAAGTTAGGTTGGTAGGTTATAAATTAAACCTTATCAACCTACTGTCACTTATTACTCATATATATTGGTATATATTACTATGGACCGTAGAATAAGTTAAAATAAGATCTGTAACTGTTCTATAGTCTGAAATAAATGATTATTATTATTATTATTAGCATGCATTGTGTAGGGAGGGACGGCCACTTCGCTGCCTTTGGGCGGTTTTTAAATCAAACCAAGCGAACCTACTGTCACATTTAGCTGCTGTTTAAAGAGCAGCTCTATCTATATGTTTCTATCCAAATTTTTATAGCGAGCAAAAGAGTCTGCAGGCAAGGCGTGTGAGAAGGTGAGCAGTCAAGTGTTCCTTTTACGATGAGTGTTCCATACAGGAGATGGAACGTTGCGTCCGTCGCGAGATTGACGGGCAAGGCCACAGGAAACATTCCGACAGTACATTTATTGCTAGAAAAATAATAGCTTATAAATTACCTCTATGCTATAATTTGAATGATAATAATGAAACTGAACCATTAGACCGCGTGCCCCACCGGTGCTCTTCGCGTATTCGTTTGCGCGTCGACTTCCGTAATTTCACAATGTTTCGACTTTCTGGTATTAGTTTTATGTTATTGTATTTCATCCACGTAAGTTTCATTACGTATATTTCTACTTACTAATGAAGTTTTATTAATTATTATTGGAATTATGTATAAATATGTTGTTAATACCCTGCCTTTCTTAAATTTTCAAATTTCTATCATCCGAAGGTTGCCTGGAAGAAATCGCTTGTAAGCGATAAGGCCGTCCATTGTTTTTTTTATGTTTAATGTTAATCTTGTTTTTTTTGCTTTATTTTGTGGTGTACAATAAAAAAACTGTACTGTATTTTATTGTTCCGATTTAATTTAAAAAAAATGTTGATTTTATTTCATCACATTAATTTCTATCCTAAATATAGGTTATTTTGCATCATCCAATTTTTAACGCTTACATAGCAAACATCAGCGTTCGCAGTTTTAAGATGGCTAGCATCAGAGACATTACACGCGCGTTGTCCTATTTGTCTTTAATCACCTGTCTTAAAACAAGTTTTTGAGGAATCTACACTGTTGAGTCTTGAGGGAATGTGCTTGTAATGTAATCGTATAGACGCCCCCGCTCGCGCCCTCAGCCTCGTCACAAGGAGCCAGATAACAAGAGTGCTATGACCCGCAGGAGTGCCACGCCAGCACGTACGCGATCGAGATGATCCCCGAGCGCGCCGAGCTGACGTTTCTGAACCCGCGGCACATCGGCTCCAACGCGACCGTCAGCGTGCGGCGCAGCGCGCGCCGCGGCCGCTACGTCGTCAACCTCGCCGGGTCCAACCTGCAACCCTGGGACAACAACGTCACTGTACCTACATTATAAACTTCACTTTACTCTCGCTTTCATAGTTCCTAAGGCACAACTGGGAAAATCGATTAACATTTCATATTTTATTGTTTTATAATAAATATAAATTTGTCCAAAACTTGACGAAGAAGACGATGAAGCTTAATTTATGAGTTTAAAGAAATAAACGGTGTTAATTTTTATGATTTCTGTAGGATAATACATACAACGAAATTGCAGTTGCCAACAATCTTGTGTTGAATTTTATCTAACTGGATAAGGATATTTTATTGAAGAAAGGCCTTTTTGATGTAAAAAGTAATCTCGGCAGTAGGTAGGTACTATCGTTGATGACTGTGGGCTCACGCTCCGTATACAATTGTTCCAGCTGCGTATCCATTTGTTCGAGTTTCTGCACAACGAGTACCGGCCTTCCTTCGTGGAGGGCAACTACCGGCTCTGCGACTTCATCAACAACGACGTGATGGGAGCCACCATTCGCGCATACGGCATCCCCTGCCCTCTGCCCGAGGTACTCAATCATAAATATTTATTCAAATGAGTCAAACCGCAGCTAGAACTATGTCTGTGCTCAAACCAAACCCCGCTGAATATAAGTCGATATCGAATCAAATGTTTCTTCGCCTAAGCGTTTAAAATCTGGGGTCCCACAGGGCTCTATTTATAGCCCCAGATTATAATCTATTCCCCACGTTAAGGACTTGCCTATTTATACCCATACGCAATTAGTACCACGTGGGAGCTACCGTTAAATATTGTTGGTGTGTAATGTTGCAGAAGTACTGGGAGATAGTGAATGCAACAATCACGTTCCCGGCGTTCCCGTACAAGTTCCCGTTCAGCAAGTGCAAGGTAGGCGTCACGCTGACAGTGGCACGCACGCAGGAAGTGATGGGTCGCGGGGACCTCTACGTCACCATCAAACATAAACAACAATAAACGCACTTTCTGAAATCCTTGTAAGGCTCTAGTTTCGGGTTATTCCCGCTCGTTCCCACGCAACTGAAAGCAGACTGAAAGCAAGTGCAATGTGCCGGCCCGGGCATATCAACGGATGGCGAGCGTCACTTCAGCGTATCCACCCGTATTAGTTGTACAACAATGTGCCGGCCCGGGCATATGGAAGGATGGCGAGCGTCACATCAGCGTATCCACCCGTATTAGTAGTACAACAATGTGCCGGCCCGGGCACATGGACGGATGGCGAGCACCACTTCAGCGTATCCACCCGTAATCAGTAATCATTTATTTCATCAATTTCTTGAATAACACGTCACCTTTTTTATACATATTTAAGTACAAGTTTGTACTTACGCAATAATTAAATTTAGTAATTAAAAAAAATCTAATGTAAACATTTAGATACATTTCAAAATGATAAGTTAAATCTAAATTGAATTAGGTAGATAACTTAATTAATAACGCCTTAATCTACTTACACAACAATAGGTAATGCGTCACTTTTACAAGCTAAGAACTCCTCGTAGCTGTAAAAGCTGTTGTCAGTGAGCCACTTTTTGAGTTTTCTCTTAAATGATGTTAGGCTAGTTGCTTTCGTTACAATATCAGGAAGTATTAGTAGTACAACAATTATTTATTTATTTAAACAAGATCATAACATTACAGATATCTCCAAATCGTTATGCCTAGTACATTGAATCATATAAAGTTAACGGCTATAGAATAATAAAATTACACACAAGAAAAAGAAAAGAAAATCACAACAATGTGCCGGCCCGGGCACATGGACGGATGGCGAGCGTCACTTCAGCGTATCCACCCGTATTAGTAGTACAACAATGTGCCGGCCCGGGCACATGGACGTATGGCGAGCGTCACTTCACCGTATCCACCCGCCACCCGTATTAGTAGTACAACAATGTGCCGGCCCGGGCACATGGACGGATGGCGAGCGTCACTTCAGCGTATCCACCCGTATTAATAGTACAACAATGTGCCGGCCCGGGCACATGGACGGATGGCGAGCGTCACTTCAGCGTATCCACCTGTATTAGTAGTACAACATAGCATACATGTTATAAACAGATCGATATAATCTTCAAAAGAAAAATCATCAAAATAATCTATACTAATATAAAACAGTTTGTCCTGACATATAGACAAGCTACAGCCTGAACCGAGACTTGAAACTTGCAGGGTGTGTAGGTCTTACTCCTACTTTACTATAGTTCTTCTTTCCAATTGATTTATTTTACATAATGTACAGTATTTATACTTAATCTAGTTAACATGCGTGCTATTGATCTAGCAGCGTCGTCGTCGGCGCTCTAATAATGTAGCGTCGACGACGCAGCAGTATTTTGCAGCGTCGGCGCTCTATTGATGTAGCGTCGACAGCACAGCAGTATTTTGCAACGTCGTCGTCGGCGCTCTAATAATGTAGCGTCGACGACGCAGTAGTATTTTGCAGCGTCGGCACTCTATTGATGTAGCGTCGACGCAGCAGTATTTTGCAGCGTCGTCGTCAGCGGCGCTCTAATAATGTAGCGTCGACGACGCAGCAGTATTTTGCAGTGTCGTCGTCGGCGCTCTAATAATGTAGCGTCGACGACGCAGCAGTATTTTGCAGCGTCGTCGGTGGCGCTCCAATAATGTAGCGTCGACGACGCAGCAGTATTTTGCAGCGTCGGCACTCTATTGATGTAGCGTCGACGCAGCAGTATTTTGCAGCGTCGTCGTCGGCGCTCTAATAATGTAGCGTCGACGACGCTGCAGTATTTTACAGCGTCGGCACTCTATTGATGTAGCGTCGACGCAGCAGTATTTTGCAGCGTCGGCGCTCTATTGATGTAGCGTCGACGCAGCAATATTTTGCAGCGTCATCGTCGGTGCTCTAATAATGTAGCGTCGACGACGCAGCAGTATTTTGCAGCGTCGGCGTCGGCGCTCTATTGATGTAGCGTCGACTTCTGTAGACTTCATTACACTTCACTTATTTCTCGCTTCTTCCACTAGTGGACAAAAAATTGAAGCGAACAAAATCAATAACACTTTGTTTCTTATTTGATAATAATTACTTTTTATTAAGCTGTTATGTATAAAATTTGACTTGTCTAAGTGCTTATTTTGTAAGCCTAAAGAAATAAAGTTATTGATTTTTTTTGAAATTTTTCATACTTTTTCAAATATTTTAAAAATAGTCGAAACATTACATTACACTTTCCATTAATAATAGGTTTTTATTTTCGTCCCAATACATAAAGGAAAAGAGAAACATTATAAAAGGCAAATCAGTGACAAAAAGAGGCATCGCTCAGCATTGTGCTCAGAAGCGATACGTATCGCTAAAAATAAACTAGATAATATCACATAATCAATATTCTAGTCGCGAGCAAACAATCATCGAATTATTATTTTTTATTTATTTATTTAGCTGAATGCGTGCGTGCATACGTGCACATCAGCGCATGTGCAGCATTCCAGTCCCGTTAGATGAGCTAATGGAGTGGAGTGTGGGAGAGTTGAGTGGCTCTCCTCGTTCAAACGCACCTCGTTACATGCGATATGTATTTGCGAGCCTACTCATTGTATTCAGTACCTTCTAGAATAATTAAATAACATATTATAAATAAATAATCCTGGACAAACCACACGGCATTATCTAGCCCCAATCTAAGCAGAGCTTGTGTTATGGGTAGGTACGTTACATAGATATTTCCTGCTAAGTATCCATGCATGTTAAAACTAAACTGAAACTTTCCCCAATAGTCTTCAAATTTATTGCAGAACACCTGATGGGTGTCGTCTAACTCAACCTTTCTAGTGATTAAACTTATGTTTTCATCGTCGTATTGGAAAAAAGGGAGAAAACCCTAGACCGATAACCGTGGGCCTTACCACATACAGCAAAAAAATTACAATTTTGAAAAATAAACACAAATTGATTGACACCGGCTTGTATCTAAAAGAAGATTTCCCGCCAAAAATCTTAGAAGTAAGAAAACAGCTCCAATTACAGCTTAAAGCGGAAATTGAAAAAGGAAACACAGCCTATATCAAGTACAACCAACTAATTGTCCATGCACCAAACTCTCCATTAACAAATCCGAACGAAGAAACAAATCATAAAAAGAGGACTCTATATAGCGAAAATGGACCAAATATGAACAACAGAGACAGTATCAGGGCAGCCAAAAAAAACAAGATGTACAATGACAACAGAAATATAACGCAATACCTGACGACACAGACGAGAGAAAGTAACAAAAAACAATAGCAATTAGCGGCACCTCCTCCAAAACTTAACAACAAAAATCAACAGACAAAAAAAAGCATCCCAACACGGCTGGTCACCGCGGGAGAGCTAGACCAAAACCCTCCAGCTCAAATAAAAACAAGAAAACAGAAAAACATACTATACATATGCACTTACAACGCAAGAACGCTTTCTACAGAACAAAGAATGGTAACATTTAAATATGCAATAAAAGATATCAAATACGACATAATAGGATTATGTGAGATCCGAAGAGAAGGATACGACATTCAGGAAGACAACGAAAACATATTCTGCTATTTTGGACAAAAAAAGGGACAACTAGGAGTTGGTTTTATGATGAAGAGAAAATACAAAACAAATTTCATCAGTTTTCGTGGGCTGTCTGACAGGGTTGCAATTTTGAATTTAAAATTCGATCAAGAAACACTATCTCTCATACAAGTACATGCACCGACATCAGATGCAAGCGATGATGACCTAGAGATATTCTACGAAACCCTCATCAAAGCTCAAGATATGTCTGAAAAGAAGTACATCATAATGGGGGACTTCAACGCAAAGATAGGAAAACCAAGCAGAGAAGAGACAAACACTGGACTATTCGGCATACATGGAACTGGGTTACGAAATGAAAGGGGCCAAAGGCTTATACAGTTTCTAATGGAAAATAACCTCTACATACGCGAGAGGTAAAGGATAAAATAGCAAAATGTCAAAGAGCAATAGAACGGAACATAATGAAGATAAGGTTGAAAGACAAATTGCGGCATACAGAAATCAGATCTAAAACTAAATTTATAGACGCTCTACAACACGCACTTAAAATGAAGTGGGGATGGGCTGGACACGTAGCCAGAATGCCAAAAGAAAGGTGGTCCACCTTAGTCACCTCATGGAAAGGCCCTAATGGCAAAAGGAGAATTGGTAGACCCCTAGCAAGATGGTCAGACGAAATCAGAAAATATCTGAAAACACAAAATTGGACAAGCGTTGCAGAAGACCGCAAATACTGGACAGAGCTGGAGGAGGCCTTTACCCGAGAGGGGTCCTAACTACTTATAAGATATTAATATTAAATTTAACTGACATGAATTTTCACTATATTTGACATAAAATTTAAATTATAACATTATTTTTTTAAAGAACTATTGATCAATGTTACTTAAGGTTATGGAATAAAAGGCTTTTTATTTTATTTATTTATATATTTCATCGGCGACGATGTTGGCGTCTTTCCTTTGGTTATTCCTTTGAAAAGAGGTAATCAATGAAAGTGCAAAGAGTCAGTCCGGGTCCATTAGTTCCGTTGAGACTTGAAACCTCCCTTCAGAGTGCCTCAAACGAATGGGCGACGACGTGTCGAGGTCAGCGTATAACTGGCGACTGCTGGATAGATAGATAGGTGAGAGAAAACGAATGGGCGACGACGTGTCGAGGTCAGCGTATAACTGGCGACTGCTGGATAGATAGGTAGGTGAGAGAAAACGAATGGGCGACGACGTGTCGAGGTCAGCGTATAACTGGCGACTGCTGGATAGATAGATAGGTGAGAGAAAACGAATGGGCGACGACGTGTCGAGGTCAGCGTATAACTGGCGACTGCTGGATAGATAGGTAGGTGAGAGAAAACGAATGGGCGACGACGTGTCGAGGTCAGCGTATAACTGGCGACTGCTGGATAGATAGGTAGGTGAGAGAAAACGAATGGGCGACGACGTGTCGAGGTCAGCGTATTACTGGCGACTGCTGGATAGATAGGTAGGTGAGAGAAAACGAATGGGCGACGACGTGTCGAGGTCAGCGTATAACTGGCGACTGCTGGATAGATAGGTAGGTGAGAGAAAACGAATGGGCGACAACGTGTCGAGGTCAGCGTATTACTGGCGACTGCTGGATAGATAGATAGGTGAGAGAAAACGAATGGGCGACGACGTGTCGAGGTCAGCGTATAACTGGCGACTGCTGGATAGATAGATAGGTGAGAGAAAACGAATGGGCGACGACGTGTCGAGGTCAGCGTATAACTGGCGACTGCTGGATAGATAGGTAGGTGAGAGAAAACGAATGGGCGACGACGTGTCGAGGTCAGCGTATTACTGGCGACTGCTGGATAGATAGATAGGTGAGAGAAAACGAATGGGCGACGACGTGTCGAGGTCAGCGTATAACTGGCGACTGCTGGATAGATAGGTAGGTGAGAGAAAACGAATGGGCGACGACGTGTCGAGGTCAGCGTATAACTGGCGACTGCTGGATAGATAGATAGGTGAGAGAAAACGAATGGGCGACGACGTGTCGAGGTCAGCGTATAACTGGCGACTGCTGGATAGATAGGTAGGTGAGAGAAAACGAATGGGCGACGACGTGTCGAGGTCAGCGTATTACTGGCGACAATAAAACAAACTTTAAATGCATAGATTGCAAGCAGTCTTTCGATAACTGATTCGGAACCGACAAGAAACGTGCTCCACTCTACGCAAGAATCATCTGGGGCCAAAAAGAGATCAACATAGGTACACATAATTAATTTCAATATTATTGTAGGTGTATAAATAGTATCTTAATAATATAAATCAGAAACCATCGCTTGGCTCTCCTCAATCTATTTCCTTCATATGTAAACTCTAGGTATCATATAATCATTAAATCTAACTTTAATGTACTGAACGGTAAGACAAAACTAACCTCATACATAACCCTCCCCTGTCGGTAGTCGGGTAATAATACAGAGACGGGCGTGCAGTGCGGAGTACAGCAAACGGCTGACTACACTCCTCAGTAATTAGTAACGCAGCTGTTGGACCCAGCAGATGGCAGACTACACTCCTCAGTAATTAGTAACGCAGCTGTTGGACCCAGCAGATGGCAGACTACACTCCTCAGTAATTAGTAACGCAGCTGTTGGACCCAGCAGATGGCAGACTACACTCCTCAGTAATTAGTAACGCAGCTGTTGGACCCAGCAGATGGCAGACTACACTCCTCAGTAATTAGTAACGCAGCTGTTGGACCCAGCAGATGGCAGACTACACTCCTCAGTAATTAGTAACGCAGCTGTTGGACCCAGCAGATGGCAGACTACACTCCTCAGTAATTAGTAACGCAGCTGTTGGACCCAGCAGATGGCAGACTACACTCCTCAGTAATTAGTAACGCAGCTGTTGAACCCAGCAGATGGCAGACTACACTCCTCAGTAATTAGTAACGCAGCTGTTGGACCCAGCAGATGGCAGACTACACTCCTCAGTAATTAGTAACGCAGCTGTTGGACCCAGCAGATGGCAGACTACACTCCTCAGTAATTAGTAACGCAGCTGTTGGACCCAGCAGATGGCAGACTACACTCCTCAGTAATTAGTAACGCAGCTGTTGGACCCAGCAGATGGCAGACTACACTCCTCAGTAATTAGTAACGCAGCTGTTGGACCCAGCAGATGGCAGACTACACTCCTCAGTAATTAGTAACGCAGCTGTTGGACCCAGCAGATGGCAGACTACACTCCACAGTAATTAGTAACGCAGCTGTTGGACCCAGCAGATGGCAGACTACACTCCTCAGTAATAAGTTATGTATCTGTTGGACCCAGCAGATGGCAGACTACACTCCTCAGTAACTAGTATGTATCTGTTGGACCCAGCAGATGGCAGACTACACTCCTTAGTAATTAGTTATGTATCTGTTGGACCCAGCCCAGCAGATGGCAGACTACACTCCTCAGTAATTAGTTATGTATCTGTTGGACCCAGCAGATGGCAGACTACACTCCTCAGTAATTAGTTATGTATCTGTTGTACCCAGCAGATGGCAGACTACACTCCTCAGTAATTAGTAACGCAGCTGTTGGACCCAGCAGATGGCAGACTACACTCCTCAGTAACTAGTTATGTATCTGTTGGACCCAGCAGATGGCAGACTACACTCCTCAGTAATTAGTAACGCAGCTGTTGGACCCAGCAGATGGCAGACTACACTCCTCAGTAACTAGTTATGTATCTGTTGGACCCAGCAGATGGCAGACTACACTCCTCAGTAATTAGTTATGTATCTGTTGGACCCAGCAGATGGCAGACTACACTCCTCAGTAATTAGTAACGCAGCTGTTGGACCCAGCAGATGGCAGACTACACTCCTCAGTAATTAGTAACGCAGCTGTTGGACCCAGCAGATGGCAGACTACACTCCTCAGTAATTAGTTATGTATCTGTTGGACCCAGCAGATGGCAAACTACACTCCTCAGTAACTAGTTATGTATCTGTTGGACCCAGCAGATGGCAGACTACACTCCTTAGTAATTAGTTATGTATCTGTTGGACCCAGCCCAGCAGATGGCAGACTACACTCCTCAGTAATTAGTTATGTATTTGTTGGACCCAGCAGATGGCAGACTACGCTCCTCAGTAATTAGTTATGTATCTGTTGGACCCAGCAGATGGCAGACTACACTCCTCAGTAATTAGTAACGCAGCTGTTGGACCCAGCAGATGGCAGACTACACTCCTCAGTAACTAGTTATGTATCTGTTGGACCCAGCAGATGGCAGACTACACTCCTCAGTAATTAGTTATGTATCTGTTGGACCCAGCAGATGGCAGACTCCACTCCTCAGTAATTAGTAACGCAGCTGTTGGACCCAGCAGATGGCAGACTACACTCCTCAGTAACTAGTTATGTATCTGTTGGACCCAGCAGATGGCAGACTACACTCCTCAGTAATTAGTTATGTATCTGTTGGACCCAGCAGATGGCAGACTACACTCCTCAGTAATTAGTTATGCAGCTGTTGGATCCAGCAGATGGCAGACTACACTCCTCAGTCTAGTTATGTATCTGTTGGACCCAGCAGATGGCAGACTACACTCCTCAGTAATTAGTTATGTATCTGTTGGACCCAGCAGATGGCAGACTACACTCCTCAGTAATTAGTTATGTATCTGTTGGACCCAGCAGATGGCAGACTACACTCCTCAGTAACTAGTTATGTATCTGTTGGACCCAGCAGATGGCAGACTACACTCCTCAGTAATTAGTTATGTATCTGTTGGACCCAGCAGATGGCAGACTACACTCCTCAGTAATTAGTTATGTATCTGTTGGACCCAGCAGATGGCAGACTACACTCCTCAGTAACTAGTTATGTATCTGTTGGACCCAGCAGATGGCAGACTACACTCCTCAGTAATTAGTTATGTATCTGTTGGACCCAGCAGATGGCAGACTACACTCCTCAGTAATTAGTTATGTATCTGTTGGACCCAGCAGATGGCAGACTACACTCCTCAGTAATTAGTTATGCAGCTGTTGGACCCAGCAGATGGCAGACTACACTCCTCAGTAACTAGTTATGTATCTGTTGGACCCAGCAGATGGCAGACTACACTCCTCAGTAATTAGTTATGTATCTGTTGGACCCAGCAGATGGCAGACTACACTCCTCAGTAATTAGTTATGTATCTGTTGGACCCAGCAGATGGCAGACTACACTCCTCAGTAATTAGTTATGCAGCTGTTGGACCCAGCAGATGGCAGACTACACTCCTCAGTAACTAGTTATGTATCTGTTGGACCCAGCAGATGGCAGACTACACTCCTCAGTAATTAGTTATGTATCTGTTGGACCCAGCAGATGGCAGACTACACTCCTCAGTAATTAGTTATGTATCTGTTGGACCCAGCAGATGGCAGACTACACTCCTCAGTAATTAGTTATGCAGCTGTTGGACCCAGCAGATTGTGCGCTCGAAGATTACCTTAGCAAGAGCTTTGTTCGTTGCACTCAGGCTTGCTTTTGAGTGCGGTGGCTAAAGTACCTAATTGTATGTGCTGTTTCAAAACTAACTCGAAGCTGAAGCTGGCGATGTCCATTCATACCTAATTTTTTTCAAGCTGGTGGCTGGTTGCTGGTGACTAATATAGGGTGTATTATATTTATGCATGAATGTGACTTCAAAAAACTTATTATTTTTATTTATATTCCTTATTCATGTACTATTATGTATCTCTCCGCCCCGTCCACTCTATAGCTCATCCTATAATGTATACGCCATAAAGCTGCTATCAGACATGCTAAGTCTTTCCCTATATTCAAAAATATGGTCTACGAACATTTCCTAACCTCAACATCAAATATTTAAGTAATTTATTTTTTATATTATTTTGTTTATTTTATTTTATGATAAATAATAATATATATATATATTATTATTTGTGCCCATTGTACATTATTTGTTATTGTTTTTGTTTTCTGTGATATATGTATTTTTTTTTGTGTGCATTAAATTATATTGTATTGTATGAATTGATGAGATACATAATATTATCTGAATATTTATTTTTGTATTTTTAATGGTTTTGTTCTAAAATTGAGTAATATAGATAAGTAGGTATTTTAGGACTCAATCGCAAAATTTCTAAACATGACGTCACCGTTCACCTGTCATGAAGCTTTTGGGCGGATATAGGTTTTTATCATTAAGCTGCGTGTCGTGCCGTGCCGGGTCACTATCGCGTGTAGTGCCGTGCCGGGCCACTGTTGCGTGCAGTGCCGTGCCGGGTCACTATCGCGTGTAGTGCCGTGCCGGGCCACTGTTGCGTGCAGTGCCGTGCCGGGCCACTGTCGCGTGTTGTGCCGTGCCGGGCCACTATCGCGTGTTCTGCCGTGCCGGGCCATATCGCTGAACGTCAACAACGAACAAAGTTCCGCGATAAAAGTAACCGAGACCGTTTTTATGAATATATTCAATTTAATGCACGGCTAAACTTCAATTTTAGTGTTGTGCTGTTTATCGATAAAATAAATTTTTGCTTGTTTCGGCTCAGTGAACGTGTTGAGATGACATTGCGATTGAGCCCGTGTTTGTTAGGATTCGGGGATTTATTGGAATGCAAATTCGTTTTAGATTTCAATCAGTTCTGATGGATTTTTAATAGGTAAATACCTAATATTTTGTGGACATTTTATTATCTTGTGCCTACCCAACCGTCGTTGATTCATTAATGTTAAAATCTATTTCAAAGCAAAATGAGAAAAACCAATCAGAACGTATCCAGAATTCATGGTGTGTATTTTGCTATCAAGTGTGCATTATTATCAGATTTCCTGACCAAGATACAAAAATCATTTTGTATTGTTGGGTTGCATCATAAAATTTTATTTTATTAGTTTTATTTTTATTTACTTGGAAAAGAAACAGCCTTATTTTTTACAGTAAATGGTTGGTACTTATAGGTAACTTAAGACTAGTAGTTTCCGCTAAAAGGTAAATGATTATGTTCGTGTCCTTAAATATATATATATATATTTATAAGAGCTGACTTAAACGTAATAAAAACTGAGAAACAAACATTTAAATGTAACCAACATCATTGAAAACGATAACTGAAGTAGATCACATCAATCAATAGATATACAACAGACATTTTAATATACCTACTTGCATAATGTTTTGACGTAGAGCTTGGCGATACGGCTTAGAATGATTCTAACATTTTAAAACCATAGCGATTGGTAATAAAACGATTAAGCTAGGTACATTTGTTTTTTTTTAAAGAAATTCCATGTTTATCGACAAGTCGTATGCCGCAGCCCCACCCTCGCGGTCGTTTTCCCATCTCTGGAGATGTGCGCGCGGGATGGGAACAGGGTAATGGTATTGTTTGTATTACGATATTTTTACTAGGAAATAAATACTTTACGAGCCTTTTACATAATGCGAGCCGTAAATAACTGATGATTCGTATTGGATGGTATCCTCGAGTGTATTGTCTTAGAACTCTGCTGGTTTTGTTCGTACATTTTGGTAGGCACTTAACATTTTTGGTGTTTGTTTCTTTTAAATTTTGTACAAAGTAGTTGATCACTTTTAAAATGTCCATTTACTTACTTAACCAATCGATTGTTAATATCTTCAATGATGTTTCACTCTTGTGCACAGCTCGAAGCCGTTTTTCCAAAGAACCTGTAAAATATTATTTTTTTAACTTTTTTAACTTACCTTAGTAAGCAATACAGCTTTGTACAGCACAAAACTTAGTAAGCAATACAGCTTTGTACAGCACAAAACTTAGTAAGCAATACAGTTTTGTACAGCACAAAACTTAGTAAGCAATACAGCTTTGTACAGCACAAAACTTAGTAAGCAATACAGCTTTGTACAGCACAAAACTTAGTAAGCAATACAGCTTTGTACAGCACAAAACTTAATAGAACAAGCCAGCTCAAGATTCCTCTCACGCTACTCGTAAAACGCCCACCGGACCCAAAGCAGTTAAAATCCCGCTGATAACACAACTTGAAAAACTGACAAATGTGTTAGACTTCGCTTCGCTTCCCTTCGCTTTGCTTCGCTTCGCTTCGCCCACCGATCCCTGAAGAATAGATAACAATTTTATCGTAAACGATACGTATCGTTTAAAAGAACCATTCGAAAACCACTAAAGCAGTTTAGCGAATGGCTTCCCTCCCTCATTATAAAGCCAAGCTGGAGTCAACACACCAAATAAACATTTCCGCACAACGAAATAGACATAAAAAGTAATTTGTCGTCATTTGGGCGATGACCGCTCGGCCGCCGCCGGAGCGGCGCATAGTGCGGCGGGGCGGGGCGGGGCGGGGCGGGCGGCGGGCGCGCCTAGTTCGCGTTGCTCAATCGTCGGATTAACTCGCGATTTGTCCGAGTCAGGAAGTGACGCGCTCTTCAGCCGAGCGGAGACGACGGATCACGCCGTTAGCGGAACGCTTTATCTGCATTAACAGAGATTAAAACAATTAAACACATTTCTTCATGTTGCTCTTAGAAGCGTGGCATCTAATGACGGGCTTTCCATTTCCATTTCCGTCCAGACAAAGATAATTTAAACTACATTTCCATGAAATTAATAAATGCTGTCTGCTCGGTATCACCTAAATGCCTGGATCAGAGCGGCGGCACACACTGGTCCCAATTAATGAAATCAGGGACATAGGCCCGTATTATGAAAGCTTCCCCAAGCATTACTTAAGCAGTCATTACGTGATCTCTACTCAAGCGTTAATTACTCAAGTAATGCTTGGTAACCGTTCAATAATATGTCTAAGCAGTTACTCGAAGGCGTGGACGGAGGAAATCCGCTCTTGACGGCTACTTGAGTGAGTGTAGATTTTGACATGAGCTCCCAAGCATTGTTTGAAAATTAGTATTCACTCAAAACTAGACATAAGCATCACTCAAGCAGAGCTCGATGACTGAGCATGCTTTCATAATACGGGCCTTAGAGGTCGAAGTCCGAATTTCAATCAGAATTTTTGTAATTAAGGTCTTTGAGTGATTCTAAACCTATTTTGTAGAATACGTTTTTTTGATATATAGGTACCTGCCAGTTTTCGAGAAAAAAAATGTTACCTACGTTTTTTTTGTATGGAGAAAAATAGTTTTCTTTATTTATTTCGTAAACGGGCAGAGATGTTAAAAAAGGATTAAAGAACGCATAATCCCTTGCATTTGCGGCGGCGGCGGCGGCGGCAGGCAAGTACTGCAAATACAACAACGTGTGTGCGCAATGCTCTAATAATGTGTCATCTAGGGAGGTAGGTAATTTAGTCTCGAAGCGAGTTCTCGTTGACAGTTTCGAGATGTAGCGGACTATTGGACATCACACGCACCATTACACCTATTCATAAAGTAATACAATAATCAGACGTTTGTTATTGGATGCTCTGACTCTACAACATGCTCTTATTAATCCTGATCATACAGTTAACGCACTGTTTTATTTATGTCTGGGAAAATTAAAGCAAGCGCGACAATTTTAAACAATAAATCACAAGCGAGGATTCTGATCGCACAATGACTCTGTCGAACGTGTAGACAACACTGCGTCCTATTGTGTCCGCTCGTCAGTAGGTTCGTGTGGAGGTAATCGGTGGCGAAGCAACCCCGTGCGGTTACATCGTTGGTACTTTCAGTGCCGGCGCTGAATGTGTTGCCACTGAAAAAAAAATCTAAACGGAGCGACAATATTCCCTTAACAAATGGGAGCCGTCAAAGGGCCTTTAAGCCCTCTAAGAATTTTTAAACACTCCGAGAAGGCAATATATTGTCGCCTCGTACAAGCGCTTTAAACTTTCCCTTTGTGATACAATGAGTAAACCATCGATAACTTTGTCCCTTCGTATACGGTTTATTAACGGTGTGTTAGAAAGGTGTGTTGGAAATATGTCCCTATCACAAAGTTACATTGTCTCCATGTCAAAGGTGCATCGTCACTTCGACAACGTACCTCAGTCAATTCGTTTGATGCAGTCGTGCTTTAGTCTAAGGTTATATATCCCTATCACAAAGGTACATTGTCTCTTCGACAATGTACCTTTGTCTCTTTGCCAATGTGCCTTTGTCCTTACGTCCAAGGTACATTATCTCTTCGACAATGTAAATCTGTCACTGCGTATAAGGTGATATACCCCTATCACAAAGGTACATTGTCTCTTCGACAATGTGCCTTTGTCTTTACGTCTAAGGTACATTGTCTTTTTGACAATGTACCTTTATCACTACGTATATGGTGATATATGTCCCTATTCTTGCACTGTCGCCACGACAAAGTTCGGGGAAACGCTGCGACAAGGCACCTTTGTGGTATGGACATTATCACCTCAAACGTAGGAACAAAGGCACATTATGATAGCGTTAAAAGCATAATAATTTATCTCGTTCTCGCTTGCACGTAAAAATGGGGCGCTTCTAATGCCAGATTGTCAGCGACTATTAAATCTAGTAAAAAACGCCGTTAATGCGGCTTTAGAAGCGTTAGTTTCACGTGCAAGCGAAAACGATATAAATTACCTATTATGCTTTTAATGCTTTCATAATGGGCCTTAGTTCCAACGTCTAAGGTGATAATGTCCTTACCACAAAGGTGCCTTGTCGCTGGGTTTCACTGAATTTGTCATGGCGATAGCGTTAGGCGTTATGTCGCCTCGTTACAGTATTGGACCTGCAGTGTGTGTATGTAGTGTAACACTTAGATACTTAAACACAGATTTAGAAGTGTTTGTATAGGTAAGAATTTAAATAAGTACCTACAAATAGTAGTAAGAAAATGTGTTGTTATGAATTAGAAGACCTTCATACAATAATATCAGAACATTTATCTACTACTAGTTCTAAAAGTCTCTTCTTTGTTAGCGGGAAACGCTCCTCGCAGGTCGTTGACGCTAGTGCGTTGGTTTTTTCAAAATTATTCGCCACCAAAAAATAAAATAAAAAAGGTAAACATCAAAAAAGTAATACATAGAAAGATTTTACTTTGTTAAGTACCTAATAACAGAATCTACAGGTTCGCAATTTGATAGCATTCCTGAGTTTGATTTGATTGATCAATCAAGCGGGGTGCAAGGCCTTTAAGGTCTTCATCGCTTGCCTGAAGTAAATGTTTTAGTTCCATCCCCTCCCTCTGCGAGAGGACAAGTGTATTGTTAGGAAGTAAATGTTTTAGTTCCATCCCCTCCCTCTGCGAGAGGACAAGTGTATTGTTAGGAAGTAAATGTTTTAGTTCCATCCCCTCCCTCTGCGAGAGGACAAGTGTATTGTTAGGAAGTAAATGTTTTAGTTCCATCCCCTCCCTCTGCGAGAGGACAAGTGTATTGTTAGGAAGTAAATGTTTTAGTTCCATCCCCTCCCTCTGCGAGAGGACAAGTGTATTGTTAGGAAGTAAATGTTTTAGTTCCATCCCCTCCCTCTGCGAGTGGACAAGTGTATTGTTAGGAAAGTACCTATGCCAAAGATGTTTGTTTTTGTTGACTTGGCAGGGCTCCGATTTTATAAAATGTACTTGACATTCTGTATGTTATGAATATAATATATTCATTATATGCATTAATATATTATATTAATGCAATCATAATGGGCGTGGTAAGTTATACTATTATTTCAAGTCAAAACGATAGCAGCACAGTAAAGAACCGTTCTGATGAGATAAACACACAGCTTTCATAATACTAAGAACAGCCCGTGTTAGCGTCACGCGTTGAATCTAGCTCCGGTACCTACACGTGTTAGCGTCACGCGTTGAATCTAGCTCCGGTACCTACACGTGTTAGCGTCACGCGTTGAATCTAGCTCCGGTACCTACACGTGTTAGCGTCACGCGTTGAATCTAGCTCCGGTACCTATCACGTTTGACTTTACAAGCTATGGATAGTTTAGGGTTAGAATGCGTTGTATTAAATTAATGTCTGTAATAATATTATAAATTAAATAAGGAGCTGGTATGTAGGTACTTACAAGTAAAGAGTTTTGTAGATGCTCAAGTCCGGAGGTCTAGTTCTTGAGATGGCATAATAACACTATATTTTGTTATTTTGTACTTCCAACTTAATTTTTTTGAAGACATGCTTAATGCTTAAATAAATACTAAAATACAAAAACGCTGTGACTCTGCTGACTGAACACGACCGAGTGAATGCCAAAATGGAGTGTCGTCGTCTGTCTAACCGTCTATTGCGTTGCGGTTACAGGAACTTTACAATTCGACAAAAGGCCTTTGTCGCGTTATTCAATGCTGTTATTCAACTTATACGTAGTCACAATTAGTATTTTAACGCTGCGTTTCTTGAAAAAAAATATGTCAAAGGCCTTTGTGATTTTTTTTTGTGTTAGGTAGGCAATAAGGTATGAACCTATCAACCCTAGATAGATACCTACAAAGGTATACATACCACGTTCGACCGTGGTGGTTACTGCTGGTGAGTCGTAGGATTTGTAAAGGTCCGCCTGGGTTGCGACCAGGTCAAAGTCCGACGCCATGCGCCAGGTAACATAGCATAATAGCATTGTAAATTTTGTATGTCGTAGTTACTAAAACAAAGTATAAAATTGTGTTTTGCCGTACACGCATTGGAAAGCAAACAGAGTAACAAAGCACTACAATATCTTCTGTTCCTTGGTTTTATCCAAGTTCACGCCAAGACCGATACGTTGCGAGGTTTAGACTGCTGGCCCTGTACTTGGACACTCATGGTGGCGGCCTCATACAGACATCTCAGCACCTCTACTACGATAGTCTACTTGGCATCGCTGTAAGGATTCCAGAACAGAACAGCCCAGGTTTCGAGAGAGTCAAAGGCATTTTCATAGTACACAAAGGCCAGACACAGGGGCTGATTATACTCTTCGGACTTCTGTATAATCTGCCTCACTGTATGAATGTGGTCCATGGTGCCATATCATCGAGTCTTCTGACGAGACGATTCGTGTCCACTCGTGAAAAGCTTATAGCTGTGGCTCAGGAGTGTGATGGGTAGTTTTTAAGAAGGGTAGGCCCTTCTTAAAAAAGAGCAGTACCAACTCCCGCTCCATGCCTTTGGAGTTCTCCGACTGCACTGTGAAGGACGGTGTTGAACAGGTTCCGTAGCTCCCGCATAACAGTTAGCTGCCTCAGAGCTAACACGATCTCGTCTTGACTGATGTCTGGCAGCTCGTCGGTATAGTGGCGAATCAGGATGGCTCTAGAATCATGGTCATCTCGTCGGGAATGGGGAACATGGGCAGCGTACAATCAGCCATAGACATCCTCTATCTCGGCGGAGATTTCCGAGTCTCGACATTACGGTCTTCCCGTCGTGCGTTTCAAGCTTGCATCAGGTGGCTCCTGCCATGCTGCTGATTGAATACTTTAGACCCTGGGTTTCGTTCTATTGCCTCTTCAATGAGGCGTGTGTTGGAGCTCCGAAGGTCGCACCGTACAATCTTCGCAATTCGCATTTTCAGGTCTGACCTGTCTGACGAAGTTGCTTGAGTGGTTTCCCGTCTTTTTGTCATCAGCCCGAGAGTTTCATCCGAGAATTTGGACTTCTTACCAGTGCGCTGCTTTTGCAGAGCTTGATGCCCTCGTCCCTCAACGTTTTGACTAGACCCTAGTAAGTAATTCTATTTAATAGGGATTCTAGAATTCTAAATCAAGACTCACGAATTTACAACAACTAACTCTATACCAACACCTCAGCAATATAACGAAATGAACAGCCACCTCAAACAGGTAAATATAATCGTGAATTGCACAAGTTTCCGAGTACCTCGGATTCCGACGCCGTTAGGGAGCGCTAAGCAGCGGTGGCGCGCCGCGGGCGGCGTTACGATGAACGAGGACGATCGTCAGAAAAAACGGCTAATGCTGTGTGGCACCTGAGGTGGTGTGGACTGTGGGTGCTACTGCCTGCTCGACGCTGAGCACGATGAATAGGGACGAACAATGATGAAGGTAAGGGTCATCCGTCAGGAGTACCAAAGTCATCGACATAGCTTTAAGAATTAGCAGGCTGAAGTGGCAGTGGGCCGGCCATATCTCGCGATGAACCGACAAAAGCTGGGGTAAACGTGTTTTTGAGTGGAGACCACGACACGGTTAACGTAGTGTAGGAAGCTCTCCGGCCAGGTGGGATGACGACCTGCGAAAGCCTGCAGGTAGATGCTAGATACGTCAAGCTGAACACAGGGCGCTAAGGCGCTCCTTAGGGGAGGCCTGTGTCCAGCGGTGGACTAACATGACTAATGATGGGTAAGGATAGAATGGTAAGTAAAAATTTTTTTAGAAAGATTTAGTTTTTTTGGCTAATCCTCTTGTAAGCGTAAGAAAAAAGGTGGGACATTACGTTCGTCATATCGACAAATGCAAAAAATGCACCAAAGGTGGTTCTGAATTATTATTTGTGAAAGAAAATAAGCTTTCTACGATGTTTCTGAACTTACTGGGAAACCACTGGGACATAGAGTTAATATAGTAGTACTATAGTAACCCTATGCACTGGGAGCTGAAATAAAAGAGGTTTAACTAAATTATATGCATATTGGAGTTCTTTCCTTAGTTTTGTTTCTGAATTTTGCAGACACGACACAGCTCTTTCATCTACTTTACTCGTGCCTTTCAGTATTCGATTGGTCGAAGGTTTTAGCTTTGAGCCGGAGCGAGCCAATCGGAACCAACACTGAGTTGGAGAAGTCAGTTCGTCCGTACGAGTTTAAAACCGAAATGTCGCTTACCATTCCCGCGACCCTTTTCCACCGGAAGCCATTTGACCCAAACAAATTAAATAACACGGATATCTTTGTACCTGTTACTCTTTATAACAGGTCGGTGGGGTCTCGGTGGTTAAGGCTCAGCAGATAGGTTCTTTATACGATCATTTGTCTTACAAACACCTATAATCTCTCGTTGAGGTTTTTTATCTCGCAGTTATGAAAGCGACCCTGGGGCCGCCCGCGCTGCCCTGCTAATTACAAACGCAGTAGTCGACTACCTAAAGGTACTTAAAAAAATAATTTTCATTATATTTTTTTACCTAAGTATGTTTTTTACATACCAAGAATTGCAGTAGGTACTTGCATGGAAATCTTACTTTTGCTTACCGCATCTGCAGTATTCAACATGTGCTAGGAGATTATGCAGCACTTGCTACTATTATCTACTGTGGAATGATTTAGCATATAAGTATTTTACCTAAGATATTAGCTAAAGCCAAACGCGGTATTCAACAGTG
Organism: Eupithecia exiguata; assembly: GCA_947086465.1. Classification (NCBI taxonomy): domain Eukaryota; kingdom Metazoa; phylum Arthropoda; class Insecta; order Lepidoptera; family Geometridae; genus Eupithecia; species Eupithecia exiguata. Next base: position 12,787,178 of record OX352240.1, on the reverse strand, counting down.
CTGCGTCTTCTTCCAATTTATAGTCATTAACATTGATTTATAATTATTTAGATATTTTTTATTAAGTTAGTTAATTAATTTTATATACTTGTAATACGAAAATATAAATTTTAATACTGTTTATCTAACTGAAAAAAAAAATGCATGCCTATGTTAGGTAGAATAAAACTGGATGTAAGTTCTTATTATGATTTTAAGATCTACATTGTAACATTTATTCTGGCAAATAAACATCTTTTCACTTCTCTTGCTCGAAAAGTGTATCATAATAGTGTAGCTTAGCAGGCCTAAAACTCGAGTTTAATCCCTCGGGCTAAAAAGTAATTTTTCTTTTTAATTTTTGTCTAAAATCATCAGCCAGTACAAAGCATTCGTTCTCTTACATAAAAACTCGACTTCTTGGTGCTCCGTCAACCTTTTTTTTGAAAATAGAACCGTCTTGGTGATGTTTTATGAAGGTTGATTCTTCCCTTCACGGTAGAATGCGAACTCTTTCGTTGCGGGTTAAATAGAGATTTAAAAAAAAAGATGGTATTGGCGCTAAATCTCTAGAATTTTCTTCATTCCAAATCACAAACTTTTACGTTTAACTTCCTGACTTTTACTTCCAAATTGTGAACGTGAAAAATGTCATCAAGTGATAGTGAAGATGCTAATATGCAAATGGAAGAAAAGGGCAAAGAAATAATTATGAATCTGTTGCCGACAAAATCACGTGGAATATATTTAAAGAGTTACGAAAATTTTATGAAATGGAGAGATGAGAAACGTGTGGATTCTTTTACAGAAGGGGTTTTTCTCACTTATTTTGATGAATTATCGAAAAAATTCAAATCGTCGACTCTTTGGAGCACATATTCAATGTTAAGAATGACCTTACAAACGAGACACGACGTCGATATTAAAAAATATGTAAATTTAACGGCTTTACTGAAGAAATTGTCCACTGGATACAAGGCAAAAAAATCTAAAGTCTTGACGACACAAGAAATCGAAACATTTTTAAATAACGCTCCAAATAAACAATACTTGGCAACAAAGGTAACCTACTACTTATGTACTCAACTCAAACTAAATAAATAGATACCTACCTACATACCTAAATTATGTACCTAGGTTATTACGATTAATAACACACTTATTTTTTTGTTCAACAGGTTGCTTTAATTTATGGAATCAGCGGTGCATGCAGAGGAATAGAGCTTGCTAATATAACGCTAGAAAACGTAGAAACGGATACAAACCTACAAGCTGTGAGTCTGCCGAACACGAAAACAAACAAAGAGCGTAAATTTGTCATCAGTGGAGAATACCTTAATATAGTTAAAGCCTATCAGGAGTTACGTCCCACTAATGTTTCAACGAGAAGATTTTTTCTAAATTATCAAAATGGTAAATGCACAAGGCAAGTCATAGGCAAAAATAAATTTGGTAACATGCCTAAAGATATTGCCACTTATCTAAATTTACCAAATCCGGAACTCTACACGGGCCATTGTTTCTGCAGAACATCCGCGACTCTGTTGGCAGACTCGGGTGCGAATATAACGACATTAAAACGGCACGGTGGATGGAGGTCCGATCAAGTGGCTGAAGGTTATATAGAGGACTCTATACAAAACAAGTATCACGTCACGCAGCGGATTACGGAAGGAATCAATATTCTACCAAACATTACAGAACCCCAAGCATCTACATCGCGGGATTGGATGAATATGTCAACTCAGCTGAAGCCGCACTCAGATCTTAATAATGCACGAAACTCAAGCATGAGTCGAGTCTCTCCAACTTTTACTCCACAACAATCAACTCAAAATATTACACACACATCCCAATCACAGAGAACCGAAATAAAATTGCCCGGGAAAAACATATCACTAAACATTCAAAATTGCTCTAACTGCACATTTAATTTTTAATAAAATTTCTGAAAGTTGTCTAATTTTGAATTGTTTTATTTTCTCGCAATCGAAGTGAAAAGTAGAGTGTTTTACTCGGGCCAAAACCACCCATTATAACTCGGTCTTGTCATCCTCCCTCGCTACGCTCGGGAGTATAACAACCTCGTATATAATGGGGTGGTTTAGTCCCTTGTAAAACAATCTACTATTAATCTTTAGTCTGAGTATGGCGAAGAGACGCATGCGCATGAGCGAAGCGAGTCCCAATGCGATCGCGGGGAATGGCACGGCGAGAGAAGCGAGCCCAGCTGTGAACCCCACGACCCCAGGTCCCATTAAACCCCTCCCAATGAAAAATCTGATAAAGGTATCATTTTCGACTAACTTGGGGGTGAAGATTTCGAATTTATTGAAGGTGGGTCGAATTGCGCAATTTGGCTCATTTCACACAGCAAGGCGAGCTAAGCGAGCCTTCTGGCGACGACGGTCAGATTGCGGTGAGCGAAGCAAACCGCAATACAGCCAATTAATATGGGTATCGTTTTCGACAAACTCAATAGTATAGATAACGAAAAAGATGTCTATTTCCAAATCCAAGATGGCTGACATTATTTAACCACAATTTTTTTTCGCACTTATATCATTTTCGACTACATTAAAGACGAATGTTACGATAAGAGGAATAAAACTAAATACACTAGCATACCTAAGGACTGTTTTAGTTATAAAATATTATTATTCCATCTTCATTGTGGTATAAGACGATCTCTTTGGCACAGTGGGCGGAGGTCTGCCACAAATATTTTGTACGATCTTTCAGATCAGGTATTTGTTCCTGGTGTGATTTTTTGAATAATAATAATTAAAAAAACTATGTAATCACGCTATCTGCACGGCACGGCAGGCACTAGATAACTGATATTATGTATATCAGTTATCTAGTGCCTACCCATAATACAAGCTCTGCTTATTTTGCGACTAGATAATGCTGTGTGAATTGTCCAGCATTTTTATCTATTTATTTATGAGTCCTTGTCATTGATTATTTCTGGAAATGTAGTATAACTTTGTTCTAGTAAAAACTGTTGAATTTCGTCCTTCAGAACTTAATATCTTAGAGAAGTTACCTACTACCTACGTGCCTACCTCACTTTTAACTAGCTTCAAGCATTAAAATAGAAAATCATTGCTAACTAAAAACACAGAATCCAACACGTAGGTACTAGCTGTTTTCGCAGTAATGAACACAAATGCTGCATTTGGCCTTAGTGAACCTGCAATTCTCATAACCCCAGATGGTAGATGGAAACGCAGTAAGCCGCATTTATTCAAATGGGACTATAAAAAAAAAAGTCAGTAAGAAGCTTGTTTTTTTTTCTGGTGTTTTAGATATGCTAAAAAGTTATAAATCATATCATGGTCATACTACAAAGATATGTAAAAATATGATAACTACGTTTTTCTCCGCCATTTTGCAAGTACTGCATTTGCTATTAGCAGGGCAGCGCGGGCGCCCGTCATCTCCGACACTCTACGCACAGAATATCATACGTGACATCTCATTTTTATCTCGCAGTTATGAAAGCGACAGCAGCTTCCTCAGTAATGAAGCAGCGCCCTGGGGCCGCGGGCGCCCGTCATCTCCGACACTCCGTACAGAGTATCATACGTGACATTTCATTTTTATCTCGCAGTTATGAAAGTGACCGCAGCTTCCTCGGTAACGAAACGGTGCCCTGGGGCCGCGGGCGCCCGTCATCTCCGACACTCTACGTACAGAATATCATACGTGACATCTCATTTTTATCTGGCAGTTATGAAAGCGACCGCAGCTTCCTCGGCACAGATTACCCCCAATAGATTCCGCATTACGGGACTTTAGTTCGGATCCTAGCTCACCAAAATTGGAGGAAGGCGCGGGTTGCGGGGACTGGAACAGAGGCGTTGTGATTGGTTATTTCAAGGTCGCACTAAAACCTAGGGTTGGGACAGTTTAAAATTTGTCGATAATTAATATATCAATACCATGTTGTTAAAAAGAACATAAATTTACATGAATATTTAACTGCTTTGTAATGCGACCTTAGTTCTTCATATTACAAACGATGATTTTGTAAATTTCGAATCAAAAACCGATTTAAAAAAAAGTAAAAAAATACCTACGCCCTTTCAATCAATTTAATGCAGTACCTCTCATGTATTTAATCATAAGGTGTAATGAAATAACCAAAAGATAAAAAAAAAAATTGAGCAAATTACACTATTATTAGTAGGGAACCATCCGTCGCGTCGGTTGCATCTACCCTATTTGTTTTCCTTTCGGGGCAAGTGAGAAACCTTAAACAAGATAAGTTACAGGGTTAAAACTGTAAATAAAACTGGCCAAGTGCGAGTCGGACTCGCGCACGAAGGGTTCCGTACATCTATAAAAACGGCAAAAAATCAATTGTATGGGTTATATTGTATGGGGCTCCCCCAAAAAACTTGAAAAACCCCCTTAAAGATTTGTTTTATTTTAATTTAACTATTTTATTTTAAAGTGAATGTTGTATAACTAAATATTCTGTGAATACATTTGTGATTAATAGTTCATGCGTTTACCTGTTGTCGTTATCAATATCGAGCAAAAAAATCATGTTTGTTGTATGGAAAAAAAAAAAAATATTAAATATTTATTTTATTCTGTTTTTTAGTATTTCTTGTTATAGCAGCAACAGAAATACATCATCTGTGAAAATTTCAACCGTCTCACTATCACGGTTCATGAGATACAGCCTGGTGACAGACGGACAGCGGAGTCTCAGAAATAGGGTCCCGTCCCGTCTTACCCTTTGGGTACGGAACCCTAAAAAACTCCTTAAAATAATCACCTTATACATCACATTTATTATTTTGTATTTGTCATGTTGTGTTGTTCTAGTACTAGTCATCGTTTAATCCATGTCCTGCATTTCCATTTTGATTTATCAACAGCATTTTTTTTGTATCCTTCAATAAGATTAATACAATATTTTAGTGTTTTTCATACAAAAATTTCGAGAGCCCTACATATCCACGTTATCCAACATTTAAATCGATATCGACTGGAAAAAAGTGCAATTCACAACACTAGCGTTACACGTGCTTGCGCCAAAAAGGGACAACGAGTGCAATAACAGCAATGAGGAAAAGAAACAAGTGATCGTCTTTACGTACCATCAACCATTATAAGCTGACCTCTTCTATAACTGGTAAAATTGTTATTATTTTACTTACTGATGAAATGTTATCACGTCCTTTTGGTAGTTTGAATGTCTAGATGACTTTCCACACCATTTCACTGCACATGAAGTCATTTTATCTTTTTTGCTAACACAAAACCAATTTTCACTAGCATTAGAACACAAAAACGCAAAGGAGCTCAGGGGTCTGACACTTGGTCGAAACTGAAGCCGTGCTTTGAAGTGGCGATTTATATGTAAGCATTTCCATCGATGTGTTGTGCGCGGTCGTCGTCTTTCATGCGGAATCTATGGGGGGTAATCTGTGTTCCTCGGTAACGAAGCAGTGCCCTGGGGCCGCGGGGGCCGTCATCACGACAGTCTACGCACAGAATATCATACGTGACATCTCATTTCAGCACGCTGTAAAGACAAGGAAACAGGTGTCGCTTACCGGCCAATGCAGGCTGAGCCGTGCGGTTGATTGTCGGAGGTGGAACCAGGTGCGACGACGCGATCCCCGAACAAGGTCAGAGGTCAGAGCTAGCTGGATAGTGCGAATATACTCTCGGTCGGAAATTAAAGCCGAAGGTATTAAAGTGGGATTATTGGAAGTGTATAAGTTTTGAGATCCTCTTTCGAGTTCATGTGAACCGTGTAGGATCAAGCTGAAGTGGTTTGTTTAATAGGATTTCTTGTAGGGAAACTAAAACAATCGAAGCGTTTAGTGATACTTCACTAAGCTAAAACGTGTGTTTTCCACGTGTAGGTGAAAAATAATTTTACCTTTGACGTTAATTTGCTGGCCGTCAGAAATATACATACATCCTAATCAAGGTCATTTACATAGGAATCTCTACCTTAACTCTCTAGCTGTTACGCGTTCATGTGCCTACTTCATATATTTGTAGATAGGTTAGTGCAATGGAGGCTCAGGACGCCCCTCTGCCCCTCTGCCCCTCTGCCCCTCGTGCTGCATGTAACATCCTCCCCCAAGGACCGAGTGTCTCGAGTGCGCCCGGGGCCTATTGTAGCGCTTTTAGTTTGGTACCGTTATTCTGGAATTACACGGTACATATTTCCTACGTTTTGAGATTAATGCGAAAGAATTTACTCACACATTTTCCACAACAGGTGTTTTGATTTTTATACACGCCTAAGTTGTTCCCAAAAGTAATGCTGCACCATCCAGCACCAAACTTATGTCAAGTGTTCAAGTTATAAAGCTTATCCTGAGAAATACCAAAACAAATTCGTATATCCGTTTTATATTTTCAGAAATTCCATAAGGCGCTCCGCAAACGTAGACACTTTTGTGTCTTGTGTCAGATACAAGTAGGATACAAGCGACCGATGAATATTGTATTTGTAGAGAACCAGTATATGAAATCATCCGCTCCCTGCTGGTGGTAAGTGGGAGCCACTGGATACACGTATGCGTGTGTCCAGTTGCTGCCACTTAAAACATAGGTACTCATTGACGATCAAAAAGTGTTCGGTCTCGGTAACTGCAAACTAAAAGTCGTCTGTGAAGACACAAGCAAGATCCTTAAAATAGTACTGAGCCGGACACAGCAACTACGGTTACCAGCGGGCAGTAGTACGGGCGACTGTGTCCGATCGCCGACACACCACATTTTCTGCGAGATGCAGTCACATAGAAAGAGCCCAAAGGGCAATTCTCAAAGTAATGCTCTATAAGCCTTACATGTACCCCACGACCAAACTCTACCAAGAGTCCAGTGTACTCTCGGTTCGACAAATACTTCTGAAGACTCTGATTCTCAATCAACATAAAATGAAAAGTGATGCAAATCGGTATTGCAAAAGAAGAAGTGATATTGTGTTTAAAACTCCTAACTGCCGAACTAAATTTTCTAACAGATTTTCCTTTTTCCTTGGTCCATACATTTATAATAAAGTTAATAAACAATTAAACATAAAAAACAATACATCCTACTCGTGTAAGAAAAAAGTAGAAAATTTTCTTAAAACACTTAGCTATGCAAAAACTGAAGCACTTTTAACAGTACCATCTTAGTGAACATACCTTTCACTGTAGGTATTGAACGTAATTTTTTTATACTATTTACAAATTATTGTCAAAATGAGAACAAACAAGAAATAGAAGAAAAAAAAAATTAAACTTAATCTTAAACCAAATCAATAATTATAATGACAATTATTGTGATATTGGCTCTCTTTTTTTTTTTTTTTTTTTTTGTTCTCTTATTAACATTAACATCTAATTAAGTTAAGTTAGAACGACGACGACTAGAAGGTGGCCATGTACGACGACCGGTCGCGGATGAATGTGGCCATTGATCATGACCTTGGTTTTATCCAAGTTCATCCCTAGACCGATACGTCGCGAGGCTGAAGCTAGGCCGTCCAGCATCTGGTTCAGCTCCTCCAGCGACTCCGCCATTAAGACTATGTCATCAGCGAATCGCAGGTGTGAGATGTAACCGCCATTTATGTTGATGCCCTTACCTTTCCAGTCCAGCGTCTTAAACACATCTTCCAACGCGCTTGTGAACAGTTTCGGGGATATAACATCCCCCTGTCTCACTCCTCTGCGCAGTTGGATAGGTTTAGACTGCTGGCCCTGTACTTGGACACTCATGATGGCGACCTCATAAAGACATCTCAGCACCTCGATATAACGATAGTCTACTTGGCATCGCTGTAAGGATTTAAGGATTTGTAGGAGGTTTAAATGATAGGTACCCTTTCCAAATTTCTGGCTCCTTCCTCAACAGTATTATTATTATCCTAGGCCATCCTGTTTTAGAAAATGCTTGCTACAACACAACCAACACCGTTGTGGTCCGGCTAACTGTTTCCTGAAAGTAAGACAAAATAAATAAAATAATAAATTAAAAAAAGACAAAATAAAATAAACACACTTCTTCATACAGATAATGCTAAGGCTACCTCAAAATAATAGCCCATAGTACAAATTATATCTTAGATTCTAGAAATAGATAGTATAGCTATATTATTTGTAATCTGTTTGTATTTGAACTATCTAAGTGTAAAAATAAATCTTCAGCAACGCATAATTTGAGCATACACAGTGAAATGGGTGTAAATTTGAGTTCAGAAATGGACGAGAGAAATTAAAGCTGTCAAAATAAAAACCCTTTTTTGTTTTGATTTTTCTGAACTTTTTGTATGTTGTATGTGAGTTGACAAATCATAAAAATAAGCATATTTGCAATCCGCATTCGCGCCTGTATATACTCTCTAAACCGAAAGAATCATTAAATTACTGAAAATAGTTAGTAGATACAAACACATGTCTTATGTGGTCTATCTAATGGTTGGTTGGTGCCTAGGTAGGTACAGATAGGTAGTGAACATTGTTACTTGTAGTAATATAGGCATTGATGGGCTTCTGCACACTGTGGTGATACGAAGAGAAGGGGCAAGTCTGCCTGCCTCCAGCAGCTCGTCTCCTCACAAAAGATTCCGCATCAAATTCCTCAGAAAGAGAAGACAACAGGCCCCCGTCTGTTGTCTGACCCCAAAGTCCGTGACACAGCCTCGGGGTCTAAATATGAAAGTCGGCAAGGCAAGCAGCCGAAGTAGGTGCCTACACCTAGCACTGTTTACATTATTCATAAACTGATAAATATCACAAATAAAACACATTGAATTCAATGTGTTTTATTTGTTGATATTGTTTATAATCTGTCATTTCTGATAACGTCACTCGATAACCTTTTCCACAGAGTAAGCTAAAATTTTACTATAAAGTTTGATTCACACGGTCAAGCAAAGGTATTTTGCCCAAAAGCCTCAAAACATCGCGTTCGGTTTTCATTCACTCCGATGAAACGAAAGTAATTGCGAAGCTCGAAGTTGTTTCGGAGTACGCTATATAGCGTACTGGTGAGGCTACATTATCATAATATTATCAACTTAGTTTCGAGTAAACTTATAGTGATGATAAACGAATAAAGCCAAAAATGTAGTCGAAGTACCCCAGTGCCCTCCACCAGCAGCAACCATATCTGCACGCTTTTGTCAAATAACGAGCGTATCAACTTGATTGCCGGATAAAAATGTTATATTTAGTTTAGAACAATGCAATTTTCTGTACCCGGAACAAAGTTGCCACAAAGAGAATCTTCAGTGAACGTACGTCTTAAAGTCGCTTCTCTTACGTCAATAAAGACTATAATGGTGTGCAAATACGAGGCGATAGTAGAGTATCATTGGGTATTTTAAACGTGTGGAGCTCAAACATAGTTTGAAGGATATTGTGCGGAGCCGCCCGCCCGCCCCGAGCGCTGTCGCACATAGGTTGAGCTACTTCACAACAAACCTTACACAATGTAACCCGCAACAAACAGATACATTCGTTTGGTGTTTGTTTGTTTCTTGTTACTCGAGAAATGTATTTTGGTTTTTGATCCTTTTGTCTCATCCTCGTGTCAGTTTTGAGCCATTCCGCATAAAAAGACCACCATTTGAACTTCCCACTTTAATTTGTTATTTACTTGTACTAAAGAACTGAAAAAACATGACTGAAAAAGAACTCTACAAAAGGGATGGAATAAAAGTTTTGGTTCCCCCATGTCAGTTTGGTAACATGTCTCGTCGGAAGCTCGAGACTTAAGTGTGCACGGCAACGAATTCCGTGCCCATTTTACTACAAGCAGAGCACGCCCAGCACGCCGCCGCGCGCCGCCGACGAGACGCAGAGCACGCACGCCGCGCTGACAAGGTGCCGAGCGCGCGCGGCGACGACGACCAGCTGCGGCGCGTCAGGGCTCGCGGACACGGCTGAACCTCAATATCCAATATAATGCTTTACTAGAGTTGTACCAGCATCGGTGGTCGTTCTACCCTTGGAGAAGCCAAATTGATTTTTATGATGGAGCCTATTAAGCTTAAAGTGAGAGGACAATGAGAGAATATATTTTTTAAACTATTTATTGCAGGAAGTTAGTGCAGGTTCTGCCCATCATCACAAACACTTTCGTAAGGACATCAGGTCTTAATGCTTAAATTTGGTATTGGTATTGGTAGTAGGACACTCTTTGATACATTAACATTGGCTGTGGGAGTGCGAGATAGATCTTTAGTACTTCTTTGGGTGTTCGACAAAGATGTTTTATTTATTTTGCAATAGCTGTTACCCGCTACTTCGTTAGCACAGCTACTCAACCTGTTTACAATAACCACAATTTCCTATTTTTTCCCCTTTTTAAACCAGTCTTGTACAATAAGAGAACTATTGTATAATAATAGAACAAAACAAACATTATTTAAATCGGCCCAGGCGTTCTCGAGTTTTAGCGAGACAAACGAACACCAATTGATTTTTATACAGGGTTATTGGTAAATTAGTAACACTAAGGGAACTGCAGGTCCTGCCCATCATCACAAACACTTCTTGAAGACGCCAGGTCTAAGAAATATATAAATCACCTCTGCTACTAAATGAAAAAAACATCTTTGTCTTGAACCCGACGAGTTACTAAAGACCGATCTTTTACTCTCACCTTCTGTTCATTCAGGACAGAGGTGTTTTTAAGTTGAATTTCAAATAAAACCTTTCTAACGAACGATTATTGAATTGCGAGGGGTACCTATTACCAATACCAAATTTAAGAATTTAGACCTGGCGTCTTCACTAACGTGTTTGTGATGATGGGCATAACCCTGTATACAGGGCGTCCCACGGAAACAATTTAAACTGCATTCATAGATATTTAAATAATTACATGGTTGAACCGGGAATCGAACCCGTTACATAAGGAAAATAATCATCCTGTAGTTTTATCATACCGATCGAAAGGCTTCATCATAAGGATTAATTTTTGCTGAATAACATAGTGTCAGAAATAAAAGGAAGACCATGAATTTTAACATTTTAATACAAAATTAATCAATTTATCAAATGCTCAAAATGAGTCCCCTCCTTTTGAATACAAAGTCGCACTCTTTTGATTATTTCTTTTCATTTTGTCTTTCATTGGCTATGTTTCGGAGTTAAAACCAAATCTCAGGCGTCTGCTGTTTTGACTTGGATCTATTCTACAAGAGGACAGAGAAGAAATGAAAGGATGAGCTAAGTGCTTAGTTTAGTTTCCGTAGTAGATTGGTACAAGAAGTTAATAGAATCCATGTAAAAGCGGTCTCGCAATTCGTGTGAAACACAAACAAGCCCTAGGCCTAGTTTGTGTGTCAGAGCTGTATTTCCATCTGGCATTACCTAGATACGCCCGCAGTTAACAAATAATCAACCTACTCCGTGATATAGAACGTAGAAGATAGAAAGAAGATCAGAGGCAATTCCAAAAAAATTAGAACTATGTCCTGGCGTCTAGGCGAAGGTATTCGTGATGATGGAGAGAACCTGCAGTTCACGCAGTGTCATTGAATTACCAATAACCTTGTTTAAGTTAAAAACCTCTTCAAAGACTCCGCACATTATTTATTGTATTGTATATTACAAAGTAAATTGCTTGAAGCCCAAGATGATGAGGCGCCCTAGCGACACCTTCCGTAGTGGAGCATGGTCAAGCCCGGGTGTTTGTGCTGTTCGCAGTGGAAGGTGCATTCGCCCCCGTAGGTGCGGCCGTCGCTGCCGCAGATGTGGGGCGGCGCCAAATTGCAACCGCACAGCATCGGGCGAGCAGAGAGCGCCGGCAGCACGCATAGGCCAAACAACATCATGAAAACTGAAAATAAATCAAATACAATATAATTAAGTTTCGATATTAGATTTACACCCAAATAGTAACAAAAATGCATTTAAAAAGCAATCAGAAAATGCGTTTCTATAACTGACCCACGATGTGAGACGAGTGGTTCGGAAATGTTTGCTTCTCAGATGGGTACCTAATAACTATTTGTTGGATACCTTGCTCGATGTAGAGATAAGGATTTGCAACTGCCAATGTTTGCTTCTCAGATGGGTACCTAATAACTATTTGTTGGATACCCTGCTCGATGTAGAGATAAGGATTTGCAACTGCCAATGTTTGCTTCTCAGATGGGTACCTAATAACTATTTGTTGGATACCCTGCTCGATGTAGAGATAAGGATTTGCAACTGCCAATGTTTGCTTCTCAGATGGGTAATAACTATTTGTTGGAAACAAACAAAATTTTCCTCTTTATAATATTATTCGTATACAATAAAGCGGAGCAACCCTGCGGCTGCGGGGTGACAACAATAAAGCGGTGCAACCCTGCGGCTGCGGGGTGACAACAATAAAACGGTGCAACCCTGCGGCTGCGGGCTGACAACAATAAAGCGGTGCAACCCTGCGGCTGCGGGGTGACAACAATAAAGCGGTGCAACCCTGCGGCTGCGGGGTGACAACAATAAAGCGGTGCAACCCTGCGGCTGCGGGGTGACAACAATAAAGCGGTGCAACCCTGCGGCTGCGGGGTGACAACAATAAAGCGGTGCAACCCTGCGGCTGCGGGGTGACAACAATAAAGCGGTGCAACCCTGCGGCTGCGGGGTGACAACAATAAAGCGGTAATCACTTTATTTATATCTGCCTTTTCTACCTTCTATTGGCTATTAATCTTTCAATCAATCACTAACCTATCAACGTTTCCCATCTTGCCCCGAACCTCGTTTTGCCCCGGTCTCCCTACATACCTACCTACTACCACTAATACTCGTATCACCTTTACCTTCTATTATTGTTTGGGAATACCTAAACCCTTTTTTCACACACTCATCATTCTAATAAGCATAATTTTAGTTTTAAACCAAAACCTTAAACATACTTACATATACATCATTCCCATCAAGTATACTGCCATAATAAAACAAATTAAACTTTACGACACAGGAAGTATCCTAGTGTAAAGTTTATAGAACTAACCTCATATCAAATGAAAAAGTATATAAGTATCTTATTGCAAGTAAGATACCTACATATTAGTAAATGCTTAGATACCTGCAGTTAAAATTAGCACCCTACGTCTAATGCAGACCGAAGGATATGTGCGTATAAACTTACTTAAGAATTACACAATTACTAATTAAGAAACCTTACTTATAACTAGATTTTTATAAGTACCTACCTACATTATTTCACTAAAGTATACATAAGTTATAGATAAGAATATTTATAATATAAATAAGAACTACGACACAGGAATTATCCTAGTGTAAAGTTTACATGCCTTACATTTATATTAGTACATTTATAAAGTAACCAAAATTAAGTAACTTACAGAACGACATACTGTACTATAATTAGTTAGCTACCTTTGTAATGTGAGCCTAGGTATCTACTCTTATTTTTTATGTATGTCTAAGCTGTCTGTGACCTAAATAAATAATTTGTATTTGTATTAATCAACAAAAAAGGCAAACAGCTGCAGGTAATGAACAGTTTAAACATAGGTAGGTACCAAGTATCTGTACATATACCTCATAGTGATCTGTGGTACCAAGTAGCAGAAACCATGAAACAATGACAAAAAAGATAACTTGATAAGAAGGTAAAACCTTTGTTTTCAAAGAATGACTTCATCTCTGATGCTGTCCCGCTTAGATTGGTTTCGAACTGAGCAGGACAGCACGACGACGGTGATGAAGACTTACAGGTGAACAGATGCATCTCGGCTGGGGCTAATGTAGTGTCCGGGGCTGGGTCTGAGTCTGAGTCTGAGGTAGCTGATCGTTGGCACACTTGCCACTTTACATTATAATGCAACTTGAAATCCACTCCTATTTATATTGACTTCAATGTGTAGGTACCTAGCGTACCTACTCGTATAGGGTACTGTATGGGTATTATTTGACATGCATTAATAACCAATTTGTTGGTAAATGGTAGAATTTGTTTTCATGGTTGCCGTTTACTGAACTAGCTGGTAGCTGTAACTTCGTTAGCGTGGTAGGTTCCCTAGTATATAATTATAAAACTACTTTGTTATCATAATGGAATAAAGACTCCACGTTCAGTTGTTACCGAGCCTCTAAGTCCTCACGGAAACTCTACCCAAAACTGCTAAGTACTATTAATTATTATTATTAACTACTAGCAGCGCCTCGCGGTTTCACCCGCGTAGTTCCCGTTCCCGTGGGAATTCCGGGATAAAAAGTAGCCTATGTCCTATTCCAGACTATAATCTATCTCTGTGCCAAATTTCATTCAGATCCGTTCTGCCGTTCTGGCGTGATAAAGGAACAAACATCCATCCATCCATCCATCTAAACTTTCACGTTTATAATATTAGTGAGATAGTGAGATTATTTTCTCTTTTTAAAACGAAACACCGTACAAAAAACGGTTTTTCATGTGGGAGGGAAGTACACACTAGAAGAAACTCAAGTGAGAGAACTTGCAAGTGTTCAGAAGGCTAAACTGACTAGACATAAATACAGGGTGGTTTTTTGAGAAGGGCGGTGATGGCCCATTCCGAAACCACGAGAGTTAGGGAAAAGTCGTGAAAGGAGTCATGCCTTCGATTTATAAGAAAACAATAACTGCATATTTATTTTTTTCAAAAATCTTTTTTTTTTGACGGTAATAAACCCGAATGATCTAAAAAACATACATCCTGTATTATTGAACCAATGGATTCTGTTGCTGATTAGGATCAATATTTGCAAATAAATGTTTTACTAAAAATGAATGGAAATAGCAAATTATCACTATTTTATTTTTACACAGAAGAAAACTCGCCTCGTATTCAAACTTTTTGGTCGTTATGTGTGAAACTCATTTGTCTTATTAGCGGGATACTGTGGGAATAATAAAAAAAAGTTAATTCCATTCACGTTTTTTCGAATAATTTTTTTGTTTGGAATTGAATTGTTTGTGTTGGTTTATGACAGTAAAAAGATCTTTCTAAGAATGGATTTATCAAATAGTGAATGATTAGATTTGATGGAGGCTATTTTTTAAATACTAGAAGCATAGTCCGCGCACTTAGCTGACATCAAAACAAATACCCACAGCGGCCCCAGCTCGTAACAGCCGTGTGGTTAGAGATATGCTGAATGAACATTTTGGAGATAGATGGATTGGCACTCATGTCCGGTGAGATGGCCGGCAAGATCACCCGATCTTACACCACTTGATTATTTCCTATGGGGTTACGTCAAGAACGAACTTTACAAAGCTCGTTACGAAACAGTTGAGAGCTTACAAAGCTCATTGCTTGATATTTTATCGAGGATAAATCCTGTCATGATATCAAATGCAGTAAAGTCTCTAAAGAGACGTATAAACTTATGCATCGGAGTCAATGGAAACCATTTTCAGCAACTTATTACTTTAGTAAGGTAAAATTAAGATACTAAAAGTATACCGTAACAGTTTGTTATTTCCTTTTATTTTTAATAAAACGTTTATTTGCAAAGATTGATCCTTATCAGCCACAGAATCCTTTGGTTCAATAATACAGTATGTAATTTAAAAAAAAAACATACGGGTCCATTTCCGTCAAAAGTAAAAGATTTTTGAAAAAAATAAACATGCAGTTATTATTTTCTTAAAAATCGAGGGCATGACTCCTTTCACGACGTTTCCCTAACTCTCGTGGTTTCGGACTTGGCCATCACCGCCCGCGCTCAAAAAACTACCCTGTATACCCTTTTCAGCACATTCGAGATTAAATTATTGAGACAAAACGTAGTCCATGTCCGTCCGAGAAATGATCTGTCTCCATCCAAATTTCATTAAGATTCGTTCAGCCTCTCAGGCGTGCATAAAAGATAACACAACAGACGGACAGAACAATTTTTATATTTACAATATAATAAGTAATTATAGTAGGTATGGATAATACATAAATAGGTATTGACGGACAATGGAAAATACCTAATGGTTTCATGCTGATAAAGAAAATATACCTAATGCAGATAAGTAATGTGCACAACCAAGCAAGAACAACCCACAGATAGACGCACACGCAGACACATATACCCACCCCTCAAACATATAAAAACCCCTTTTTTTATTCGGTTTCAACACAATCGAAGCCGAATAAAAAAAAAATATATATAAATACACTTTAGCTCTGGCCATATCTCGAGAAGAACCGACAACTGCTGGAGTATGCGCGTTCTTGACTGAGGACTGCGACTCGGCAAGCGTAGTGTAGGATGCTCTCCTACCAGGTGAAATGAAGATTTGCGAAAGACTGCTGGCAGATGCTTGATGCGGCAAGCTGAAGCGCTATGGCGCTCATTAAGGTAGGCCTATGTTAAGCTCATTAAGGTAGGATAATGACTTTATCGAGGATTCTAATGGTGAAAGAATTTTTCAAATCGGTCCAGTAGTTTTGGAACCTTATTCAATTCAAACAAACAAACGAATTTTCTAAATATTTTAGGTACCTACCTAGTTGTTGTGCCATAACTATAATAGTTTTTTTTAATAACTTTATTAGCAAAGAAAGTACAATCAAATACCTAATAGAATTAAATTAGAACTATTATTTACAATTCAAAAACTTGAGCTAACTGCAGACTGTTGCAAACAATCTACAGGTAGCTCAACTGATCCATATCAATACCAGTCGGAAGCGTGCTTAAGACGCTGGCTGCATTGCCCCGCTGTATGGCAATGCTGATGCGCCAGATACTCACCAGATTTCTAGGTCACGCGTCACTTCGATCAGACGCTCAGATAATTTTTTGAAAACCCGGTGAGCCTCGGTATCCCACGGACCTACGGGTCTCGACTCCAAGGGGAGCAAATGCGTAGGCTCTGTTTTAATACTAATTATCGCGAATTGGTTACCTAATAATACCCGAGCCCAAGGTAAGAATTTGATATCGGTGCTTTCAACTTCGTCCCTCCTGAAAAGGAAAGTGATCCAGAAATCTGTTTTGCGACCGAAGGACTGGGAGTCCCTGGCACGATGCGCGTCCTCGGCTGGGAGCGCGACACGGCGCCGAAGGCTGGGTACCCAGACAGGGGTGCTGGTACAGCCGCGCCTGTCGGACGATTCTGCATCCCTGGACTAGGAACAGGGAACTGGACGTC
The DNA here is from genome assembly GCA_947086465.1 of Eupithecia exiguata. Taxonomy (NCBI): domain Eukaryota; kingdom Metazoa; phylum Arthropoda; class Insecta; order Lepidoptera; family Geometridae; genus Eupithecia; species Eupithecia exiguata. Next base: position 12,770,090 of record OX352240.1, on the reverse strand, counting down.
GGCGTAGCCGTAACCTGGATTAAAGGACCGTGAGATCACCTTCCCTGGATTGGCGGCGGCTTTTGCCCGGGGCATGAGAATAGATGACATATTATTATCTTGGATGTTGAGTCCCTGGGTGTTGGGAGAGACGGCCAGACAAAGCGCCACCGTTATAACTGTAAGAACAAGGAATGATTGTAAGTAACCATGCACACTCGGGAGACTCCCCCGCTTCTTCAAACATAAATAATTTATGATTGACATTATTATCCTCGCACAACGACTGAGTACAGCGCAGCGCGGACTGCATCTTGGTGTTCATTACATACACCCATCACTAATTGGAAGGTATTTTTTCCAGAAAACAATATTAAAATAATATTGTTTTCTGGAAAAAATACCAGAGAGAGAAGTGAATTAATGGCGAGAACTAATCAAAAACAAATAATTAAGGGTAAGTACTTACTTGAAATAATATGCATTATAAAAATGTACTCCTTCCCGTTTCAGTCGAAGGTGATGATGTGTGAAAAACGATTGAATTTATACAATTGCCATAATGATTCGTAAATACAATGGTACCTGCAATGTAGCACTTACAAAATTACATTTCGATTTTACAAAAGAAATGAATACGTCACGAGTACGTTCCTAACTAGCGTTCGCACCGGGTTTTGATCAAGGTAAGTTGACACTACTCAAACGGTTTAGCATAACATGTGTGAGTATTTGAGTTATTAGTAGAGCACCTATTTTCCTAAATAACCTAACCTTTGCATTAACCATTATGTGTAGGTACAGAGAAATAGTAGCACTATGTAGATGCATGCTCATGGAATCGTGGCTAGGTGTAGCTACTCCCGGAGCGCTTATATGAAATAGTAGCACTATGTAGATGCATGCTCATGGAATCGTGGCTAGGTGTAGCTACTCACGGAACGCTCATATGAAATTCGGGGAGGTGCATGAACCAGTAGTTTTTACCCGACTACCAACAGGGGAGGGTTATGAGGTTAGCACCCTATGTTTGTATGTTTGTATGTTTGTATGTTTGTATGTATGTGGCCGATTTCTTTGTTCCCACGTAGCGCTGAAACTACTCGTTCGATTTCACCAAATTATGTATCGATTGATTCGTCTCAATACCCCGATGGTTATAGGCTATAGGATTTAGGGCTCCGACCCCGAATAAGCCTTCAAAACGCGTATTAAAGTTTAGGTAGCCGCAGGCTGCAGGCCCCATAGAGAAAAATTACAAACCTACGACCTATTTTCATTTTCATCAACTATATGCCTATCAAATATGACCGATACGTCATTCTATTTTGTCAATGTAAATGTTTCAAACTTTTATAACTTTCACGTAGTCGGGTTGTAGTTTTTAACTTTATCTTGTTATGTATAAAACTATGATTATTGACTCTATCTACGAGTGCGATGGAAATGGTTGCTGCTGTAGCAGTGACTTCCGTCGACACCCTACAGGACAAACAGCTGATGCTTCTCATAAGCCTGAGTGATCTACATAATTATGATAATGTGTCGAACACGTACCTACTCTACTAAATCGAACACGATAATTTCTTTGGATGATGATGAGTTTTCACCCGACCGCGTAATGTGATGTTCAGTATTTTTATTTAGCACTATATTACCTACCGCCTAACCGAATCGAATGCATACAAATTCAATCAAACGAAACACTACGCATTCTTTTATTAACACGCGCACAAGCTACCTATACGTACTAACAAAATCACACAATTCTAAAGTTTTGATGTTTGTTTCTTCTTCAAGACTAACCGTCCCAGTGAACGATTGTGCGAGTAGACATTTGAGCGATTGGACATTAGAGTGAGTGGACATTTGAGCGATTGGATATTAGAGTGAATGGACATTTGAGCGATAGGACATTAGAACGATTGGACATTAGAGTGAATGAACATTTGAGCGATTGGACATTAGAGTGAGTGGACATTTGAGCCATTGGACATTAGAGTAAGTGGACATTTGAGTGATTGGACATTAGAGTGAGTGGACATTTGAGCGATTGGATATTAGAGTGAATGGACATTTGAGCGATTGGACATTAGAGTGAATGGACATCTGGAGCGATTGGACATTGAAGTGAATGGACATTTGAGCGATTGGACATTAGAGTGAATGGACATTTGAGCGATTAGACATTAGAGTGAGTGGACATTTAAGCTATTGGACATTAGAGTGAGTAGACATTTGAGCGAATGGGAACACCCTTGCGCAAAAAATCGCAACACTCTTAAGAGAATTTTATTGTCTTTCCTCTGATATGTCTCACTTTCCTCTACCTTCCTTCGTCGTATAAAAAAATCCTTACATACGTGCTACGATGCTATGGTTAACCTGCGGCGTAGATCAATAAAACCGGTCAAGTGCGAGTCGGACTCGCGCACGAAGGGTTCCGTACCATTATCTATAAAAACGGCAAAAAAAAACACGTTTGTTGTATGGGAGCCCTCTTAAACATTTATTTTATTCTATTTTTTAGTATTTGTTGTTATAGCGGCAATAGAAATACATCATCTGTGAAAATTTCAACTGTCTCACTATCACGGTTCATGAGATACAGCCTGAGGACAGACGGACAGACGGACAGACGGACAGACGGACAGACGGACAGACGGACAGACGGACAGACGGACAGACGGACAGACGGACAGACGGACAGACGGACAGACGGACAGACGGACAGACGGACAGACGGACAGACGGACAGACGGACAGACGGACAGACGGACAGACGGACAGACGGACAGACGGACAGACGGACAGACGGACAGACGGACAGACGGACAGACGGACAGCGAAGTCTTAGTAATAGGGTCCCGTTTTTACCGTTTGAGTACGGAAAGCTAATAAAAACTAACTCGCAGTGACCTCAGTTACTCCGGTATCATGGCGCGTTCAACTGTTCCGAAATATTGGATAGCTCAAAACTTAAAACACGGTAAATATCCCGTTATATATAATTATGACTTTTATGTTTATAATCATGATACTTACAAACATTTTACTTTCACTCTAAAATGGTTGAGAATTTCCACACAGTGAGAGCTTTTTCGAAATTAGGACTAGGTATCTTCAAATTGTTTAGCCGGATGTGCTACGATCACCTGCTTCCGGTAATGTTTATATAGCGTAGGTACATTATATAAAATGTAACGTTGTCAAACCAGTACCTTTCCCATAGAGATAAACATTTTTCACGACCTACGATATTACGGTGGACCGGCGCGCGGCGGCGTAGCAAACACTTACGACTTCAGCGCGCACTCACTTTTCTACTACGTACAAAGTACAGACTATAAAACATTTCCGAAACTAGTAGGTACCTACACTAACGAGTTGCGGTTTTCACTTTGATAAAGGAAACTTTTGCTTTTTACTTACAATGTACCTACTGACTTTTAAAACTTAAATGATTATTATGTTACATTTCGGTACCTACAGCTATATTATACATAATTTGAAAATTAAGACGTCATGTTTAAAATTAATGATTGTGAAAGTAATAGCATTGTGTTCGATAAAAGAGTTGAGTACCTTATTGTAATGCATCGCGAGAAAGATGGACATTTCATATTTTCAACACAGGCAATAATTTAAAATGAATTATCCAAGGAAACTGGCCGAACTTATTGGATACCGATTAGTTTACGTTTGGCTGGACGGGAAAATGAAAGAACTTTTGCCATTATTGTTATGTAAGTTTACTTAGAGCAGGCTTAAACACAGTTTACTTAGAGAAAAAAAATTAGCGCGTGGGTGCCGTTGACCTTTGCAAAGTAAATTATTGTATTAAAACCCTATAGACATTACTGTTTGGCTCTAATAGTGTGTCAATAATGACCTAATTGATGTACTCCCACATCCAAATCAGAGTATTCATTCGTAAATTTTAAAATACACGACCGCTTCACAGAACGACAACGGCGGCGAACTTGTGATTATTTTCAAGAACTCTTGGTGATAAATATTTCTTTGAAAACGTGTTCTGTTTTGTTTTTAATGTATCAATAAACTATCTGGCTATAAAATAAAACTAATACTGTACATCAAAATCATAAATTTATAAAGTAAACCTCTATTTACAAACCTCCACCACCATTTTACCTCTTCTCATAGTTTACCTGAATATCATTTAGGTATTTCTAAACAATTCAAGAACATTTACATGCTTACTTGTAGGAAATTTCATGGAGAATCCTGATATATATACATATGAGTAGGTCATCCTAAATTATGATCGAGAAATCTGCGAAAGAATGCACATGTCCCATCCGTGCGTGAAACGCGACGAACGCCGCGCCACTCGAAGTGGCTTGAGCTAATGCGAGCGCCGCCACTCTATGTGTTATACTACTTGTTGAAAAACATTTATTGATTTCTTTAAATATTATATTCATTCGTCGAGTATTTATCGCGTACGTTTTGTACGCGATAAATACTCGAAATAAAGTAAATAGTTTTATTATCCCGTACGCTTGTATCGCGTTACAGCGATCGTGCGCAAGCGGCGACTCACTCCTACTTGACTTCTATAAATGCATCATCCAAGTTATTTGAATACTCATTAATTAATTCCAGAGTTATTTTCAAAACGGGCCTGAACCAAGTTCTCCCTTTTCTAAAAAGGATAGTTGACAAGTCGCCCGACTCAAATATCAAGAACGTGTGTGGAGTCCCTACACCCCCACCCCAAAGTGGAGAGGACAACTCGCCACTGATTTGTCTAACTAATGAGTCGTCTAACCAATGAGTCGTCTGACCAATAATAACGTAGACTTAGATTCTATCAAAATTATTTGTATTTTTTCGTTTATCATATCGGTGAGTTTCAAATAATGATAATTGTCCACAGTGGGCTTGCTGACGCGACGTTCTGAAGCGTCATTCCAGTTCAATAGTGGAATAGACAAACAGTTCCTAAAGCATGTCATCGTAGCACCAAAATATGTTATTGGAAATCCCCTAATGGACACGACGGCCGGCGGCAGCGGGGCTGGCTGGGGCCAGCATGACGGCGTGCCGCTGCTGGCGGACGACACGGCCGACGACGGCGGCCCGCACTACAAAGATCACTTCCCTTACCACGGCCCGCACTACAACGAACACTTTTCCGGGATACTATATCTATTTGGTTCTAAAACGTCGACGACAACGTCCGCATACGCCGACTCAGACGATAGTTCGGCTATCGATGACTCTTGGATATTAAAAAAAAATTAATGGAACTTGTGTTACAATCAAATAATAGAATTCAATTAAAACTAGTATTTACAATTTACTTGTGTTTATGTGTGATAAGATAAATGATAATATTGTAGGGAAATAAATAACTGAGGTACGACCTAATGTGTGTAGCGGTTCTCGCACGCGATGTGTTCAGCGCTGATGCACGCGATGTGTTCAGCGCTGATGCACGCGATGTGTTCAGCGCTGATGCACGCGATGTGTTCAGCGCTGATGCACGCGATGTGTTCAGCGCTGATGCACGCGATGTGTTCAGCGCTGATGCACGCGATGTGTTCAGCGCTGAAGCACGCGATGTGTTCAGCGCTGATGCACGCGATGTGTTCAGCGCTGATGCACGCGATGTGTTCAGCGCTGATGCACGTGTACTCTATGTGTACGTGTTGCACTATTCAATTCACATAGCGTTATTTAGCCTCAAACTAAACAGAGCTTGTGTGTGGGTTCTAGATAACTGATATACTTAATACAATTTGTTATTTATGTTATTTCGTATTTGCACTTTGGATCCGCCAGAGCGTCAAACGCTCGAAGGGTAACGCCCTTCGTCCCCCGCCACGTCAGGGCATAGGACGTACGGCGTTTTTTAGGATGAGTTCAAGATGCAATCTTAATCTTTTAAGGAGCAATCTTTTTACAATTTTAAGTGTCTGTGTCCTGTCTTCGGGTTGACGCATACGGCATCTGCCTGCAGTCTTTCGCAGGTAGTCATCTCGACTGACCGGAGGACGTCCTACACTACGTTTACCGAGTCGTGGTCTCCACTCAAGAACACCTTTACCCCAACAGTTGAGAAAGTAATTTTTTCAAGAGGCCATGCACATAAATGTATGTATCTCATTATCGTTTCGTCGACGTGCCGGTGGACATGCCATAAACGAGCATAATGCAATTTTAGTCGACGCTTGAGTAACTTTAGATCACCTTTTTAATAACGTGCTCTTTTGCTGCCGTGCTCGTGAATTTTTCTACGTGAAACTAATGGAAAGGCCAGCGCACCGGAACAGCGGCCGATTACGTGACTGTGTTGGTATCAATTTTGACAGTTTCATTCAGTTGCATAGAGATCGTAGATTAGTAAATCATAGACAACAACAAAAAAAAACATTTTTTTTTCAATCATCTGACCGCACCGACTGTTGTACTTTCACTTACTCAACTTATATCTAAAAGGTTTTTGGGATTGGAAGATACCAACATAGTGATGGATATATTAAATATCCCGTCCACACGTTATATTTGTTGTTTGGAATATCCCATCTCATAAATAAATATAATCACATTTATTTCAGGCATGGTAGTACAAAGTTCACACACACAGTCATTAAAACCGATTGATGAATTGTACCGATTACCGATACTAATCTTTATAATGTATAATTTACGTTTACTTTACTTTATATAACGAAAATTATTCTTGATTTATGATATAGGTATATGATATTTAAAATTGTATATACTTATAGTTTACTTCAGTAACTCAATCCGTGTTACTATTTATCACGAAAAAACACGTGCTATGCACGAAAGCATGTAGCACATAACAAAAATATTCTTCATGGTGTGGCGCAGTCAAGACATACTTAGGTATTAGACATACCTATAAAAAGCTCAAAGATCCATCTCGAAGGTTAGTGCAGGGCTGCCGTTCCGAATCCCAAAGACAGATCTCTACAGCATCCGGGGAGACCTAACCATGAGGTAACAAATGCTACAGGAAACCAACACTCGCAATTTACTTTGAAAGGGAAGGAGCCGAAGAACGAAAAGAAGTAATTGAGAAAAATAAATTAATTTATACGTCTGAGTAAAATCTGTAAAATTATAAAAAATTGTAGCGCAACAATAACTATATTACAACAACTTACAACAATAACTATATAACAACTTACAACAATAACTATATTACAACTTACAACAATAACTATATAACAACTTACAACAATAACTATATTACAACTTACAACAATAACTATATTACAACTTATAACAATAACTATAATACAACTTAGAACATGACAACTTCTTGATAAACAAAGTCCATTGTCATAAAAAATGGAATCAGTAAAGGATTCGATAGCTTTACTATCTGAGTGTCCGTGAAACTCCAAACAGTGAGGAATACTCAATTGAAAACATAATTGTTGACGTTTGTACCTACTGCAACTACTTATTATTTTATTGAAGTGATCCTGGTTTTAATGGTAGGTATTGGATATATAAATCATTATATTTTTATGTGTTTACCTGGTAACACTTCGGTGGGAACAATCCAGCATTAACAAATATAATTTCATTTTTACTGCAGCAGTTTAGATTGGCTTCTGGAATAAATCGGCCTGTGACTGGTGGAGAGAGCATTACGTACGATGAGTCGTTTAGTATATAGGTAGGTCACGATGAGTGTCCAGCTCGCTCGTGAGTCAGGTCTAGCCATACCTACTTCAAACAATATGCACTAAAACAGTTTCCTCGTAATACAGCACAGATTATTTGATACTAGACGAACAAATGTTTCACCTGATGAAGTATTTTCAAACATGGTAGTGTTTTGCCATTTCATTTAACACCTCCATTGCTCATGACATATATACCGATTTCCAGCTCCTGTTACTTAATTTGTCAAAATAAGAGTAGTAGGTTTGGCGCTACGAGTACACCGGCACATTTCGGCTACATCTAATATGAAAAGAGGAAAGATTTTATAGGCCCCGTAACTACTAAACCGATTGGAAAAATTGTTTTTTTTTTGTCGGATTAATTAGAATGGACGTAAAAAATAAACATAATTGGCCCGCAATACCTCCGTCGCGATACCATAACAGAAGAGCTGCAGTAGTTTCTCCACGACTTGTCAGTTGTACGACAAGCGGAACAGAGGCGAAACTGCCTGTTCCAACGCATAGATTTGACTATGATTCTGGATGATTTCTTCTCCCGCGCGATGCCGCCGATCTGCTCGGACGCCGGCTACATCTCCGCGCTCGGTCCACCATTTCGCTGCAATATTGCGTTTGTTTTGCATGTATCATCTAGCAGTCGAAAATGTATATTCCACTACTTGAACGGCGACAAATGAAGTAGGTAATGCTGCGCAGTAGAGCCGTGTTGGTCCGCTGCTATGGCTTCTCGGCAGAGATGTGCTACGGGCTTGAATCTGCATCTACGACCTTGCATCTCCTGCAATCTCGAGCAGTGACTAAACAACACACCATTACAAAACAAATCAGTTAGCAATGCACATAATAATATACATAGTTTACTACCATGTCAACCAATCACTTATTATGATTAAATTACAAACTTGAAAACAATATAAATGAGAACAAAGGAGCAGAACATGGATACTCGTGTCCGTGTGCAACGAAAGATCGCCCGTCAACAAGATGCATGCTGTTGCGTGTGAGTACTTTTACAAAATAATCAAGTTAAGTTTATGTGGAAAAAACTGTCCTTTTACTTTACATTTGGGCTCGCTTCCGACTTGTATTGATATGGATCAGTTGAGCTACTTGTAGATTGTTTGCAACAATCTGCAGTTAGCTCAATTGTTTCAATTGTAAATACTAGTTTTAATTTAATTCTATTATTTGATTGTAATTTTCTTTGTTAATAAAGTTTTAAAAAATAATCAATAATCAGAAAAAATGCGTGTGTTTTTTACCGGAATACGGGAAAGCTGAAGAAAGTTAATGTTTTAGCAGTAGTAAGGGGAATCCGGGAGTGTTTTAGCAGTAGTAAGGGGAATCCGGGAGTGTTTATACTTAGTCAATAAACCTTCGTTCGAGCACAAGCTTAACTCCCTAGCATTAAATAACTTCAATGATACGAGTATAATATGTTCCTATTTATTTAAAACTCGATTTGTGGTTCAAATCTCCCCAACGCTAGGGAGAGTTGCTCATATTGGTAGGAAGACTGGATCATATCTATGCCATACCGGAACCGGATCATATTAATATCTGCAAATAGAAACAAACAATAAATTTCTTACTATTAAATGATGTATACGTAAGAAACCGTTTAACAAGTGATCAAGTCAAGCATTGTGTATCAAGTCTCCCTAATCTCACTTTCATCACTTTATGGCGACCTGTCGAAACTTTGAAGACTCAGAAAAAAAGAGCATACTACATTCTTAAAGTACGTACATGAAAGAGCATACTACATTCTTAAAGTACGTACATGAAAGAGCATACTACATTCTTAAAGTACGTACATGAAAGAGCATACTACATTCTTAAAGTACGTACATGAAAGCGTCATCCAAATATTGTTTTAATCATTGCGCACCCAGAATATATTATAAATTTATAATACAGGCAAATTAAAAAATTCGATGATATCATATAATAACAAATTAGTGAGCCACTTTCTGATTTTTTTCTTGAAAAAAGGTACGGAATCTGCATTACGGATCCAGTCGGGCAACCGATTATAAACCGAAGGACCCATTATATAAACGGACCTCTCTGACTTCTGTAGCTTGTGTTTAGATGTGACCAGGTGATGGTGATGGATATTACTACGCAGGGCGCGAGCGGTGTTGATACCGCGGCGCTGGAACAAGTCCACATTGTTGTGGGTGAACAGGGCTACTTGATAGATAAGTTCACCCGTGAGAGTAAGTATGTTGTACTCCTTGAACAGCTTCCTGCATGAGACGTCGCTCGAGACGCCTGCCATCGCGCGTAGAGCTCGCTTTTACATTACGAAGGCCCGCTGGACGTCGGCAGCTCGCGCCCACAGCTCTACCCCGTATGAGAGAGAACTGTGGACTGTAGCGTAATAGCAGGAGCGGACTACGTCGGGCGACGCCGTGCTCGCTAGCCTTCGTAGTGCAAAGCACCTCCTAGCTTATCGCAGAGTGCGTCTATATGCTTATCCCATACAAGGGAACTGTCTAGGTGGAAGCCCAGTAATTTAATAGCGTTTACTTGTTCCAGCGCCGTATCACCGACTACTATATTAAGAGTGGGCGCCCTTCCGCTGAGGCTGAAGCTAATGAGGCGGGTTTTGTCCTTGGTCAGCGCCAAGCCGTTCGATCTAAACCATGATTTGAGTTGTCGGATCACCATGTTCAGCCTGCGTCCATCTCGCCTACCGTAGGTCCAGTTACTACCGCGGCTATATCGTCCGCATACATGTAGATCTCGGCGTTTTCGATTGTGCCAAGCAGGTCGTTGAGAAGCAAGCTGAACAGGGTGTTCGACAAACAGGACCCCTGGGGAACGCCCATGACGTTCTCCAGCTCGGACGAAACGACTCTACCCCCGTCCCCTATCACTACTTGAGTTCTTTTGGACATAAAAGAGGTTAAGAGGGATAAGGCGGGGCCACGTTTGCCATGGAACTGGAGTTTTTTTAAGTATAAGGCAGTGATCATCATTATCATCATCCTGACTCTACAGCCTCGGGTGGGCCTTGGTCAGTAAATGTTTCCATTCGGTCCTATTCTTGGCTTTTTCCTGCCAGCCGGTCACTCCAATTGCCTTTAAGTCTTGTTGGATACCATCGAGCCATCTGAGTTTTGGTCCTCCAGGTGGTCTCTGGCCATCAGGTTTGCCACGAAGAAGACGTTTTGGTGCTCTGTCGTCTTGCATTCGTTCTACGTGACCAGCCCATCGGAGACGGCCTACTTTAATAAACTTTAGGCAGTAAGGCAGTGATCGGTTGTATCAAACGCGCGTGACAGGTCGCAGCTTAGCAGCGCCACGCGCTGTCCCGCCTAGCGCGCGCTCAGAACGCGCCAAATCACTTCCCGCACCAGGTCCGTCGTAGCTCGGCCTGCTTTGTACGCAAACTGTCGGTCCGATAGGTACCCTTAGTATTTGTCTAAGTAAAGGGACAGTTTTTTTGCACATAAAACGACCAAAAACGTGTTTACATCCCGCCACAGAAGAACCGGCGTACTTGCGGCCAACATTAAGGCGCTTAACTGTAACACAATAGGAGATCATGCAACGATCTGATAGTAATCAGTAATCAATTGTCTCTCACCTGGTCAACTCTCCCGTACTCCCCCTCACTCCCTTGGTGTGTTAGTTTGTATTTAGTTCATGAATGTTTCCCTGGCTCGTAAAGGGGCCCGCCACCAACTTACTAGAGGTTGCGCATTCATTCTACTAACTCAACAAGTACACATATTGTGTACAAACGTAACCCTTAATCCAGATTCGTAACAGATAGTGAAGACTTTATTAACAAAGAAAAGAGCTACCTGTAAATTGTTTGCATTAGTCTGCAGTTTGCTCAATTCGTTCAGTTGTAACTACTAGTTTTAGTTTATTCTATTATTTGATTGTAATTTTCTTTGTTATTAAAGATTTTTAAGTAAGTAGTGAACAAAGATTCATTTTATTTAACTGTGTGTCGACAGTGTCCCTGCTACTGTTCAGCGTGGCGTTGGCGCCCGCGCAGTCGGCGCCCTACTACCCGGTATACCGCGACAATGGAGTGCCAATCTATCCAGGGGTACCGATACATCCGGGGGTACCAATACATCCAGGCGTACCAATCTATCCAGGAGTACCAATACAACCAGGCGTACCAATACAACCAGGGGTACCAATACAACAAGGAGTGCCAATACAACAAGGATCGCCAATTTTTTATTAATTAATTGAATCTTTATTTCAGACAACAATTAATGGTCCACTGTAATATAAAATTACACAGCAAAAGTCACAATAATCTAAAAATATAATACAATAATGAAAACACAAAAATACGAGTACAATATTGTTTTGTAAAATGATTTAGAATATTTAAATTACATATTATTGTTATTAGTTAAAACATGGATCATTAAGTTGTGGTACAGACAGATATATGCAGTGAAACCTATCAGCTGTAGGAGCTAGCTCGGACCCTGCGCACGCGCTCCAGAGGTGCTCCCCGCTTGCGTTTGGTGCTGCAGAAGCAGTCCACGCGCACCTCGGCGAACATCCCTGACGCACTACAGAACCGAGCCAGCCCCACCAGAGCACCCTGAGAGAACCAGGGACGATTATAGGATCCTATCGGTATTATTATAAAGTGATCTAATTAATAAGCATCATGAAGTGTCTTGACGTAATCCTGTTCAAAGTTAATGTAATATTGATTGATTTCAGATCTAATTGTAATTAATGTTAATAATTAATATATATCTTCAATATTTATCTAAAACATCTTTTTAAACATACAAATAAAGTATATTTTCTGTTCAAAATGTTTTCTTCTTTGTCAGTCACAGACTCCTGCTTAGTATAATATCTATTTACTTTGATACAGGATAGACATATAGAAAAGACAAAATTAAATGGTGAAGGTCAGTGATAATTCTACTAAAATGGCGTAAGGTTGAATAGGCCGTCACCGTTGACACAAAAGTTGAGTTAGATTTAAAAGGCCAGTCACCATAGACACAAAAATCGCGTAAGGTTTAATAGGCCAGTCACCGTAGTCACAAAAATTGCGTAAGGTTTAATAGGCCAGTCACCGTAGTCACAAAAATCGCGTAAGGTTTAATAGGCCAGTCACCGTAGTCACAAAAATCGCGTAAGGTTTAATAGGCCAGTCACCGTAGTCACAAAAATCGCGTAAGGTTTAATAGGCCAGTCACCGTATTCACAAAAATCACGTTAGTTTAAAAGGCCAGTCACAGTTGACACGGAAATCGCGTTAAGCCGCAAAAAATCGCACGGTTCTGATGAATAAAGCATTTTTTTGAAGTTGTAAGCCAAAAACAGAAAAAACTCTAGGGTTTTCGAGCACCACGCAGTTGCACAGCTTTTTCAAAGTGGCAAACTTGGTTTCACACTATTGGTACAGGTATCTTTATCAACATCCCAAAAAGTCAGAACCGTGCCATTTTTTGCGATATAGAATGTTTTAGATGACTGGCATAAACCTTTACGTGCGAGTAAACGTTAAAATTAAATCTGTATAGGTAATGTGCAGGGTTTAACACAAATGAGGAGCCAACTATCAAGGGGGAGTTAGCGTTGATCACGTGACATGGCAAAATATATCAAAATGTATAGGTACTTAACAAAATACCGACTTTTAGTTTACGAAAAAAAAAACGATCGCAAGGCTAGACAATAACTGATGCATGTGCTTTATTATCATAGAACCGACGAAACATTCCACTTGCATTTCATTTATATTAATTTTTACGTTATGTATCTAAAAGTAGTTTATTTTATATTTTCCCCGTGTCTTGTGATTGAAGTTGAACTGAACACCCCTTAAAGTTTGCTCTGTAATGTTTGTTAGACCGTGTATAGAACAAAGTCGAGAAGTTACACTGTTTATAGCTCAAAAATAGCTGGACGGATTTTAATAACCTTTGATTTGTTGGATTTGTCTCTGTTTCACGTTTTCACGAGTTTTTATTCATTCATTTTTCGTATATAACGCCAACTCTGATTTCGCGGCGGAACGAAGTTTGCCGGCCCAGCTAGCTGATAATCCATAGTATCCATACTAAGTATATAATATTATAAATTGGAAAGTATATAAATTTATATATTTAATATTATAAATTCACGCCTATACGGGTGAACTCATCTTAAAGAAATTTGGCAGGGAGGAAAATGGTATACCGAGGATGGACATAGACTACTTGAAAAGCGCGTGCGAAGTCGCGGGCAACAGTTAGTTAAATATAAATAATAATGCTGGATGTGCGTTCACGTAGCATCGTCTGGGCCCAAGCTTAGCTCGGCCGCGCCGTTAAGAATCATTTACATTTTCAATAGAAATAGCTGAAATCAAAAGTTACGTAATATGTCAGAACAGGTATCTACCGGGAACTAATCTGGCACAAAAGTGGGGCTTATTACGTCCCTGCCCCCGCGCCCCCGCGTCCCCGCGGCGCGCCGCTAAGATTGATATGGAAATTGAAATTATATTTCCAACAGCGTCACGGCAACGGAGCGATCCGTTGTAATTATTAATTTTATTTCTGACAAGTCTCGTGGTTCTCGTTCATTAAATTTAATTAATTTAACGTTTCTTGTGAATCTGGTTTCTTTTAAAAGCTCATCTTATTAGATACATACCTACTACGTTTTGAAGTCTAACTAGACTCTGCAACAAGAATAAGATTATGTATTTTAGTTTATTTACATAAATTAGTACCTAAGTCGTTTCACCCTCAAACCCTAGGACCAGCAAGCACATCTAACAATGGTCAGGTACTTTACATACTTAGATGTAAAGCGGGACTACGTACGAAGGGTCTCTGAAATCGATCACGAGGCCTTAGAGTAACTAAACATAGAGTGATAGTTTTACACAAAATTCCGCTCAAAGTTGAAGCACAAAAACAACCAATGTGTGCGTAAGCGGCACGTGATTACATGAGCCGACACGCACACAAGTGCACAAATAATGTTGCAAGTAACTAACATTTTTCCCATAAGATAGGGAAATTTTAACATTTAGTAAGGAGTCAATCACTATCTCATTTACCACTCTTCTGTTAGATTATATTTTTCATTAACTTAATAAACAATGGGATTGGTAAGTAGTTTTTATCGAAATGCGGATATTATACGTAGGTAGGTACCTAACTCTCTCACGCAATCTACTAGGTATCTTACCTACCTAGGTACTTAGTAAGTCAGTGAACAAAAACAAATTTTGATGAAAAATTATAGATAAAGCCTATGTTTGATTCCAGGCCTAGCTACATTTATACGAAATTTCATTCATCCGTCCGTAGTTATATTAGTATTAGGTATTTATACCTAGTCTTGGCGTGGCATCTAAACTTTCGCATTTATTATACCTAATAGTTATCATGTAGCCTACCTACATGATACTTACTAATATGTAGGTAGGCTACAGGAAGTTACCTGTACCTACCAACCTAAAGTAAAATATTGCTAGGTGGACGAAGAAAGGTAGGTGACCTTTCTTCGTCTTTAAGCAGTTTAAAAAAGATAAATATCTATATCTTTGACTTTTTCGTGACTGTGATGTCAATGTGTGAGTGCGTAAGCGTACGTACAGAGGGTGGTGGACTATTGAGTGCTTCACTTTATTTCTTTCTTAGTGGACTACGTCCGTGGAATTTCTCTCGTCCCTGTACCTATGGTACATATTTAACTTAAAATCCAGGTAAGATAGGAGGTAACCCTGAAATATCTGGCAAATAAAAGTCCTACCAGTGTACAGTAGAAATAGAAAAACAAATAGCTATCTATGGGCATAGATTTAAATCGTTAGATGCGCCCTCGGACCAAAAAACTGTGGCATTGTCTTTAAATGTGTGCGTTAACCAATGCCTACGCACGCACACTACTATAATGAGTAGTTCAAATTTAGTGTTTTTGTCATTAAATCTAATTGTTATTATTAACATTGTTTGTGCAATTACATTGCACAAACTTCTGTGAAAAAATAAATGACCTATCTGCCCTGAAATCGAAAATATCTAAATGTGTGCGTAAATCATTTGCGTGCGTGCGACGCACGCACACTACCTAATGAGTAGTTAAAAAAAGTTTTATTGCCAATAAACCTAATTATTATTATAACCTTAATTGTTTAATGTGCAATCAAATTGCACACACTTTCTATATAAAATAAAGGTTCTATTGTGCCCTGAAATCGAAAATATGCCAATGCGTGAAAAGTGTGCAGTCTTACACAGACTGCACTCTTTTGTACGGTCTGCAAATTCATCAGATTACAAAATAGTTACCTATACACCAGCCAAAGTCGATGTAGAATGTTTATAAAGAAATCAGGACGCAAATGAACTAAAACTCACTTGCTTGGCGTCAATTTCAACTATTTAATTTTAATTTTTACAATTGTAAGCAAAATTTATTAAAGAAATGAACACAAATCGACAAGTTATGTAAATACATAGGTACATATTCTGGGGACGGACATACATAGGCTACTTAAAAAGCGCGTGCAAAGCCGGGGGCAGCAGCTAGTTCCATATAAAAAGACGCGAAAACAGGATTTTAGGTTATGTATGGGTGGATTATTTACAAACATTCTATACCGAGTTTGGCCGGTGTATAGACTGCAAACGTAGAGACGCGGTAAGGTCGGTATGTAATAATAAAACAATGATTTACAAAGATTTTTTTTTATTTTCCTTGAAACAAAATCAGTTTATTATACCTTTGCCTATTTGTTATTTTAATATTTACATTTTTATGTATTTCGGCGTAGTATTTAATGACTGACTTTATTATTAGAATTTTATGGTTCCAAGTTGCTAGTTACTCTGGAGAATGGTCGTTTAAATTATTAAAAACCTTCGATTCATTGAACAATTTCAATATTTTCGTTTGAAAAACTTTATACTCATTTTCATTACATTATTTATAGTGATTGCCTTTTAGATTTTTGTGTAATTTCAAAAATGACTGTTTTAAAACATAATTCGTATACATTTTGTGTGGGAAAAAGCAAGCCTAGGTGAGGTTTCTCAAAGTAATTAACCTGTAAAAGCTTAATCTTCGATCAGATCCATCCATAAATTACGTGAGTTCATTATGGCAATTTTTCGACCCCCCCCCCCCTTTGGTGAGATGTCTTGAGATTTTTCAAGACCCCCCAAGTCCCCCCCCCCCCCTCCCTTAATATCACGTCAGATTTTCCAAATCGTAATTTAATGTAATGTTAATGAAAGATTTTTTGTTTCATGTTGGCCTGAGATTCAAATTTGTCTGTCGTTTGTGGTGCCAACCGCATTACCGTTATTACCGTTGTTAGATTTTTACCTGACTACCTACGGACAATCATCGAACGGAGGAGTTTGTTGGTAGTCAGGTAAAAATCTAACAATAAAATACTAAGATTGTTCGGTTCGCGTAGAAGCGAGATTCAAATTTATTTGTGGTAGGTAGGTAGTAATATTTCTGCGTTCTTAAGGAATAAATCTAACGAAAAAGTAATTTGCCGCAAATGGTTAATGATTTTCTTTTCCAAAATTGAATCACGCGCCAACACGAAACCTAGAACCTTTAGTAGGAACTGCCCACCCAAACGCCTCTCGTAATTAACGGATGCCCCCTTATGGTCCATTGAGTCTGCTGACCCTACCGACCGAACGTTTCTCGGTTGTTTTGTGAGAACCTACCGACAAAATAGTGTCATCTCTTTTTCTCCCACATTAGTTCCGAACATTTCTATCTCTTTCGTCGCTCGCCATTTTAAAATTTGTTATTTTAGACAGTGGAAGGAAAAATATTTAGTTATTTAATTAAATATCAATACTTACGAGTGAAATTTTACACCTTTGGCTTTATTTGTATTTTTAGAATTGTTGTTGCACTTGCGAAATGCACACGATGGCATTTTGAGACAGTTTTCAATAAAAATTGGCAAAGGTCACACGTTCGGCTTACTCTCTGTTTAGATGCACACTGATTTCAAGTGAGCGAGCTATCTCACTTCGCGTAGGCAACAAGGACGGCGGGGTAAACGCACCCAAGGGCACATCTAACGATTTAAATCTATGTCTATGGGGTAAAATGTTTTTTGATCTATAGCTAGCAACATTTTTTTGTAATGGCGTCTGTTTTGTTTACGATTTATTTTTGGGCCTAAACTAATGTTTACTCCGGAATATAAGATGCTAGGTTGTACTTACCTGTGAAATGGAATCTTCGATTGTTTCTGATGATTATGTGAAGAGTTGTGACACCCTTTCACAGCACAGTAAGTCATTTTTATTGCAAATTTATAGAGCTCTTACTAGTAGGCCTTGACCTTGAGTACTGACGCGTCGAGCGACGTAGGAAGCCTTTAAAGGCTTCCTTGAAATTGCTTCACTTCGCGCGCGCCTACTGCGTTTCTATGCC
Organism: Eupithecia exiguata; assembly: GCA_947086465.1. Taxonomy (NCBI): domain Eukaryota; kingdom Metazoa; phylum Arthropoda; class Insecta; order Lepidoptera; family Geometridae; genus Eupithecia; species Eupithecia exiguata. The sequence continues at coordinate 12,751,995 of OX352240.1, read as the reverse complement.
TAATTATTCTAAGCACGAGGCGGTGTGTTCCCGAGACGCAGTCAATGCGAGGCTGCGGGCGCTCGACTAACATGTCCGAACCGAAGAGACTGAATCAAATTCTTATGTTGCTTTTTGGGCGGAGCGGGCAAAGCTGCGAACGGCTTAGCACGTCCTTTTGGGCGGAGCGGGCAAAGCGGCGAACGGCTTAGCACGTCCTTTTGGGCGGAGCGGGCAAAGCGGCGAACGGCTTAGCACGTCCTTTTGGGCGGAGCGGGCAAAGCGGCGAACGGCTTAGCACGTCCTTTTGGGCGGAGCGGGCAAAGCTGCGAACGGCTTAGCACGTCCTTTTGGGCGGAGCGGGCAAAGCGGCGAACGGCTTAGCACGTCCTTTTAAAAACACTTTTGTTTTTATTTGGAAGCTTGTCCCCGGTTCGTTTCCACGTGCATTTGGACTTTTAATTCTTGTTGGGCTATACTTTATTTGTGTGTGTGACAATACTGAAACTCATGTATGTAAGAACTAAAGGTAAAGCTTGATTTTATATGTTCACTATATGGCCAACCCAAGTGTATGTTTAATGCTGTGTCCAAAAAATTTAATGATACAGATCACACACATAATATAATTAATAGCAGAGCTGTAAAGTTGTAAATGGATTGAATATAATACGAAACAAACTGCTGTAGAAGTGAACTCAGTGGCCTAGTTGGTTTACAGTTCCCTTACAAATGGGTAAATAATGGGCAAATGTCCGTTAGCGCACCAGCGCACCAGCGCACCAGCGCATCAGCGCGCGCAGCGCTCCCGACTGTGATACACGGAACTTCGGGAGTTAGCGGGCTGGCTTGAAACTTATAATATAGCTTCATTGTTTTCGAGTGCTCGTGTTTTACCCAGGTATACAAGAGAGTGAACCCGCGCGCGAGGCTAGTCAGAACATCAGCATCAACACATTTAGCGCATTCTTCACAACTTACCCCAATTTAAGGTGAATAGTAAGGCAAATGACCTTGGGCATTTGGCAGCCGAGCGGGGACACCCCCGCGCCATCTATGCAGCAAGGAGTGCATGTTTTCGATTAAAAAAACCGAGCGCGCGCGGTCCTGGAACCTTAGTCGATATACCCTATCCAAATAATACGCTCCACTGCCGTTAGATGGCGCGCACAAGTGTAGTACGCACACAGAGTAATGATGAACAGAGAGATCCTTGAGAGAAACAGTTCAAAGGAGTAATTGTATCAAAATATTATATGTGTAGAGAATGGTTAGGCTTAGGATTAAAACATTACTAAACAAAATATCTAAACTCTGTAAACTGCATAGGTCTAATAGTATTTTAGTAAAACGAATATTATTAAACTAATTTTTGTTGAAGTTTTTATTTATCATCATCATCATCAGCATATACTAGTTAAGTTTTTATTAATATTGATGAATACACTCTGCATGAAAATATAAATTCACTATCTTGTCATTTTTAGGGTTCCGTAACTCAAAAGAAAAAAGGAACCCGTATAGAATCACTTTGTTGACCGTCTGTCAACCCTCTTTTCTCAGAAACGTGTTAAAATTCACATCATTTATTTATTTATCATAATTATAACCACCAACAAAAGAATCAAAACCAAAATCAATAATTCTTTATTTCCATAAATACAAAAATGTACACTTAGAAAATGTCAAATTCTTAAAATAAAACACTGACACGGAAATAAAGTGGTACTTTTGATTTCTGTCGCTTCGGTATGTAGACAAAAAGTAAAGAAGCGACTAAGAAACCTTTAGCCTGTTAGTTGTTATTTTTCGAGTTGGAGCAAAACCCATCCCAAGCTTTTTTATCTTCTAAATAATCTGATATTTTGTAGTAAGCCTTTTTGCACAGAAAGGTTTTGACATCATCATCATCATCATTAGCCTATATCAGTCCACTGCTGGACATAGGCCTCCCCCAATGAGCGCCATAGCGCCCTGTCTTCAGCTTGCCGCATCCAGCATCTGCCAGCAGTCTTTCGCAAATCGTCATCCCACCTGGTCAGAGGGCGTCCTACACTACGTTTGCCGAGTCGCAAGGTTTTGACAATTTGTTTGAATTTATTTATTTATAGATTATAATTAATATAATGTTTAGTTACGGAACCCTCGTTGCGCGAGTCCGAATCGCACTTGGCGTTTTTATTTTTATTCATCTTTGTTTTCAGCGCTAGGTAAGAGGTTGGTAGGTACTTATGACGTGGTAAGTTGATCCGGAAAGAAGTAATTCACCGGAACCCTTTATCTTCTTTTTCTGAAAAATAAAGAAATAAATATATTTATTGGCCTGCAAGAAAAAATATTCTCCCTTAGAGAATATTTTTTCTTAGTAGTGCTTTGCGTGAAAAAAACAGTAAGTAGGAAATTAATATTTCATAGAATATGGTAGGTAAACAATGTAATAATAAGAAAAATACATGACATGGTATCCCCCGATGGGATAGGTACGATTAGAAGAGCTTAGCGTTAAAAATACAGTTCTACAGAACTTCAAGTTACCTACAAGAGGTGAGCTGGTAGATGGCTGGTCTGGGGAAAAAGAAGTTGCTGAAGCCGTTTTTCTTCTTTTAGGTTCTTTCAGCTGAAAGAAGAATAATTAACAGTAATATTGACCCACAAGCAAAATACAAATAATTAAATAGAACACCCGTAATACCGATAGGATTGGCAAAACCGTATATGTGCGAAAAATGCAGTGGGTAGGCAACATAATAGAATTTGGTAAATTTCTTACAGCTTGGACTCTATTGATGTATTGAATGACAATTCACTATCATCAATTGTCACGTTCCATGTTTCCGTGTCCACATTACGACTGCTATGTGCAACAGAATCCTTGTTAATCTCTATTGCAGATTCAGATATTTGTGGTTGCCTGAAATACAAAATTATATAGGTAGATAAGTGCCTAAGTTACATTTATTAGGTAGGTATGTAAAAGTTGTGCGAGTAAAAAGTTAGTATTGAGACACGATGCTGGTAGCTAATAGGTACTGGCTAGATTTTTAGTAAAATCCCTATAATACAAATATAATAATAATATAATATCCAAGTAACGAACTAAATATTTAGGTACGTAGTAAGAAAAAATTAATGTAATTCATTTGTGACCATTACTAAAGTTTCTCCTCTAGATATGTTCTAACCGATGGCATCATAAATAAAACCGACCAAGTGCGAGTCAGACTCGCGCACGAAGGGTTCCGTACTGTTATCTATAACAACGAGCAAAAAAATTACGTTTTTTGTATGGGAGCCCCCTTAAATATATATTTTATTCTGTTTTTTAGTATTTGTTTTTATAGCGGCAACAGAAATACTGAAAGACAGAGTCTGTGAAAATTTCAATTGTCTAACTATCACGGTTCATGAGATACAGCCTGCCCCCCTACCACGGGGATTGTTGTCTAGGGTAGAATAGACAATAATGACATTGCATCGCCATACATTGCGTACATTATTGAAGTTGATGGAATGCATTTCAAATAATTAACGCATTGGATGACGAAGTGACGTATTTTTTCTCTATTCTACCCTAGACAACAATCCCCGTGCTAGGGGGGCTGGTGACAGACAGATAGACGGACAGCAGAGTCTTAGTAATAGGGTCACGATTTACCCTTTGGGTACGGACCCCTAAAATTGAGGGTTAATTGGGATGCGAAAATCGTTATTTGAATGAGTAAAAATCAAGAGTTTAGGTACTTCACAGTATTGGCTAGGTACCAACCTAAGTAGTAAAGGAATAAAAGGAATTTACATAGGTAAGTTTCTGTAACGGCACTACTCTACTCCATGCATCGATGCATCGATATTAGATTATGCCTGAGAACTTGACTAGGAAGACTAAACAATTATTTTCACTTCTCTTGCTCGAAAAGTGTATCATAATAGTGTAGCTTAGCAGGCCTAAAACTCGAGTTTAATCCCTCGGGCTAAAAAGTAATTTTTCTTTTTAATTTTTGTCTAAAATCATCAGCCAGTACAAAGCATTCGTTCTCTTACATAAAAACTCGACTTCTTGGTGCTCCGTCAACCTTTTTTTTGAAAATAGAACCTTCTTGGTGATGTTTTATGAAGGTTGATTCTTCCCTTCACGGTAGAATGCGAACTCTTTCGTTGCGGGTTAAATAGAGATTTAAAAAAAAAGATGGTATTGGCGCTAAATCTCTAGAATTTTCTTCATTCCAAATCACAAACTTTTACGTTTAACTTCCTGACTTTTACTTCCAAATTGTGAACGTGAAAAATGTCATCAAGTGATAGTGAAGATGCTAATATGCAAATGGAAGAAAAGGGCAAAGAAATAATTATGAATCTGTTGCCGACAAAATCACGTGGAATATATTTAAAGAGTTACGAAAATTTTATGAAATGGAGAGATGAGAAACGTGTGGATTCTTTTACAGAAGGGGTTTTTCTCACTTATTTTGATGAATTATCGAAAAAATTCAAATCGTCGACTCTTTGGAGCACATATTCAATGTTAAGAATGACCTTACAAACGAGACACGACGTCGATATTAAAAAATATGTAAATTTAACGGCTTTACTGAAGAAATTGTCCACTGGATACAAGGCAAAAAAATCTAAAGTCTTGACGACACAAGAAATCGAAACATTTTTAAATAACGCTCCAAATAAACAATACTTGGCAACAAAGGTAACCTACTACTTATGTACTCAACTCAAACTAAATAAATAGATACCTACCTACATACCTAAATTATGTACCTAGGTTATTACGATTAATAACACACTTATTTTTTTGTTCAACAGGTTGCTTTAATTTATGGAATCAGCGGTGCATGCAGAGGAATAGAGCTTGCTAATATAACGCTAGAAGACGTAGAAACGGATACAAACCTACAAGCTGTGAGTCTGCCGAACACGAAAACAAACAAAGAGCGTAAATTTGTCATCAGTGGAGAATACCTTAATATAGTTAAAGCCTATCAGGAGTTACGTCCCACTAATGTTTCAACGTTTGGATGAATATGTCAACTCAGCTGAAGCCGCACTCAGATCTTAATAATGCACGAAACTCAAGCATGAGTCGAGTCTCTCCAACTTTTACTCCACAACAATCAACTCAAAATATTACACACACATCCCAATCACAGAGAACCGAAATAAAATTGCCCGGGAAAAACATATCACTAAACATTCAAAATTGCTCTAACTGCACATTTAATTTTTAATAAAATTTCTGAAAATTGTCTAATTTTGAATTGTTTTATTTTCTCGCAATCGAAGTGAAAAGTAGAGTGTTTTACTCGGGCCAAAACCACCCATTATAACTCGGTCTTGTCATCCTCCCTCGCTACGCTCGGGAGTATAACAACCTCGTATATAATGGGATGGTTTAGTCCCTTGTAAAACAATCTACTATTGCATGACGTGATCTACATTTTCGCAACCACTTCGATGGAACTCGACGTTTCTGTCCACGTTTATTTGCCATAATATAAATATAAGACTAAAACACAACTCCAGAAGAAATATTCGATACAAAAAATAACACTGCATTTTAGAAATTATGTACCTATACTTTTATTTTTGAAACTGCTTGAGTGAGACTCGCGCGCGATCATACAATACACATAACATAGGTACTAAAGCAAGATCTGGCAACGTCGCTCATAGTGCGAGCCGGCGGCATGTACGAGAGCTTGCAACGTCGCGTTTTCTCCTAGCGCGCGCCGCGCGCCCCGTGTCGCCCGCGAGCCCGCGCGCCCTCGCTCGGTCAGTTGTTGGTACTACAACATTGCCTGATCATATTTTGCGAGCAAACGTTTGTGGGAGAGTGATGTTTTAATAGGCGCAAATAGTTTTTACGTTAAAACTCCTTATTTTGACTTCATTTGAAAACAAATGGACCGGGAATAGAAGCGTACGAGCTATAGAAATAACTATACTGAGTTTGGTAGTAAACGAATAAGACACACCGTCAAAAAGTGTGCTCAATTACCTGAAGATATTGTTACTTCAACCTTGTTCTGAGTGCTAACTATAACTACCGGCAAGCATTTGGAACCGGCACTAGATACTTTAAGATATGTGTTACCGGATATATAAATTTCAAACGTTCACGATCTATATTTTCGTCAGAAACATTGTCCAAAAAGACGTCGTTTTCGTCTTTTACCCCTACAATTCGCCTTAAGAAGATTTACCTCAGTTAAGGGAATATGGGTAGGTACTTTATTAGATCCCTCGCGCTCATTGATTCTTACAGTAGAGATAGTGGAAGGGCAATCGTCCAATCAGTGTCGTGTCAGCGAGTGATCGGGGGCCGCCGCCCTCGGCCTCGGGCCTCGGGCCTCGTCCGTCCGGCCCGCCTAGCCTGTCCCCGACGTTTCAATGACTGCCTACATCGGTACTTATGGGACGTTCTGAATAATATACACGCAATGACATTTAGACGATGCAGATGGGTGGATATTGCCACCTCAACATGTCTATTCAATTTAGTATTAGTCTATGTGCCTAAATATTATAATTATTAGTACATAACTTCTATAAATTTAATGTAACGTGTAAACTTAACATACTTTAATGTTACTTCAACTATGGATCATTGTATCTGAAATAAAGACTATTATTATATTATTGACCACTATTATTTATTAGTGACCACTGCTCTCAGACAAGCCGAAGATAGGGTGGCGTGGAAGCAACTGGTCAACTCCTCAACTAAGGCTTTCCAAAGGACTCCCAGTGAGCACTGCTCTCAGACAAGCCGAAGATAGGGTGGCGTGGAAGCAACTGGTCAACTCCTCAACTAAGGCTTTCCAAAGGACTCCCAGTGAGCACTGCTCTCAGACAAGCCGAAGATAGGGTGGCGTGGAAGCAACTGGTCAACTCCTCAACTAAGGCTTTCCAAAGGACTCCCAGTGACCACTGCTCTCAGACAAGCCGAAGATAGGGTGGCGTGGAAGCAGCTGGTCAACTCCTCAACTAAGGCTTTCCAAAGGACTCCCAGTGACCACTGCTCTCAGACCAGCCGAAGATAGGGTGGCGTGGAAGCAGCTGGTCAACTCCTCAACTAAGGCTTTCCAAAGGACTCCCAGTGACCACTGCTCTCAGACCAGCCGAAGATAGGGTGGCGTGGAAGCAGCTGGTCAACTCCTCAACTAAGGCTTTCCAAAGGACTCCCAGTGAGCACTGCTCTCAGACAAGCCGAAGATAGGGTGGCGTGGAAGCAGCTGGTTAACTCCTCAACTAAGGCTTTCCAAAGGACTCCCAGTGACCACTGCTCTCAGACCAGCCGAAGATAGGGTGGCGTGGAAGCAGCTGGTCAACTCCTCAACTAAGGCTTTCCAAAGGACTCCCAGTGACCACTGCTCTCAGACCAGCCGAAGATAGGGTGGCGTGGAAGCAGCTGGTCAACTCCTCAACTAAGGCTTTCCAAAGGACTCCCAGTGAGCACTGCTCTCAGACAAGCCGAAGATAGGGTGGCGTGGAAGCAGCTGGTCAACTCCTCAACTAAGGCTTTCCAAAGGACTCCCAGTGACCACTGCTCTCAGACCAGCCGAAGATAGGGTGGCGTGGAAGCAGCTGGTCAACTCCTCAACTAAGGCTTTCCAAAGGACTCCCAGTGACCACTGCTCTCAGACCAGCCGAAGATAGGGTGGCGTGGAAGCAGCTGGTCAACTCCTCAACTAAGGCTTTCCAAAGGACTCCCAGTGACCACTGCTCTCAGACAAGCCGAAGATAGGGTGGCGTGGAAGCAGCTGGTCAACTCCTCAACTAAGGCTTTCCAAAGGACTCCCAGTGACCACTGCTCTCAGACAAGCCGAAGATAGGGTGGCGTGGAAGCAGCTGGTCAACTCCTCAACTAAGGCTTTCCAAAGCGGGCACGACCTTTAGTAATGAAGATCACGATGAAGAAGAAGAAGATTATATTATTATTATATTGGGAAATACGAATGCTGACACACTTCAAGTGGCTGGACAGCACGGTGACGGCTCCGTAGGACAGAGGCCGGCGGCGATCTGTTGGAGGGATGATGAGCCGGGATGGAAAAAAGATGTACCTAAGTATTTGTTTTTCTATCCTGGCTCATCTACGTCATCTATTATACCTATTCCATGAAATCCTTTTTTTTTTGGAAGATCGACTGACAATCAAATACATAGTCGTGTCGTAATGCTTTTACATTTTAATTTTGATGACAATCGATTTTGTTTAAATCTATTTGATATTGTTGCTCAACCTTGTGTATGTATATATGACTGATGTGTAATTAATACACATCAGTCCTTTCCTGCAATAAAGCTTTTATATTTATTTTACAGACTTCACTCGTGCATTTAAAAGACTTATTTTTTTAATCAGAATATTCAATAGAATATAATTTGGTGTGTTTTAAGAACAATAATTAATTTAATTTTTGTAGTATGTTCCTGAATAATATTCATTGAATCAAAAACATTGGGTAAGGAAGTCGGTAGCCCGCAACCTGACCCGCAGCGAGTTCTTACTCTGTCCGGAAGTGCAGCCAGTTCTTACTCTGTCCGGAAGTGCAGCGAGTTCTTACTCTGTCCGGAAGTGTGATTATAACTTTTCTAATAGCGACATCTACATACTCACAATTTCAGTTCTGTCCCATATGCATATTATTAAATTAATTTTCGCTTGATGGCATTTTTAATTAAATAAGCCAAGTTCATCTTCAGATAAAGTAATAAACAAATATTCCAGAGATTTCGCGCGTCTTCGTTACGCGCGACGCAAAGTTACTACCTACCTACGCATTCTACCATGGAGGAAGAATCACCGTACAAAACATCCAACAATGACCAAAAAGGCGCTTTCAGTTCCATTTTCAAAAATAAATTCAAATGAAATGTATGTTCTTTATAAATGGAACACCGATTTTCCGATTTTGACTTGTTCGCCGACAGGTGGACTCAATTATTGAGAGAGTGTTTTTTGTTTTGTGAACGTCATAATTAATTTAATTCCCAATGTTTTCTTTTTATTGATTTTATTGACATCTTTCAAGGTGACTTATGTGTAACTTTCTTTATTTTAATTAATGTAATTGGTTTAATTTACCGTCTTAATTAAATAAATAAATAAACACCAAAAAGGTGAGCCCTTACGCAAGAGAACGAATGTCTTGTACTGGTTGATGCTTGCAAACAAAAATTATTTAAAAAAACTTGAGAGGTGTCAAGGGACACCCGGATGGAACGAAGTTCCTTTTGATTAATTAGTGAAGGCTTAGTTTTACGCCCGCTAAGCTACGCTATATTGACACACTTTTGAGCAAGAGAAGTGAAAATACTACTATGTTTTTTTTAGTTTTACGACAAAACATTATTTACCTAAAGTAAAAACGTATAGACTTTTACGAGACATGTAATAATCCCTCGGGGATAAAATTTTTGTGGGACTACCTCTATACGATAGTGGAAGAATCAGCAAATTCAGCTAACCAATGGCGGAGATATCAAGTAACATAAATAAAAATACAGACGAATTGAAGTCCTCCTTTCAAATAGTATTATTTTTGTTGTTTTACGCTATTTGTTTCTGCCCGCAGCAAGATACTCAATCTGCCATACTTTTTATATTATCTCATTACTTTATTATTATACTTTCAAAATTTTTCGTTTTTTTCGGAAAATTAAGTAGAATAATATGAATTACAAACAAACAATGTCGGCTCGATGAAAGTCTAAACTTCTGCAAGTCCCCAAGTCGTTCGAATCGACAGATCCGCACGTCACGGACAGAAGTAACTGTGTCTATGAAATATTTAATTCTGTCATTCAGTATTCATTCACTCACTGTCAACAATTAGGTAGCTTCATAGCCGAGGCGTGCGTCGCCACTGCACTGTCACGAAGCCCTTGCAAACTAAAAAAGCCAGATAAAAACCTGCAAATGTATATACATATATCTCTCTCGTAGACCTTTTTCGATTGTCATTTTAGTGTAATCTGCATATTTTCGATGACAGTGTGCATCGAGCGTGCATTTCATCAGCGAGTCCCGAGTCCCGCGCGTGCATAACCGGTTGGTTGGACACATTCATCCAGTCACGTCACTGTCGGTCGTCCCACCACTGTACTGCACTGGCTGCATTTTTTGTAAAATAAAATGGGTGGCGGCGCGTGTGCGTCGGGGCCGCCTTAAGGCGAATTGTAGGGGTAAAAGACGAAAACGACGTCTTTTTGGACAATGTTTCTGACGAAAATATAGATCGTGAACGTTTGAAATTTATATATCCGGTAACACATATCTTAAAGTATCTAGTGCCGGTTCCAAATGCTTGCCGGTAGTTATAGTTAGCACTCAGAACAAGGTTGAAGTAACAATATCTTCAGGTAATTGAGCACACTTTTTGACGGTGTGTCTTATTCGTTTACTACCAAACTCAGTATAGTTATTTCTATAGCTCGTACGCTTCTATTCCCGGTCCATTTGTTTTCAAATGAAGTCAAAATAAGGAGTTTTAACGTAAAAACTATTTGCGCCTATTAAAACATCACTCTCCCACAAACGTTTGCTCGCAAAATATGATCAGGCAATGTTGTAGTACCAACAACTGACCGAGCGAGGGCGCGCGGGCTCGCGGGCGACACGGGGCGCGCGGCGCGCGCTAGGAGAAAACGCGACGTTGCAAGCTCTCGTACATGCCGCCGGCTCGCACTATGAGCGACGTTGCCAGATCTTGCTTTAGTACCTATGTTATGTGTATTGTATGATCGCGCGCGAGTCTCACTCAAGCAGTTTCAAAAATAAAAGTATAGGTACATAATTTCTAAAATGCAGTGTTATTTTTTGTATCGAATATTTCTTCTGGAGTTGTGTTTTAGTCTTATATTTATATTATGGCAAATAAACGTGGACAGAAACGTCGAGTTCCATCGAAGTGGTTGCGAAAATGTAGATCACGTCATGCAAATGCTTTAAAAGCACAAGTTCGGCAAATGGGTGATGCTGTTGAGTAAGTAACCTATCTTGTACTATGCTATACCTACCTGTAATAAATAATTGTTTAGTCTTCCTAGTCAAGTTCTCAGGCATAATCTAATATCGATGCATCGATGCATGGAGTAGAGTAGTGCCGTTACAGAAACTTACCTATGTAAATTCCTTTTATTCCTTTACTACTTAGGTTGGTACCTAGCCAATACTGTGAAGTACCTAAACTCTTGATTTTTACTCATTCAAATAACGATTTTCGCATCCCAATTAACCCTCAATTTTAGGGGTCCGTACCCAAAGGGTAAATCGTGACCCTATTACTAAGACTCTGCTGTCCGTCTATCTGTCTGTCACCAGCCCCCCTAGCACGGGGATTGTTGTCTAGGGTAGAATAGAGAAAAAATACGTCACTTCGTCATCCAATGCGTTAATTATTTGAAATGCATTCCATCAACTTCAATAATGTACGCAATGTATGGCGATGCAATGTCATTATTGTCTATTCTACCCTAGACAACAATCCCCGTGGTAGGGGGGCAGGCTGTATCTCATGAACCGTGATAGTTAGACAATTGAAATTTTCACAGACTCTGTCTTTCAGTATTTCTGTTGCCGCTATAAAAACAAATACTAAAAAACAGAATAAAATATATATTTAAGGGGGCTCCCATACAAAAAACGTAATTTTTTTGCTCGTTGTTATAGATAACAGTACGGAACCCTTCGTGCGCGAGTCTGACTCGCACTTGGTCGGTTTTATTTATGATGCCATCGGTTAGAACATATCGAGAGGAGAAACTTTAGTAATGGTCACAAATGAATTACATTAATTTTTTCTTACTACGTACCTAAATATTTAGTTCGTTACTTGGATATGATATTATTATTATATTTGTATTATAGGGATTTTACTAAAAATCTAGCCAGTACCTATTAGCTACCAGCATCGTGTCTCAATACTAACTTTTTACTCGCACAACTTTTACATACCTACCTAATAAATGTAACTTAGGCACTTATCTACCTATATAATTTTGTATTTCAGGCAACCACAAATATCTGAATCTGCAATAGAGATTAACAAGGATTCTGTTGCACATAGCAGTCGTAATGTGGACACGGAAACATGGAACGTGACAATTGATGATAGTGAATTGTCATTCAATACATCAATAGAGTCCAAGCTGTAAGAAATTTACCAAATTCTATTATGTTGCCTACCCACTGCATTTTTCGCACATATACGGTTTTGCCAATCCTATCGGGTATTACGGGTGTTCTATTTAATTATTTGTATTTTGCTTGTGGGTCAATATTACTGTTAATTATTCTTCTTTCAGCTGAAAGAACCTAAAAGAAGAAAAACGGCTTCAGCAACTTCTTTTTCCCCAGACCAGCCATCTACCAGCTCACCTCTTGTAGGTAACTTGAAGTTCTGTAGAACTGTATTTTTAACGCTAAGCTCTTCTAATCGTACCTATCCCATCGGGGGATACCATGTCATGTATTTTTCTTATTATTACATTGTTTACCTACCATATTCTATGAAATATTAATTTCCTACTTACTGTTTTTTTCACGCAAAGCACTACTAAGAAAAAATATTCTCTAAGGGAGAATATTTTTTCTTGCAGGCCAATAAATATATTTATTTCTTTATTTTTCAGAAAAAGAAGATAAAGGGTTCCGGTGAATTACTTCTTTCCGGATCAACTTACCACGTCATAAGTACCTACCAACCTCTTACCTAGCGCTGAAAACAAAGATGAATAAAAATAAAAACGCCAAGTGCGACTCGGACTCGCGCAACGAGGGTTCCGTAACTAAACATTATATTAATTATAATCTATAAATAAATAAATTCAAACAAATTGTCAAAACCTTGCGACTCGGCAAACGTAGTGTAGGACGCCCTCTGACCAGGTGGGATGACGATTTGCGAAAGACTGCTGGCAGATGCTGGATGCGGCAAGCTGAAGACAGGGCGCTATGGCGCTCATTGGGGGAGGCCTATGTCCAGCAGTGGACTGATATAGGCTAATGATGATGATGATGATGATGTCAAAACCTTTCTGTGCAAAAAGGCTTACTACAAAATATCAGATTATTTAGAAGATAAAAAAGCTTGGGATGGGTTTTGCTCCAACTCGAAAAATAACAACTAACAGGCTAAAGGTTTCTTAGTCGCTTCTTTACTTTTTGTCTACATACCGAAGCGACAGAAATCAAAAGTACCACTTTATTTCCGTGTCAGTGTTTTATTTTAAGAATTTGACATTTTCTAAGTGTACATTTTTGTATTTATGGAAATAAAGAATTATTGATTTTGGTTTTGATTCTTTTGTTGGTGGTTATAATTATGATAAATAAATAAATGATGTGAATTTTAACACGTTTCTGAGAAAAGAGGGTTGACAGACGGTCAACAAAGTGATTCTATACGGGTTCCTTTTTTTCTTTTGAGTTACGGAACCCTAAAAATGACAAGATAGTGAATTTATATTTTCATGCAGAGTGTATTCATCAATATTAATAAAAACTTAACTAGTATATGCTGATGATGATGATGATAAATAAAAACTTCAACAAAAATTAGTTTAATAATATTCGTTTTACTAAAATACTATTAGACCTATGCAGTTTACAGAGTTTAGATATTTTGTTTAGTAATGTTTTAATCCTAAGCCTAACCATTCTCTACACATATAATATTTTGATACAATTACTCCTTTGAACTGTTTCTCTCAAGGATCTCTCTGTTCATCATTACTCTGTGTGCGTACTACACTTGTGCGCGCCATCTAACGGCAGTGGAGCGTATTATTTGGATAGGGTATATCGACTAAGGTTCCAGGACCGCGCGCGCTCGGTTTTTTGAATCGAAAACATGCACTCCTTGCTGCATAGATGGCGCGGGGGTGTCCCCGCTCGGCTGCCAAATGCCCAAGGTCATTTGCCTTACTATTCACCTTAAGCAAACAGAACAAATTTAATTTAATTGTTCACGGAGAGGATATTATAATGTCTATTTGATTAATACTTCCCCGAAGTTTCAGCAGGGTCGCAGTGAGTAAACAGCAGCAGGCTTTGTATCTTGTTTGTGTTTATTCCATTCAATCAATGAAGGCAATCATTGTAAAAACATTGTTAAAATCACATTCACTCAAAACCTATGGGGTATTTATCGTTCACCTAGAATCATGAAATGTGGCAAGAAGCAACCTCTTAACCCGTCAACGGTGACGTCCATTTGACATACAATCATGTTCGGTGTCCCCGGTCGGGTCCCACGCACCGGGGTTTTGAATGGAAGATTTTTCAAAATCTTTATTTACTTACTGACCATTTTTTGACCATTGGTACATATAAATTATTCGATATTCCACTAATCATTGCCTTGTTTATTTACTTTTGGAACGAAGTTCCTTATCGCGCGTTGCGAAAGGGAGCTAGACCGAAAAAATTCTCACGAAAATTTGTAGTGACCCCACAAAAATCCTAAGTCTATGGTAAATGGTAACGACACTAACGTTTTGCTATTGTTAGATACGACATTATTGCAAAGGAATAAGGTTCAAATTGAAACACCGCATATTTCAGAATTCATAGACAATGATCGCGCAAATGCGGCACTGACATTGTTGATGCACGGACGAAGGAAATCACCCTTCCGTGGTGAGTATGTCAAAACTTCGTACATAATTGTACGAGGTTGATTGTGTCCTCGTACCTCGTACGGAAATATTGCGGTGAGCGAAGCGAACCGCAATACGACACCTATCGCACTGCAAGGCGAGCGAAGCGAGCCGCGCTTCGTGTTCGCAACCTGTTGGCGTGGGTCGGATTGTAGTGAGCGGAGCGAACCGCAATACGACACCTATCACACAGCAAGGCGAGCGAAGCGAGCCCCTTTAACACAGCAAGGCAAGCGAAGCGAGCCGCGCTTCGTGTTCGCACCCACCCACTTATATGGGTATGGATTTCGAGTAACTCGAACTAGTAGATTACGAAAAAGATGCCCATTTCCAAATCCAAGATGGCTGACATTTTTTAATCGCAAAAATCACTCATGGGTTTCGTTTTTGACTAATTCAGATACGTAGATTACGAAAAAGATGTCCATTTTCAAATCCAAGATGGCTGACATTTTTTTTTATCGCAGTTGTCACTCATGGATGTCGTTTTCGACTAACTCGGACACGTAGATTACGAAAAAGATGTCCATTCGCGCACATCTAAAAAACTAGTTACATTATATTTGTTAATAATAAAAAAATATTATTATGACTTAATTTTTTTTTATTATATTTCCTTTACTAATTAATCGAAAGGAACTTCGTTCCATCCGGGTGTCCCTTGACACCTCTCAAGTTTTTTTGTTACGATTGAACAACTTCACATAGAACCTATAAAATTAGTTAGTTTTTAGACATAGTATATGTATTCTAAGGTTATTTTCGCGAGAACTCATAATAAAACACTGTTTTATTTTAGACATAGCTTTTAAAAATAAAAAAAAACTCATCAATCAACATTATTTTTGAAATCAGTTCAATCTTTTCAGTTTTTAAACTCCCGGAACTTACCCACTTATAGTAAACTAGCAACGCCTCGCGGTTTCACCCGTGTAGTTCCCGTTCCCGTAGGAATTTCGAGATAAAAAGTAGCCTATGTCCTATTCCAGACTATGATCTATCTCTGAGCCAAATTTCATCCAGATCCGTTTTGCCGTTCTGGCGTGATAAAGGAACAAACATCCATCCATCTAAACTTTCACGTTTATAATATTAGTGACTAGCAGCGCCTCGCGGTTTCACCCGCGTAGTTCCCGTTCCCGTGGGAATACCGGGATAAAAAGTAGCCTATGTCCTATTCCAGACTATAATCTATCTCTGTGCCAAATTTCATTCAGATCCGTTCAGCCGTTCTTACGTGATTGAGTAACAAACATCCATCCATATATCTATCCATCCATCCAAACTTTAACATTTATAATATTAGTGAGATTAGTGATGATGAGATAAAAAATGGCATCGTATCACCAAAAAATTACAAAAAAACAAACTTTGAAAATCACTATTCTTCAGTCAACTAAATACAGCAACATGGCACAGCGTGCTCAGGACTGTATGTCATCTGGTGAAGAATTCACTGGTTCGCTATAACTTCCAGCTTCACTGTCTGAAAACATTGATGGTCGGTCGTCATCAAGCAGTTCATCAAGAAGCGATTCTAGACGATCAAATTTGATCAAACAAAATAAGGTCAAGTGTGAGAAGTTTGATACTTGAATTCGACTTGCTTGACGTTGGCGTTAATAATTCCGTCGTCGCTCTTGCCAGAAAGTTGCATGACTGTTTTTCATAAATTTGACACCGAAATCATTTATGCCTAGTATTGCCTCAAAGACGCATTTAATGGGCATGGGAGATTTTAGCGTAATCGCAGAACAGATGGTTTGGCTCAGGTTGTCTACGCGGAAAATTATTTCTACCTTGGTAACTCGTTGTCTGGTTTAAACGTCTGAGCAGGAAAATCGGTGTGTGATGAAGACGATGCAACTGAAAAACTATATCAGTTGTTAGGTTTTGCTTTATAGTGCGTTACTCGCACTGGGTACGTATATCAGTTGAAACGTCTCCATCACCAGCGGACGTATTATTTAATAATAAAGGATTTGTTCGTGACATCTTCCAAAAATAAATTGCCACCCTTCCATTAAGCGTAGCAATATATTTTTTGGAGAGGTTTTGTTTTGTCAGAACTCAGAGTAACTGCTTTGTTGTATTGTGACAAACCGAGGGAACTAGAGATACATAATATAAATAGCCCCTTTAATAATGATTAAGATGTGGCTTTTTTCCGCTTCCGGTCTCTAAAGCCACAACACTACTGTCAAAGTGCTCTCGATAAATAATTCACAAAAACAGTGTTAAAGTTCATAATTTACACCTAGACCTACAAATTCCAACAACTGCAAGACAAAGAAGATCATCCAATAGAAAAACAACATATATCAAACAAATTCAGAAGATTTTTCCAAACGACAATTTCATTTTGAGGTTACGAATCCTGATTCATCATTTTTGGAACAGTGTAAACAACCACGAAGTAAGGCGCAATCGCAAGACGTAATCAATCACAACAACAAAACGTAACAAAAATCTACGTTCCATCCCACGCACAACACCGAGTGTAAGAACACCACGAACATAGCGCGTACTCACAAATCATTGCAGCCAACTTAGACAAAAACATAACGTTTCATCCAACGCACAACTGTACGATGACCACTGAGATGTCAAAGGAAATATCATTGTTGTTTGACAAGATGAAGTTGGAGCTCAACAAACAAACACACACAATAACGGAACGTGTTACGGCAAACGTTTTGCAAAGCATCGACGAAAAAATAAAACCATTGTTAGAAGAAAACCAAAAACTAAAATCGGAAATAGAAACTTTAAATACTAGAATAACAAGATTGGAAGACTCAAACAGAAGAAATAATGTCATCTTCCATGGAGTTGAGGAAACTGAGAGCGGCTTTGCAGGGCTCTTTGGGATCGTCACCGAAATGCTGGGAAAAATGGAGGTTAGAATAGATAACTGCGACATCAACAAAATACATAGACTTGGAATAAAAACAACAAACAAGAATCGACCAATACTAATTTCTCTTACCACCTTCACAAAAAAAATTGAAATCATGAGAGAAAAAAAGAAAATGCCTTCTAACACATACATGACGGAGGACTTTTCTAAGGAAACCATGTATAAACGTAAAGTGTTACACAACCAACTTAGAGAAGAGAGGGAAAAGGGAAATGATGTCTATATCAAAAATAACAAAATTATCATAAGACTATCCAATGAAACCGAAAGGAGAAAAAGGGATAACTCAACCTCACCTGGATCAGCCTCTCTACAAAATGCGCGGGACAACATTATCGCTCCAGCCAAGCTTATTAGAAAGGATCCCTTCTCCTACATGAGATCAAGGTCGAATTCCCTGACAGAAACCAACAAAACTCTAAATACAGCATAGGATACATCAGACATCGGCAACGGAAAAAAAGATCAACATACAACATAGAAACACAACAACATAACACAACTTTCCCCAACCCGGCTGGTCACCGTGGGGTCATAGACCAAAACCCCTCAGATTCACTTAAGAATAGGCAGAATGCTGCAAAACAAAATCTATTCATTGCAACTCTCAATGTAAGAACATTAAGAACTCAAGAAAGATTATACGAACTGGAGAATGCACTCTCAAAAATAAAATGGGACATTTTGGGTTTATGTGAGATTAGAAGAGGAGAAGAAAAAATCCAAGAATACAATGACTATATCTTTTACCACAATAAAAGTGAAACACAAGGTTTATACGGTGTGGGTTTTCTCATAAAAAAACACCTTAAGAACTGCATTCAGGAATTCATCAGTGTATCAGACAGAATAGCAGTGCTCAACATAAACCTACCTTACCACAAACATTCCACAACGATAATCCAAGTACATGCACCAACGGAGCTCTCAAAACAGGAAGTCAAATCCACTTTCTATGGCAAGCTTAGAGATACAATGGAAAAATCACATAAAACTTTATTAGTTATTGGAGATCTTAATGCTCAACTAGGAAAACAAATGAACGGAGAAGGAACATTTTTGGGACCCTTTACAGAGGGAAAACGCAATGACAATGGACAAAAATTACTAAACTTGGTCCAGGAACACAATCTTTATATTATGAACAGCTTCTATGGAAAAAAATACAAAAATAAATGGACATGGATATCTCCCAATGGCAAAGTCAAAAATGAAGTAGACTTCCTTATCACAAATAAACCCAAAATATTCATGGATGTTGGTGTCATCAACCAACTGAACTTCAGCACAGACCATCGTATGGTTAGAGGTAAAATCTGTGGAAAACAAGTAAAATCATCAAGAAAAAGTATTAACAACAACAGAAATGCACTTGTCCTACCAATACCTAACAACATTTTGGAATCTCTTGAGGAGACCTTAAAAACCACAATGAACATAGGAGACAATCTTCAAGAAAAATATGATAAATTAGAAAATGAACTGAAAAACACAGAACAATGTTTGATGTCATATGCGAAAGTGAAAGACAAAATAGGTGAAGAAGCAAGAATATTGATAAAAAAACGACAAACCCTAAGACAGCAAAAACCATGCAATCGTAAAATCATATCAGAAGTTAGCAAACAGATTAACAAAAGCATAAGGAAATACCAACAACATATTAGAACAGAAAAAATTATGTTTCACTTAGAGTCAACAGGTGGAATCAAAAAGGCGTTAAGAGAATTAAAAACCTGCACTGATTGGATACCGAATATGAAAAACAACAACAAGAAAATGGTAACAGCCAGATCAGATATTCTAAAAATTGCTACTGACTTCTACCGCAACTTATACAATGATGAAACCACACCACTTATCCTTGACTCAACACAGGAGGAAGCTACCCCTCCTATACTGCAAAAGGAGGTAAGTAAAGCCATTCAATCACTAAAATTAAGGAAATCCCCTGGCGAGGATGGGATCTCCAACGAACTTCTAAAAGGGTGTTCAAATGCTATCTTGACAACTCTAACCAAACTTTTCAATGAAATACTTACAACAGAAAGGATACCTACACAATGGACCAATTCAACAATAATACTACTTCACAAAAAGGGCGATAAAGACGATATCAGCAATTACAGGCCCATAAGCCTTATGTCAAATATGTACAAAATTTTCTCAAAAATCATACTGGATAGATTGACAACAGTATTAGATGACAACCAACCTAAGGAACAGGCAGGATTCCGAAAAGATTTCTCAACTTTAGACCACATTCATACGATAAAGCAAATCTTAGAAAAATACCAAGAATACCAACTTCCATATTATATAGCATTTGTAGACTACAACAAAGCATTCGATTCTCTGAAACATAATAGGATATGGGAGACTCTAATAAACCAAGGAATAAGCACAAAATATGTCCGTATAATAAGAAACATCTACAAGAACATGTCGGCTCAAATAAGAACAGAGAAGAAAGGCGAAAAGTTTGATATCAAAAAAGGAGTAAGACAAGGGGACCCCTTATCACCTAAACTATTTTCTGCTACTCTCGAACAAGTTTTTAGAGGACTGGATTGGACAGAATACGGCTTAAAGATCAATGGAGCCTTACTCAACCACCTAAGATTTGCAGATGATCTTATAATCTTTGCTGACAACCAAAAACATCTAAAAGCAATGTTGGAAGAACTAGCAGAAGAGAGCCAGAAAGTAGGTCTGCAAATGAATGCTCAGAAAACCAAACTGATGACCAACCGGTCAAAAATACCTACTATGGTCAAAGAAAGCACCATTGAATATGTGGATGAATATACCTATCTGGGACAAATAATTTCCCCTACAAACCTAACTTCTAAAGAAATCCAGAACAGAATAAACTCAACATGGAAAAGATACTGGTCACTTAAAGAAATTACCAAAAACCCAGATATACCACTTAAATTGAAAAGCAGAGTGTTTAACACATGTATTCTACCAATAATGACATACGGTTGCCAAACATGGCCACTAACCAAAGAAAACATCAACAAAATGGAAGTTTGTCAACATAGCTTAGAGAGGAGCATGCTAAATATAAGGAAAAGAGATAAGAAAACATTAAAGTTTATAAGAAACAAAACAAAAATAACAGACGTAACATACACAGTAAAAAAACTGAAATGGAAGTGGGTTGGTCATATCCTAAGAACAAAACAAGCCAAATGGGCCAAAGATGTCACAGAATGGTACCCTAGAGAAGGAAAAAGAGCAAGGGGAAGACCTTTTTTACGATGGGAGGATGACCTCAAATCTACAGCGGGCACACATTGGAGGAGAAAAACTTATGACCGACTGTTATGGAAGAATCTGGGGGAGGCCTATGCTGAAAGGCATAACAATCTAGATACTGAATAACTACAATTTCCACACCGATGTCTTAACAAAGTATATTGTACCTAAATTAGAAATTATTTATTTTTAAGGTTGTTAAATAAAGGCTTTTTGAATTGAATTGAATTGAAAGATGTGGCTTGTGGATATGGCTCGCAGTGGGCGAGCCATATCCACAAGCTGTGTGGGAGGTTGGCGGGCGCATGTTATGCGCTCAGTCGGATGGCGTGTGTGGTGTCCGCCGATGTGGTTCGTGCTTGTTTCTTTGCTACAGTGCAGTCGCTGCTCCAGTACGGCACCGAGCTATGGGCGCGCGCGGCCGACTGGGAACGCGCGTTCCGGATGCAGAAAAGGGCCGTACGAGCAATTGTAAGGATCCCAAGCGACCACTCGGCGAGGCCTCACTTCAAATCCCTCGGGATTCTCACATTGCCATGTTTGGTTATTTACCAGGTGGCAATGTACGTACGGCAGAACCATGACACATACGCGACGCTAGGCAGCACTCACTCGTACGCCACGCGCGCCCGCGACAGACTTGCCGCCGTGCCTCGCACATTGAGTAAGTCGTCTAAGCAACTGACACATGTCATGGGCCCAGATGTGTACAATAGGCTTCCTAGTTATGTCACAGAAACCCACAGTCTATCTGCATTTAAGATTAAGCTTAAACGCTGGCTTATTGAGCAAACTTTTTATAGCTACGATGAATTCGTAGCTTGTAAGATTAAGAATTAAAATATACAAATTTCTCTTACTTATTCATCTAAATAGATATTAATTAGCAGTTGCATAATTTATTTTATTTTTTAATGTATGAATTGATATTGAATTTATTATATTTCATTAATTTTAAATCGATTGTACTATTTAATAAAATGTATTCCAGCTGTGGTCAAATTACACAAATATTGACTTATAATAATTATTATAAATAAATGACTATTATGACTATTATTATTATTAAGATATTTATATATCTACCTATTTAATGAGGTCCGTGTGCCGCGTAGTGAGCACGGGCTCGGGAGTCGGACGAGGACGGGGCGGCGGCGCGGCGGCGAAGGCGGCGACGGCGGCGGCGTGCGGAGTTGACACGCGAGTTGATGAGTGGGTAGGTACGTCGATAGATTTTTATTTTTATAGAAGAGTTAATTATAAATTAGATAAGATGTACCTAATATCTCAATATAACAACACTAGCCCCTGTCTGGGGCTTCGAACGCTCATATCTTGAATAAGTAATAAGTATCCTCTGTGTTCCCCGGCCCACAAGTTCATGAGTGCAAATTTCAGCGCGCTCCGTTATTTATTTTATGCGCAATATTATTGTTATGTAGCATATACGCTCTGTAGGTATGTGTTTAAAATATTTATATTGAGCAAATGAGCCGCAACCACCACCACGTGCGGAGTCGCTCTGCGAGATCGGATGATCCGGGAAGCCAGCTCCTTCTGTAGAACTTTCAACTGCCACATACAAAGTTTGCAAAATCGATAGTCATCGACGCCATATTATTATTCAGTTTTTGTTTATTTATTTACAATAAACATTTTATCCAGACTATTTGTGTAACCTCTTTAAAAAATGCCTGCGCACCAATTGCTTAAAAGAATCTCGCTTATCTGCCTTTCTAATATCCAGAGGCAAGTCTCAAGTCAGCAAGTTTTTGAAGGGCAACCACGGAGAGGAAGGCCCCGAAGTAGTCCACGTCTCCCGGCGGAGAGGACGCTGCAACCACGGAGAGGAAGGCCCCGAAGTAGTCCACGTCTCCCGGCGGAGAGGACGCTGCAACCACGGAGAGGAAGGCCCCGAAGTAGTCCACGTCTCCCGGCGGAGAGGACGCTGCAACCACGGAGAGGAAGGCCCCGAAGTAGTCCACGTC
Source organism: Eupithecia exiguata (assembly GCA_947086465.1). Lineage (NCBI taxonomy): Eukaryota > Metazoa > Arthropoda > Insecta > Lepidoptera > Geometridae > Eupithecia > Eupithecia exiguata. The sequence goes on along the minus strand of OX352240.1, from coordinate 12,729,168 downwards.
TCCCGGCGGAGAGGACGCTGCAACCACGGAGAGGAAGGCCCCGAAGTAGTCCACGTCTCCCGGCGGAGAGGGCGCTGCAACCACGGAGAGGAAGGCCCCGAAGTAGTCCACGTCTCCCGGCGGAGAGGACGCTGGCCTCCACATTCCTAGTTAAACGAGACCTCTCCTTCTTCTATATCTTTCTCATTATTGTTTGCTATAAACAGTGTCATTGAAGTTACAAAAGCTTTTCGATAAATAAATCGCAGATTCGCCGTGAGCTCGACACAGCCTGTGAAGGTTGTGAATAGAGTAATGGGGTACTCCAGTCCCTCTGGCAGCGGCTCACGCAGCACGTGCGTGCCCGCGCAGAGTTGCCAACTCCCATCTGAAACTCAATACGGAATTGTTATAAACAGTCGTAAATAAACACGCCAAGCTAAACGCTGTCACACAAACATTTTGAGACGCCATTTGTATCAATTAGATAACGCGCACGAAATTAACATGGACTATTAATTGTTTGATCAATTAAGATGTGACATTGTGGTGCGGCATGGAGCACACCCGGCTATGGAGGAACTGCGAACGGACGAGTCTGGCTGTGGTGCGGCATGGAGCACACCCGGCTATGGAGGAACTGCGAACGGACGAGTCTGGCTGTGGTGCGGCATGGAGCACACCCGGCTATGGAGGAACTGCGAACGGATGAGTCTGGCTGTGGTGCGGCATGGAGCACACCCGGCTATGGAGGAACTGCGAACGGACGAGTCTGGCTGTGGTGCGGCATGGAGCACACCCGGCTATGGAGGAACTGAGTACGGACGAGTCTGGCTGTGGTGCGGCATGGAGCACACCGGCTATGGAGGAACTGCGAACGGATGAGTCTGGCTGTGGTGCGGCATGGAGCACACCCGGCTATGGAGGAACTGAGTACGGACGAGTCTGGCTGTGGTGCGGCATGGAGCACACCCGGCTATGGAGGAACTGCGAACGGATGAGTCTGGCTGTGGTGCGGCATGGAGCACACCCGGCTATGGAGGAACTGCGAACGGATGAGTCTGGCTGTGGTGCGGCATGGAGCACACCCGGCTATGGAGGAACTGCGAACGGACGAGTCTGGCTGTGGTGCGGCAGGGAGCACACCCGGCTATGGAGGAACTGAGTACGGACGAGTCTGGCTGTGGTGCGGCATGGAGCACACCCGGCTATGGAGGAACTGCGAACGGACGAGTCTGGCTGTGGTGCGGCATGGAGCACACCCGGCTATGGAGGAACTACGAACGGATGAGTCTGGCTGTGGTGCGGCATGGAGCACACCCGGCTATGGAGGAACTGAGTACGGACGAGTCTGGCTTGTGGTGCGGCATGGAGCACACCCGGCTATGGAGGAACTGCGAACGGATGAGTCTGGCTTGTGGTGGCGAGTCACGCATCATGCATCCCTTGCTGACGATGGCAATGAGAAAGTTCTACAGCGAGAGGAAACTGAATTTCTTGAAATGAAGGTAACGGTTTTATCAAACTGGTCAATATGAAAACAGTGCTACATGGTGTCACAGTTGTTAACAAGTTTTATAATAATATCCATTCTTAAGAAACCCTTTGATAGGTATCAAACAGATTGTCAGAGAATTGGACCGGCTCTCTGTCACCACCGGTTTACCGTATAGCCTCGGACTAACTTGCTAGAGCTTAGCTGCGTAGCTGATGTTTCGTGGAAACAACACCCCTGATTCGATAAACATTATTATATTGTTTAGCGCTACATGCTTGGTTATGCCTCTAACGGAGACAGTGTTTGGTGTGAAGCTGTTATTGGAGTGAAGCGTTAATTGAGGGGATGTGCGAATTGCTGGGATGTCTCTGTATCGCTTACAACTGTATCATTCCACTTCAGATGATATTAATAACAACCAAACCTTTTGATATTTACGTAAACTAACTTCAAAGTGACAGGCGTACGGCGAGGGGGGAAGTTATCAATGAGAGTGGATGAATATCGCCGGCCTCGAACGCAGGCTGTCGCAGAACAGAGCGCCTTCACTGCTACCGCCCACCATAAAAACGCATTCAACTCATAAGGCAACGTATAAGGGCTTTTACTCATAAAATTTACATACATTTCATATTGACGGCATCGAATGACAGACTGCAAGGAGGCCTATTGTTTGAAGTTTGTGGGAAGCCATTTTGTCACCGTAAAATGTATCATAAAGATATCGAGCTTAAGCCCATATTGTATGTAAATTTTATGGTGCGCGGTAGTGGCGTTGGATCAATGTGCGCAAAGCTTAACCCTTGAGGTCAGAGATGACGAGACTAGTGGAGTGGAGAGCTGTTATTCGTACATGCATTCTGCCGGCTGCGCACGCTGCGCACGCTGTGCAGGGCCATGTGGCGCATCTTAGCTGAGTAGGTTCGTGTGTTTGAAAGCGTGGGTTTACGTTACCGGTTTTTGTGTACCCCGTCCATAGCGTTGAAAGCGTTGAGCTGCGCAAAAAGTACGTATATTAAAGCCAGCCACGCGTGCAACAATGACGTCATTAATCTCGTATTCGTGCGTAGCGTGTTCGTGGGTTGCACTGGATGTTATCATGTTCATTTTCATGCAAAGCGAAGCTACATACACATACATGCGTAGCCTCTCCTCGTGTGGCGATGGTGGATATCGGCTGTATGTATTAGAAAAATAAGGAGCATATTAATTAGGTGCCTTATTTTGAGAATGTTCCTTTTAGAAATAACTGGAATGTTGTTATTATAAGTACCTAATAACGGTGTCATATGAATATAACGTAGCAAAGATGGCGTAAAATTAAATTTTAACACTATCGCAAACAAAGAGTAATAAAATTCCCGCAAAAATACAAAACGTGAAACAAAACTGTCTCTTAAATCAGCGCAGGCCATGTGTCACACGAATAGTGCATCCCATCCGACTGCAATTTGTAAATATCAAATTGACGTTTGGAGTTGTACCAACTGCCCGAGTGCGCCGGCAGCCAACTGCAAATATATACGAACGCGCTTTTATAACGCCATCTAGTCTACTTACTGTTCTACAAATTATATCTAAAAGGTGACCTACGTATTTCTGTCGAGGTAGCTTGGAAGAAAACTCTCGAAACGATCCCACGTCTGTAGAACCGTGGTAACACTTTAAATTGTAATTTTATTTTATTAACGTGCGTTAATGTATTCCTATAGACGAAATAATTAGACTTATTTTTCAAAAGGACCTGAAAATGTCTTTTCTGAGGCCACAAAGTGCAAAGGGTTAATTATTAAGGCAACACTTTTTATAGCGATGTAATTAATTTGCAGACTGGAGGCCTCAGACTGGAATTATATTTGCGCCCGAGGCAATTACTCTATTAATCACAAAGGCAAAAAATAATAGTCATTACGAAGTTCTGAACGAAAATCTGTTAAAACGACTTTTAAAATATATAATTTAGAAATATATCAAAATAAAATATAACATTCATACAGGGTACTTCGGGATTTTACGATAGTTTTACATCAATGGATGCTGTCGTTGGTTTTTGGTGTCATTTTATTCAGCATGTAATTTCCCAGCTTCATGTTACAAAGACGCTTTGAGATGTTGTCAGCCTCTTGGAAGTAGGTACCCTTTGACTGTTCCATAAAATCTATACTGTGGCGAATCAATTTTCGCGGCAATTATACCAAAAGTGTAAATTCACCTCGCGCTCCGCCGCGGCCGACGGGAGGCGCCCTAATGGGATCCAACCTTCACCACGTGACAGCACAGCCAAGGAACTTCGTCAGGTCGACAATGGTAGCTTCTTCGCTGATGACGTAAAGCATTGTTTAATTGGTAACTTTTTATTTATTCAGAAAGAACTTTGATGTGTAGAACCACCTAAATGAAATATAAAGTAATGTACGTCAAAGATTTTATTACTGCCGATATTTTAGCGACATCTAAACACTAGTAAAATAAGTAATTTCACTTTGATGTAGTGAATCGTGGATTGGCTTCAGGCCTTCTTACGAAATAGTTGTCCTAAACAAAGTAAGCAGCTCTCCTTCACAAGCTGTGGCGTATAGAATCTATTAGCAAACAGCGTATTCATGACTAGGCGTATTAAAATTATTCGGGTAACATGTCTGCTTAGCAATTTATTGCCAAAACCAGCTCTCAACTGAAACTGATCTGGGGTCGAAAGAGCCTTGGGAGGTCACTATCCGAGGTCGCCAATCGACCTCGTCCATTGTCATTTCAATCCAGTCGATCTTATGATGTTCCTGAAATCAAAATGAAAATGCAACAGCGTTGTTTAATTTGCAGTAATAAACACCTCCGGTAATACGAAGTAGGATACCTAGGTACTCTACCAGATTCTACAAAAACCAATATACGAATGAACTAAAAGGAACTCGATGGTAATGTTTCATCAGGAAACAATTATCCAGGCCTTGAAACAAATGAAGTTAATTTACCCCGGTATTGGGATATTGGGTAGACCCGATTGTATTGGATCCCTCCGCGGCCTAACGTATCGGCTCCAACAGTTCAAATCTCCATTACCTACCAGCTGTTTTGGTTACCCCAGGAGCTGTCACCTTTTTACTTATTATAATGGTGTTTGCTTTTCTTGTTGAATATTTCGATGGATTCATTAATTTAACAAAAAATTAAGACTTGCTAAACGAAGAAAGAAATATCGAGAGACGTCGGCATGACCTTACAATACTGTCATATAGAAGTGTGTTTGAAGTTTGTAATCAGCTCCTGACATATTCAAAACTACCTAGATCTCGCAGAAATGTTAAAGCCAGTATAAAATATAGAATACAATTCCTGATAGACCAACGCTGATAAACTATAAGACACCAGAAACAGAACTCCACTCCCTGGCTATACACAATTAGATTTGATTGGAGCAGTTGTAACGGATTTCATTATTTACAAATTGGGCCGGGGAACTGGCTTACAGCTATTACTCTCGAGGGGTGGCCCTAGGGCTCCTAGGAAACGGTGGACGGGTTCTGACGTGTAAGCTCTACGTACAAAGGCGTACCTAATTTATGAGTTGATCTATGCCAGGTTTAATTAATAGTAATAGTAATGAAATGATGCTTTTTTCAGTAATAAACACAAATCGACACTTTAATCAGGAATAAATAAATAAACATTTTTCTTAATAATAGTTGAAAATACCTGTCATAAGTTTTATGGAAATGCTTGTGACGTAGGTGTGACGTAGGTGTGACGTAGGTGTGCCGCAGGTGGTCCTGCTCTTCCACGTTTTAAAGTTAAAGTTTACAAATCAGTAGAGAGTGGTTCACAATAATAATCATAACGTCTATAACAATACATTTCAATTTTAAACGTAGTACCTTGTAATGTTTGTTGTTTGCCAAAGAGCGAGACCACACACTGTCTGTTAGTGAGACAGTCTGATGGCCTGTTCGTCAGACCCACAGATTGGGGGTAATCAGTGGTCAGACCACACCACAAAGAAAGGAAGCAGATACATAGACTCCTAATTATGAGTACAGATCGCACGAAAGCATTCTATCCGGTAAGTCCATTTATTGCTCCTAAAATATGTATATCTCCCAGGAGTAATACATCTCCAAGTATTTCTACTAGGTACACTATCCAAACACCCTTAGTCATTTTCAACAGTTGCGTCGACAATGCCAAACATTTTATTTATTTGTTGTGATTAACGAGTATGTTAAATACAATATGCTAAGAGTTTTTTTAAAGTACGGCCGCTAATGCCGTCCGTCATATGCTGCTGAACGTGTTCTACCAAGTCCCTCCTTGGGGTGCACGAGTGTTGAGAACTGTTTCAACTCTTCTCAGCTCCTTGGGAGTAATAAAATCTTAGAAATAGTTCCATTTCAGCACCCGTTAGCTTGCTTCGTGCGAAGGGAGCAATAGTTCGCTGTTATAACGAGTTTAATACCAACTCTGCTAATACGAATAGAAAAACTTGCGCAAGTCGGCAGCTTCACTGAAAAATCAGCATCAGCTTACAACAACCCTGTCGCTTACGGAAACGGGATACTAGCGTATCCATTACATTTTATGTAGTTAATATAGTATTTTAAATCCTTGAACAGATTAGGTATCGTGAGAGTCCTCGCATCATTTCGATAGATACATTTTTTATGAATAACATTTGTTTTCTCAAATACCTAGTATTTGCGAAAACAATAAGCTTGCTATTAGGTATGAGTACAATTGCTTACAGGTAAGTTATATCTTTTAAACTTATAACCCGATCTGAACAAAATATATTAATAATAATATACTAAGTATAATAGTAGAAAGTCGGTATGTATTTTTGTCCAGGAAGCTAAGGGTAGAGGCCTGTACTTAACACATAGGTACATGACTAATGAATGGGTCATCATATATATCATATGGTTTCCTACAGGCGTGGCTGTAACGTCGAGACGGTCTGTATACTTTCCTACAGGTGTGGCTGTAACGTCGAGACGGCCTGTATACTTTCCTACAGGCGTGGCTGTAACGTCGAGACGGTCTGTATACTTTCCTACAGGCGTGGCTGTAACGTCGAGACGGCCTGTATACTTTCCTACAGGCGTGGCTGTAACGTCGAGACGGTCTGTATACTTTCCTACAGGTGTGGCTGTAACGTCGAGACGGCCTGTATACTTTCCTACAGGCGTGGCTGTAACGTCGAGACGGTCTGTATACTTTCCTACAGGTGTGGCTGTAACGTCGAGACGGCCTGTATACTTTCCTACAGGCGTGGCTGTAACGTCGAGACGGCCTGTATACTTTCCTACAGGCGTGGCTGTAACGTCGAGACGGTCTGTATACTTTCCTACAGGTGTGGCTGTAACGTCGAGACGGCCTGTATACTTTCCTACAGGCGTGGCTGTAACGTCGAGACGGCCTGTATACTTTCCTACAGGCGTGGCTGTAACGTCGAGACGGTCTGTATACTTTCCTACAGGTGTGGCTGTAACGTCGAGACGGCCTGTATACGTACGCACACAAGCTCTCATTTCCGTAATGACTTTATCAAAGAGATTCCTTCCCGTACCATACCCGTAGGAGGTACTTATAGGTATCTTTGCAGATTCTTCAGTCAGACAATTCAGTTTCAGGTGCTTCAGGTGAAAGTGCTGCAATGTTTCAGTTGAAAGTTACGGTGTCGGAGTTCACATAAAAGTTTAACTTTACAACTTATCATGGGATGTGAGTTGTCGAGTAGCTTTTGTTTCAAAGCGGTTTGAATAATTAACAATAGGTATCGTGCTGCTTCTTTCGTGAGTGTAGTACCTATATCGCATTGCATCGACGTGGTAGTCGATTTATTGGGAATTGGGGCTCGTTGCACCTTGTGGGATTGTGCAATCGTGCATGCTGTCACATCACATCACACTTGTTTCAGAAATGCAAAAGATTGAATGGATATGTGTTTGTTAGTACTCCAAAATTATTGAACGTGTCTGGCTGAAATCTTGCATAAATGTAGTTTTAGACCAACTGAAATAACATGGCAGGACCACATGTGGTGTGACGTCACGGCCTCCGTTGTGGACACGGAGGAGGCACCTGTGAGGAAAGTACAAGAATGTGTGCGACAGTAGCATCGCTTCTTAGTGACGCCCGCCCTAACACGCACGTATTGTAGAGCGATAGGAACCAGTGAGGCTCACATCAGCGATTCACCCTCAATTATTCAATGAATCTTTCTCTTACATTTTCGATGATGAAAGTTTAATGAGTTCGCTCTTAAGTCAGAGCCTGTAAGGTTCACGGTTGCTCATTAATTTTTTATGTCTCCCTTTTCGGAGAACCCGTTTTCTAATAAAGCATATTTTGTATACGATGTTGCTGAAAAACATTAAATACTGACAAACATTAGATTAGTGAAACCCGTAAGATAAGATACCTACTCGTTTTAATAACGAGGCTATTTCTCCTTCCAGAATTTCTCTAATATCTTTTCAGAGAAATTTACAAACTCATTTAGGTTACGTCAACAAAAGCAGCTGACTTCGATCAACATTACCGTCTTCTGATACTCTCTCTGACCTTTCTTTACCTACATCAATGTATTTTACTTTTATTCAAGCTTCATTCAAGACCATGGTTTATTATTATTATGAACCATTACAACTGATAATGAAAACTAATAAAATGTACCAAATGATATGGCACCCCGCACACCCGTGGGCACGTGCCCCTCGTCTCCCGCCGACCACGACAGCCGTTACTTGTAGAGTAACCTCCACGGTGCTGACACTCAATAAATCTAGAGTAAAGTCCTAACTTCATAGCACTAAGTTATGAGCCGTAACTGTAAGGCAGTAAGTCAGAGCCATTAACTTGTCCTGCGGCAATCTGATGAGCCCGTGGCCCCGAGGACGCACTAATGCGGCACTTTCCTCGCAGGACACGTAGGGCACGGTGAGTCCTCCACTCTCCAGACAATCGTAAAACGACTGGATTATTTTTATAGATGAGTTCCCATAACTCAGGTGGTAAGTTTGCTATTTTTGAGTCATCATGGTGTAAGGTGAGGTGAGTCATCATGGTAGGTGAGCTGAATTACAGTCGATATTAGGAGCGGGAGCAAATTTTGATAGCTTTGAGAAGAGAAATCACGCGTTATCAAACGTTTCAGACAGTTTTTATAAAACTAACCCTGGGATTGATAATCGAGGGTATCCAGACATCAGATAAACCGGACCCTAAGCCCTCTCCCCTCCCGCTGACCACTGAAACACCTCGACTATTGTCCAGTTAAAGTTGTAAACTTTTCACGACCCGTGCAGTACTAGATGTCGCTGCTAAAAGTGAACCACGGCTAGATCGCGCAGGCGAGAACGCACGGGTTCTGATTAGGAGGTTAGGGTGATAATTTTGTTTTGTAGCTCATTAGAACGGTAAGGTGTCTTTGTCTTTGCAATAAAGTACTTTTGTGAATTTCAAAGCGCCGTTTTATTTGTTTGGGCTAAACATTGGTCCATACGAGCGGATTTACCGCCTCCTTTGGAGGAACGGAGTTTTTAGCAAGTTCTTTCGGCTAATCGAGTCGCTTGCTCCCGGAGCCCACTGATAGGAGTGGGATTGTATGTAGTGCACGCCCGAGTGTGCACTCAGTTCGCCGTCGCAGCGGCCGCTGGATTGCTCGCCAGCAAGAGGTCAGCGCGCGGGCTTTGGATTTGCGCTAGAGGGCGCCACTGTGCCTGGAACAGTGCTGGCGTTGTTGCTGCCTGCCGGTTGCTGCCAGCCGGTTGCTGCCTGCCGGTTGCTGCCTGCCAGTTGCTGTCTGCCGGTTGCTGGGCCATCACCGCTGCAGCCGCACGCAGCCAAGGTGTTCTGTGGAGGCGCTAGGGGGCGCCACTAGTGGTTTGTGAAGTGAAACCGTGAGTACATTTTTAATTTGAAGTGAGTGTTCGGAAAAAGGAAGATAGACATTTTTATGCAACATTTTGGATTTTGGATTTTTACTGTTTCTTTAACTTAGAAGAATTTTGTTAATTATGATTAGGACTTGTATTAATTTTGTGTGCATGTTAGTAATAAGTCACAAACTCTGTTGAGACGGGGAACCTATGCCCAATTTTTGAATTTTGGTTAATTTCGGAAACACTTGTAAAAATTTCAATTTTATTATTTTGGACTTAGAAAATATTTCGAAATTAAATTAACTGTAAATTTTTACTTTAAAAAATGGAATCCTTGTACAATCTCCAGTACGATGGTAGGTTGCGTATTGAAAAGTCTATAAGTAACTTTAAAAAATCGCCTAAAGCTCGAATAACTTCATCATACGTTCAGGCAAGGTTGGACTCATTGGAAAGCATTTGGAACGGTTTAACTCAGATTCATGAAAAGATTATTCTAAAACAGACCGATTCCAATGCCGAAGATAAGTACTTTTCAGATGATTTTTTCGAGACAACTGAGGAATTATACATTGATCACAAGAGTGAATTAAAGGAAATTTTGATTTTATTTAACACAAAAGTCTCAACAGACAGTCCTGTTGAAAATGTTAATGCTAGCAGTAAATATAACTATTTTAAGTTACCAAAAATTTCTATTCCTACCTTCACGGGCGAGTACGCTCAATGGCCGACGTTTAAAGATATGTTTGTGTCGGTCATTCACCGCAATGAAGGTCTGGAAGATGTGCAAAAGATGCACTATTTAAAAGGGTTGTTGTCGGGTGAAGCGGAGCTGCTGGTGAGAAACCTTGCAATCACATCCGCCAATTATGCGGAATGTTGGAAAGCGTTGTGTGGTCGTTTTGATAACAAAAGGTTTACATCAAATTGTTTGCTGAAGCGACTGATGACGCAAAATAATGTCGCAGAAAGTTCAAGCGCCATTAAGGGTCTTTTGGACACTACGATGGAATGTCTGAATGGTCTTAAAAATCTCGGTGTCGATGTTCGTTCATGGGATCTCATAGTCATTTACATTGTCAGTTCCAAACTGGATGTTGAATCCCGGAAACTATGGGAAACAAAAATAAGTTCACATGATCAGTTGCCCGCACTTGTTGAGTTTAGAGAGTTTTTAGAAGCGAGATCACGGGCATTAGAATTTTTAGATGTTAAGCCTAAAGCGAAGATTAATGCGAATAAAGCTAAGGTCCACCACACAGCTGCTGCCTCCGCCGACAACAAGACCAACGGGAACGTTTCGTGTCCGTATTGTAAGGAAACCCATAAGATTGCTAACTGTGTGCAATTTGCGAAGGAAGGTTACGAAGCTCGTCATGATTTTGTCCAAACCAAGCGTTTATGTTTTAATTGTCTTGGTTCGAACCACTCTGTCAAGTTTTGCCGCCAGCATCCTTGTTGCCGCCTTTGCAAGCGTAAACATCATTCGTTGTTGCATCCCGATAGTTCTAGCTCCAGTTCAGCCGCGTCTGAATCCAACACCACGGCGGAAGTTAAATCAGCAGTATCTACTGTCAAGGCAGCGTTATCAGAGGGCGAATCATCTTCGCCAAAATTAGCTTCACATTTTTCTCAGAGGTCAATACCGACACAGGTTTTGTTGGCTACTGCTCTTGTCGAAGCACAGACAAGGTATGGGTCATCACAATTGCTTAGAGTATTATTGGATCAGGGATCTCAGGCTTCGTTCATCACGGAGTCGGCGGTTCAACTACTTGGACTGAAGAAGAAGTCGGCCAAGACAATCATTTCAGGAGTAGGTGGCGAGAAGAGCAGGTTTGCATCCAGGTTTACAGTCACGACGACTATTCACTCGCGCATCGATCCTAGATTTAGCGTCCAAGTAGAAGCATATGTGTTAGGTGCGATCACTTCACTAATACCTTCAGAGAAAATTGTAGAGTTCGACTGGCCAGAGCTACAGCTTACTTTAGCGGATCCGGAATATCACATCCCGAATAAGATTGATATTTTACTGGGCGCTGACGTATATGGTCAAGTTTTAAAAGAAGGCCTAACTCAAGGTCCTTCAGGTTATCCTGTTGCTCAAAATACAGCATTAGGTTGGGTTTTGTTTGGTCGAATCCCATCGAGCGTGGATTCGAACATTCATTGTCATCATGCCACTATCAATATGGCAGAAGAGGCTGAGGACAATGCTCTCCTGAAGCAGTTTTGGGAGATTGAATCCACAGTTCCTGGATCTAAGAAGATCCTTTCCGAAGATGAGCAGTGTTGTGAAGATCTTTATTCGCAAACCACATCGAGAGATGATGATGGCAGATACGTTGTTCAGCTCCCATTTCGTAGTGAAGATCCACAGTGTCAGTACGGCAGAACGAGAGATTGTGCTGTCAAGAGACTTCTGCATCTTGAGGCTAAATTCAAGAAATACCCAGAAGTAAAGCGCAGATATTCCGAGGTTTTCCACGAGTACATCGATCTTGGTCACATGAAACTCGTACACGGCGATGACCCTAGAAGAACTACAGCGGTATACTTACCTCATCACGCTGTCGTACGAGAAGACAAGACGACGACCAAGGTTCGAATTGTGTTCGACGCCTCCATGAAAGGGATGAATGGCTTCTCTCTGAACGACGACTTGTTGGTTGGTCCAACAATACAACCGCCGTTGCGGCACATCATTATGAAGTGGAGAATGCATCCTATAAGCATTTGTGCGGATATTGTTAAGATGTATAGACAAGTGAAAGTCTTACCTGAGCACGTAGATTTCCAGAGGGTGGTTTGGCGCGACGATCCCACAGATGAAATTCAAGACTTTAGCATGCTGAGAGTTACCTTTGGTACGTCGTCGGCTCCTTACCTCGCTGTGAAGACACTCCAGCAGGTTGCAGAAGATGAATGCTCCTCACGTTGTCCTGATATCGCTGAAAAAATAAAGCATGAGTTTTATGTAGATGATCTAATGACAGGGTGTCAAACAGTGAATGAAGGATTAAATTTGAAGAAAGAAATGACAGAAGTACTTACCAAAGGCGGCTTCCAGTTGCAGAAGTGGGTCAGTAGCTGCGATGAATTGAACAAACTGATTTCTGAAAATGATAAGGATCAAGGAACTAAGGAGAAGGACATCAAAATGGATGAGGTTATAAAGATATTGGGAATCTCTTGGAATAGAGATTGTGATGAGTTTCGATACTCAGTTAAGCTTTCCTCTCAGGAGCCACCTATCACAAAGCGGAGTGTGATATCGGACATCTCCCGCCTATTCGACCCGTTGGGATGGGCAGCACCTTGTGTTGTCACATCAAAAATATTTATTCAAAAGCTTTGGCTTTCAGGGATAGGTTGGGATGATGAACTGCCGCAGGAGCTGTTGATAGAGTGGCAAACTTATCGAGAAAATCTTGCAGAAACGTGCAGGTTCAGCATTCCAAGATGGTTGGACACGTCGGCTGACAACTTCTGTGTCGAGTTGCACGGCTTCTCTGACGCTTCTGTAGCTGCATACGCGGCAGTTGTTTATGTAAGAGTTATTGGCGCGGACAAGTCCATAACAACAGGTTTAGTTACAGCTCGAACTAAGGTTTCCCCTGTTAAACAGCAGACGATACCTCGGCTTGAGTTGATGGGCGCTGCACTGCTTGCTGAATTATTATCGGAAGTATCTGTTGTCATGAAGTTTCCATCAATCCATGTTCACGCATGGACTGATTCGTCAGTGGTTTTGGCGTGGCTTAGTAGCCACCCCAGCCGCTGGAACACGTTTGTTGCTAATAGAGTTTCTGCTATTCTCTCTCTGTTCGACAATTCACACTGGGCTCACGTCCAGACGTCTCAAAATCCAGCAGACATTGCGTCACGTGGGTTGACGCCACATGAGCTTTCTTATAGTATCTTATGGACTCAGGGTGCGCCTTGGTTACGTGATGAAGTCATCGAATATACGAGACCAAAGGCCATATCCACAAATATCGAGCAGAAATCGGTTAAGGCTCACGTTGTCACTGAGACCATACCCGATGATTCTGTTTGGACGAAGTATTCATCGCTGCAGAGGTTAGTGAGAGTGATAGCATATTGTCGAAGAGTCTTGAGATGGAGAAAATTCAATGATGGTTGTAGGAGATATGAAGAGTATTTGACACAGGAAGAGATGGCAGAAGCAACGAAGGTTTGTATTAAACATGTTCAGAAGCAGGGATTCAGCGAAGAGATGGAAGATTTACGCAAATCTGGGAAAGTTAAAGTAAGAAGCAAGCTGAAATCTCTTTACCCCCTGGTAGATAGTGATGGCTTGTTGCGCGTTGGTGGTCGGATCCAGAACGCCAACTTAGACGCAGACACAATTCACCCCATCATTCTACCACGGGACAGTCACTTTACACTTCTTGTAATTGCTGAATCCCACAGGAAAACATTGCACGGAGGACCTACTTTGGTTCTGAACCATTTACGCACTAAATATTGGGTACTCTCGGCCAAGGATTTAGTTAAGAGGTACGTTCGTAACTGTGTTACGTGCAAACGGTATTCTGTAACTGCTCAAACTCAGTTGATGGGCCAGTTACCATCTAATAGGGTGACACCGGCAAGAGCGTTCAAGCATAGCGGCGTCGACTTTGCTGGCCCCTTAAGTATTCGCACGTCGAAAGGCCGCGGTCATCAGTCGTACAAGGGGTACATTTGTTTGTTTGTCTGTATGGTCACTAAGGCCATACACTTAGAAGTGGTGAGCGACCTATCAGCACAAGGTTTTATCGCTGGTTTCAAGCGGTTTGTAGGACGTCGGGGCGCCGTTAGTGACATCTGGAGCGATAACGGCACTAATTTTGTCGGTGCATCTAAGGAACTTCGGCATCTTGTAGCTGCAGAGAAGTCTTCGGTGGCAGTTGACATCAAGGAGTGGTTAAGTAGCAATGGCACTGCGTGGCACTTCATTCCACCTCATGCACCAAATTTTGGTGGGTTATGGGAGGCAGGAGTGAAGTCTACAAAGTTTCACCTAAAGAGAGTGATAGGAACCTCAACACTTACGTTTGAAGAGATGTCTACGTTGCTTGTCCAAGTCGAAGCCTGTTTGAATTCCCGGCCGTTGTCAACGATGCCTGATAATCCTGACGATCCAACCCCTTTAACACCCGGTCATTTCCTCATAGGTGAACCTCTGATAGCGGTGCCTGATCGTAATTATTTGGAGAGCAACGTCAGTTCACTAAAACGATGGCAAATTACGCAGCGCATGCTGCAAGAGTTTTGGCGGAGGTGGTCTCAAGAGTATCTGGTGCATCAACTACACAGGTATAAATGGAACGAGCGCACTCCTGAACCCAAAGTCAGCGACATTGTTTTGGTGAAGGAGGATAATTTGCCTCCAGCTCGCTGGCTTTTGGGAAAGGTGGTAGAAAAGCATGCTGGTTTGGACAAAATTTGTCGAGTTGTTACGCTCAAATGCAATGGATCGTTAATTAAACGTCCAATTTCAAAATTGTGTATATTACCTGTTGCTGATTGAATGTTATATCATGTTAAATTTAAGTTGTTATATTAAGTTTGTTTATACAGTCCACGCATACTAGAAGTTAGTTGAGTTATATTGTTATTTCTACAGTCCACATAATGTAATTAAGTTTGTTGTTGTAAATTAAGTTATCTCTTTGGTTTTTTTCACCTTTTGTGTGCCTTACCTCATCATGTCATGGTGGGCGGGCCATATTTGTTAAGAACATTTAGTTATATATGTTCTTGGTGGGCGGTATGTCCAGTTAAAGTTGTAAACTTTTCACGACCCGTGCAGTACTAGATGTCGCTGCTAAAAGTGAACCACGGCTAGATCGCGCAGGCGAGAACGCACGGGTTCTGATTAGGAGGTTAGGGTGATAATTTTGTTTTGTAGCTCATTAGAACGGTAAGGTGTCTTTGTCTTTGCAATAAAGTACTTTTGTGAATTTCAAAGCGCCGTTTTATTTGTTTGGGCTAAACAACTATTGCATGTCTTTGAATATCTTCGACTTGTTACATCAAATAATAACATCACACAAACTTAACTTACACTAAAGTTGGAGAAATAGGAAAATGTAGTTCACGTCGCGCCAGCTTTCTCGTTTTACCGAAGACTCGGACTAGCTATGAAAAAAAAAAACTATACTGTGTGAAGGCGCACAGCTTTACAATAGTTTACTCTGCCAAATTAAAAGTGTAAGCTCATTTAATGTGTTAAAACTCAAATAAGCTCAACATAAATAATCATCATCATCATCATCGTCATCAGCCTATATCAGTCCACTGCTGGACATAGGCCTCCCCTAATGAGCGCCATCGCGCCCTGAACATAAATAATGTTCACTTCATATTAAGTGATCTATTGAACGACCACAACCTATGTATCTATTTTTACTTATTTGATATTATTGTATTCTACAATGTCACTTACGAGTAATTGACATTATAAAATTTGTCTTTTTGAGAATAAACGAATATGAAACGTAAATAATGTTGAAAGTAGTAAATAATGTGTAAAGATATAAGAGTCAAACAATGAGAGCACATCTCTTGACCTTCGATCCCAATGAGATACTCGTGGATGTGTTTTAATTTAAATTACTTATTATTTTAATATAATTAGCAAAAAAAATTTGGAGAAAAACCTATTTAAATAAGTACCTTTTAGCGAAGGCGTAAATTTTTAGCAGGTTATATTCTTTTCGTACAGTGTTGGTTCCTAATACCGGTCATGTCACTCGGTGATAGCGGGAAAAGAAACGAGGGTGACCACTAATATTTTTTACTGTACTCAGATTGATTACGTATAAAGCTAAGTGTAGCGCGCTAGCTGGCGCCGCGCGCCGCCACCGCGGCTTCAACTGAGCCAAACGTATTCGAAAGGGATTTGGTGCTAAACTTAATTAGCATCGCGCTGTTGTTTCAAGAATAAACCATATTTACATCGACGATACGATTACTAATGCGCCAACATGGTAACTCCTGGAATTTCGTTCGCGTGATCTTGAGGACTTTTACCGAATCTTCCGGAACATTTTAATATAATATAACTTCTGAAGCAACAAGCAAAGCATCAGCAATTTTTGCTTTTTTTATAAAGGTGCGCAATGTCTGGATCTGTAAAGGTCTGTTTATACAAATCTTTGTAATTTAGCAACTGAATTTTGCGAGATAAACGTAATATTGAAGTACTCCAAGTTATTTGTATAGTTGTTTACAGAATCAACTGAATACAGCCTACTGTGTGAATAACTCGCGCGGGATTAGCCTCATGAATACCATTCCGCTCCTCCTCAGGGAAATGGGATAGATTACACTTTAAAGGGCTTGTTTATATTAGCTGAATAAACTTGTGAAATAAATCGAGTGGGAGAAACAAGACATCAAACAAATTAGCTCATCGCAATACCGAGCCGCGAGGGACACCCAGCCCGTGAACAGATGAACATTCTCTCCACGAATTGAATTGGTGTCCGCGCTCTCAGCAACACCCTGTACCTAGACTACACAAAACAATAAAATTTAAAGTCAGTTTATTGATTTTTAAAACTTTATTAACAAAGAAAACTACAATCAAATAATAGAATTAAATTAAAACAATTGAGCTAACTGCAGACTGTTGCAAACAATCTACATGTAGCTCAAGTGATCCATATCAATACCAGTCGGAAGCGTGCCCACGTGTTTTTTTAAAACTCACCTATAATTTGGTGATCCTGTTATAGTAAACTTTACAGTACATGAAAGAGAACGTTGCATGAGCTGCGTCAGAGCAGTTTGCTCTAACGCAGACCGACACGTGCAAGGAGGTTTTAAAATAAAATACTTAGATTATCTGTGATAAAATAAACACTCTTGTACAACAGATCACTCTAGATAGATCGCTATACATAAAACGCCTTCTGAAAGTTCAGAATAAAATACCTGCGAAGTCGCCGCCTAGACATCTTAGGACAAAACAATCACACAAGTCGAGAGAAAGTATATTGTAACAACAACGAACTCACTACCAAAATAGTCGTCAGAATTTTAAATTAGAACCATTCATTGTTAACGAGGGTCGTAGCGACAGGCAACTTTCGAGAGAACTCTTGCGAGTTTTTAAGTAGACACGTTTTTAAAGTTTTAAAAGCTTACCAAGTAATTTTCGGACTCGATAAAGATTAGGGGGAAGCTACTTAAGCGCTACGTGATTATCTGTCTCCTGACAATAAGGTAAGAACCCACCTAGGTACCATTGAGGAGCTCAGTGACTTAGTTACGTAGTAACCGGAATAAATGAATCTAGGGATGGTTACAAGTAATAGGGGTGACGCAGCGTGGCGTAACTTGAGAGACAGCTCAGAACCAAGATGCCTAGAGAAATCTTGTATGAGCCGCTGAGTCACAGGAGTAAGCAGCGTATTTTAGCTAATTCCCATGTATCTCATCCGTTCTGTTAGCTTCCAATGAACCCAATTAGAAGTGTGCTCTTCAAGAGTCAGCTGTCAATAAACCATCTTTTTCGGTGTGCGTTAAAAGTGTGAAAAGTCAATCCTACTAACCCAGATCAACGAGGTTATTAGAAACTGTAATAATTACCCTGGGGAGATACGATAAATGCATGTGACGTGGAATGGGCCCGAGCCGTCGTCGCTCTAGTGCCGCGGAACTAGAGCATATTCCAATAGCTTGCACATTCCACAAAATGTGAAGTAAGTCTTAAAAGTACTTGCGTCTCAGGTTTGGAATTCTGAGAAGTTCATTTGTTCAATTTACGGAAAGGAGTAAACAAATGACTCTCTCAATGAATCTGAACTATCCAATGTTATATTCAGATGATTCAGTCTCTAGAGTCCAGAGCCACCATCACGCCAAGAAGTAGCACAACCTTCTCAGGAGAGAGGATCACAAATACAATTAGGAGGCGTGGGTCGGTGACCAGCTCGGGATATAGCGGATAGACCGCACCTATCTGTTATTTAATGGTAATGGAGAGGAACGCGTCGCTATACAATGTCAGCTCCCTCTTCTGTCACATGTCGGTGATTCGGGATATTGCGCGAAAAATTTACACACCATTGACATTTTGCACGGCTGAATGAGATACAAAAGCAAATATTTTGTTAAACATTTACGCATGAGCTGAAAACTTACATACTTTAGTATTTTAATAAATGTTACTGAAATTCTTACGATTATACTTCGTCCTTGGAAGGCCACTTTCACAGTACTGACCGAGATCTGTGAAGAGGACCGGTAATCGTGGTTCTGTGTTCCTCCATCAATAATGTACGAGCGCAGATAAGATGTAGCCGCGGAAGAATCATGTGTTTATTCCGTTCAAAGATCTTTATTTTCTCATTTACAACAAATTGCTACTTACATGAGAAACTTAAACTAATATAATAATATATTCCGTTATACATTTATTCCGTTGTTACAAACTACGTATACCTTACCTTACCTTAGCTTTTACTAATTAGAAGTACCTACCTACGTTGGTACGAGTAGTCACTCTGTCTTCAAGTAAATCCGTGTTTCTTTCACCGAAATAGGTCGGGTCGATTCACAAAAATAATTGGATAACGAATCTTTGTGTAAACATTCAAAAGAAGCAGTGACGTCACGAGGCGGTATTGAGACCGTAATTACCAGTTTTGAGGAGGTACAAAAGCCGACAAACAATACAGTATCGAACCGAAGTGATCCGAGTATTGTCCTTGCTATAACTCTATTGTGGACCTGATTATACCGTCTCCTGTCAGAAACAACGAGAAATTGTGGAGCTTACAGCTACCTCACTCTGGTTTATATTATTTAATCAATCGTTAGATATCGTGAAATTTGAGAGCTAAATCGTTTAACTTCATCACAATTCTTAAACTAGTATGTTCTTAAACTATGTATGAAAGAAATATTTTTCTAGCTATCATTGAAATGAGAAAACTATTAAACACGCCACATCTCCCTTATTATCTCAGGGCAGGACCAAAAAAGTGACTGGCACCACTGACGATGAGGGCTACGTTATTATGCAGCTGTATAGTAACGTAACTGGTGTAATGTAATGCCCCATCTAATCTCCGTAATGCGTCCTCCATGCAGCCAAGCTGTGACGACGCAGCGCATTACCTGCATAAATATCTAAAGCCTTTCAGTACAGGAGGCAGCGAAGGGCTCTCTGTCACAACACAACAGCTTGAGAGACGCGGACGAAGGGGCAATGTCGTTGACTTCTGGGACACACAAGTCACAAGCTCTTATTAAGAAATAAAAGGTAAACGTACATCATTTAGACAAGTTTCACAGCGCATTCCAGTTTGAAACTAATTAGGCAAATTTTATTGCATTATTTAATAATTTGGCTTGTTTTTTAGACCTGTACCTATTGTATGACTTCCATCTAAACCTGATTAATGCAAATGGGTTTGGAAGTAATTTTAAACCCGAAACATTAAAATAGCGCGATAGAATTTTTAAGTGACATCTACCTAGTTAAAATTCGAATCTAATCAAGTGGGACTTTATGATTGATGGATGACACACGGATAAAACGAATGAAAAGAGATCTACTTTGAAACACGAAAACTCGGTTGAGGGATCGCACGAAACAATCTATACAAAAACTAAAAAAAAACAGTCGGGATTGACGGAGAATTCGACGAGCAAAGAACCGGAGGCGGTTCTATGTGCGACTTTATGTATTTTTTAACATTTTTGAAGTCGGTCAAAAATAGATTTTGCGTAAAATTTGAAAAGGAAGTACCTACCTAGTTCAACATTTTTGTTTTTCTGCTTGTGTCACGCAAAATCTATTATCATGTTGTCGACATCTATTACATGAGTCATGACCTAAGTAGCGACACAATGCCATGGACGCTAAGCAGTCGGTCATGAGTCGCTCCTAGCTTAGCGACACACCTCCAAAATATTTGTAAAAGACTATTTATGTAGGGCTAGCTTCTGCTCGCGGCTTTGCACGCGCTGTTTCTATGAAATAGAGGTTAATGTTACCCCAAGGGAACTGATAAATGTGACAAAAAGTAGCTTATGTTTTATTCTAAGTCTACATATTTTTTAAGCAACATTTGAGCCCGAAACATTGAGTAGGTTTGGCGTGAAAAAGTAACAAACATCCATCCATCCAAACTTTCGCATATTTATTCTTTATTAGTGTGATAGACAATCATAATGAAACTTTATTATTTACATTAAGACTGAACTTGGATTGAAGTCATGAGTACATTTATTTGTCATCTGCTGATACAGCTATAACTAATTGTATACAGAGTTTATGCAATGGTTAATTATGACGATCGTTTTGAGGTCTATGGAGGTTGACAGTCGCAAGTCCCCTGGGGCATCGCGGTCGGAAACAATTTTAGTGTCGTTATTCTCTCTACAATGTTTGTAAGCGCCCGCGCCGCGGCAGGGCTGTCGCAAAACAGTTTATCCGGATTAGCAATCTACACGTGTGACGTTACAAAACCCTGCAACAGCTGTGTCGACTCGACGCTGACGTCTTTACATGAGGAGGTAACTTCAATCCGTGTGTTTTCGTTGAGATCTGGTGTCGAAACCTGATGACAGTTTATCAGTTAGTGCGACCGGACGGACGTGGAAATTCAATTCACAAAATGACTGGATTTTTTTCAAAATTTTTTCGAATGTTCAGGTATATTGGTAATTCACTGATACTGCGTCAACTGCAGGTTCTGCTCATCATGACGAAACATGATGTGCGTGAAGATGCCAGGTCTTAATTGTTATTAATATATTTTTGTAATCACCTCTGAAAAATACTCTTTCGTCCGACACCGAATGAAGTTGTAAAGACCGATCTCCCACTCCTCCTATAGCCACTGTTAATTCAGGACAGAGTCGTTTTTAAGTTAAGTTTGAAATAAAGCCTCTATAGCCGCAATAATCGTTCATCACCAAAGAACTGCGACCTAGGCGTCTTCACTAACGTGTTCGTGGTGATGAGCAGAACCTGTCGTTCACGTAGTGTCAGTATTATTAATAATCCTGTATTTTCCAGCAACTATTTCTACATATTAACTAATTACCTAATTATGACCCATGCGTCCAAATAAAGCCAATCTCAATATTTTTTTATATTTTTTTTTGCGAGACAGGGATGCTTTTCTTCACATCATCTCCTATCCTGTCGATAGGAGAAGATGTGAAGAAAAGCATCCCTGTCATACATATATCGATATTCAGTAGCGGAATGTCTAGCTGAAACAATAATGATGATGCCTGGTGTTGTGCGCATCGTGTCAGCCCTGTCGATGTATGTCCAACGGACGCTCCTGTCATGCGCTATCAATTAGCGCGCTTTTTATTAGATTTGCCACGAATACACGTTGACACCGTGACGTCATCGAGCACCACAGCCAGCGCTACGCATTACATTATAAATGGATTTGAATCAGCTGTATACGAAAACTATGTATAATAAGTAATTGGTGAACTGATAATAACTAAGCTTAGCCCAGACAGACGCGGTGGCGGCCAGTAGGTACAATACAAGCAATTCTAACTCATTTTGCTTTACGTATTTTTGAAATAAACGTGTATTTGACACCTAATCTCCATGGTTAGACTAGTATGTACACATTGACTTGATTGATTCATCGCGCTGGCAGTTCTGATTCGCGAGTGGCCCCCACACTTGCCCCGGGTCTCATAGTCGGGTATCTGGCTCAATGAATGGGGCCCACACCACACCCCACTGTAAGCTGTGCAAGTTTGCGGGCTGCGGGCGAAGTTTGTACAACTTGGAAGTGCCAATAGCGTGTCATAACTTACGACGTGGCTGACACGACACGGCTTGTTCCTCACCCTGTGCGAGTTTGTGACTTTCAATCTTTCAAATGTTAAAAGATTACATCGTGAATTAAACGTTTTATTGTTTTTTTCCCTACATGATAATTATCAGCCGGTATTTAACGACTATTGGGTATACGATACCTTTTCTAATTGGTGCCCCGCCACTCCTTTCAGCCCAGATGTCATCAGCCTACTATCAGCTGGTCTGCCAATACAGCAGCGCTTATAAATTTAAAGAATCAGAACTGAAATGGCATTTGTTGTAATGGCTGGGAGCTCGCCCAAGTAACTTACTTCCTTGTCGTCGTCGGCCAGTAAGTTTCCATTCCGGATGGATAATGGTGCAGTGCAGCTAGACGACGGACCACGGACGACGGACGACGGACGACGGCCGCCGCCGGCGCGCGGGAATTCCATTACAAGTACCATAAACAATCTAATGCGTTCCAAGAATAATGGCACATACCTGTAGATAAATGACCCGGGACGAGAAATATAGGTCTTTAGTTCGAGAGTGCACATGACTGTGGGTATTGTGGATTTTACTATAAATACGTAGTTAGTAAATAGTAAGGATACGACCTAGTATTTTGTCAAAAACTAACAAATACCCACAAAACCCATTTCATATAAGTGCCACACGGATTTCCAGTTGATATATTATTTAGTCCAGTCATTTAGAAGTTTTACTTACCTGGAAAGTTTTTCCGGGAGTTTTGAAAATGGGTAGGTAATTTTATGAGTTTCAATGTGCTCTTTCCAAATTTCAACTAAGCCACCAAGTATCTTTGCCACTCTAGCTACAATAATGAAAAAATGGCGCTAATAGAGCAGTTTTCTGCCTGGCTCTGTCAAACAAACCCTTGACAGTTTCGCTCCGTTCCGTTCGTCCGTTCTTTTTTTCCTCATGAATATCTCAACAACTACCAAATTATTTTCATTCAAATACCAATTGTTTATCAACCTGAAACTCAAATAAAAAAAAAAAAAAATTTGGTACAAATTGGATGTCAAAATTTTAAAAGGGTATATGAAAATAATATGAAAATTATCGATTTGTACATTTCAAACTTAAAACAGTTTTTGAAATGTTTGTGGGTTTCATACTTTTAGAATATTTAAAGTTAAAAGTCGTAAATATTACCTTTTTGCGTCATGCAGTTAAAATTCCGAAATAGCACATCGAAATCTACAAAATTACTAATTTTCAAAACTCCCGCAAAACTTTTCATATTAGGGGAGACTGGGGTCAATTGAAACACGGGTCAATTGAAACAAGTTACATAACTCTAAGACGGTTAGTAATAGGGGGGTGGTCTTGAGGGAGGAAAGAAGCTCGCTGTGGGTCGGAATGTGTCGCCCAGTACGCGTGGCCGTTCTGAGCGCGCTGGAAATTTTTACGTGGGTGCATCGCTTTTTCGACTCGAAAAGTAAGTTTTTTTTCTATTATTGTTTTGTGTGTTGCACTGAAACTATTTATTGTTCAGCAGTGTTGTTTACTATCATTATTCCTATGAATATTCTAGTTGAATGCTTCGTGGTGTATGCCCACCTATCACATCTGGTTTTTATTCTGTTTGATAAAATATTTAGAGTGAAGGGATGGGGTCAGTTGAAACAAACGGTTCGGGGTCAATTGAAACGTATTTTTATTGACACCAAACCGTTTTTTATAATACTTTTTCTAGCATATTACGCATATTATGTCATATTTTTGTCGACCTAGACCTAAGGGCGCGGTGGGCAAAGGGACAAATGTTTGTAAAGCCATATTTATATTTTTTTTATTTAAGATGCCAAAAAAACGTCCTAAAACAACCAACCGTGGAGAGACTGATATTGGTAAGTATAAAAAAGCATACGATGAAGTCGTTACGAAGGGCACTCCATTGATACATTTTCATTGTGATCTATTAATTGTGTAACTCGCTACTTTTATTACTATGCTTTAGTTAGTTGTGAATTTTAAAATGTTTAAGAAACGTAATGTCCCTTATAGTGATAATTTAACTTTGATATAGGATAAAGCCATTAAACTTTACATTATTTATGTAAGAATTTTATCTAAAATAGAAAAAGTGTTTAAACAATGTTATTATGTCGATCTCATTGAGTAGGTCATTACTGTTGTAGCTCTTAGGTAAAAAATAATTTAAGAAACTTAATGTACCTGATACTTAGTGGTGATAAAACTTGAATAAGTATAAAATTTAAACCACAAAAACAATAAAACTGATTATTTTTTAGTAAAACATCTTTTTCTCACAACAAACCTACTTTACCTTTTCACACACAACATCAACTGTACATAAGGCTAGTTAAATCATTTGTAGAAACACTTGTTTCAACTAACCCCAGGCACCGTTTCAATTGACCCTGACACGGGGGCAGTTGAAACATTTTCCAAGGTTTTCTAAATAGCTTCTATCAAATTTAAAGGCGTATGTTATGCCAAATTATTAGGTTAATTATATAGCCAGATAGTATGGCTATAATTAAAACACATTAATAGACAAATAGGGGTATGGAATGAAGTCACACGACCAATTTTCTCAAAAGTGTTTCAATTGACCCCAGTGTACCCTACCTCTTATTTCCGAACCAAATGACTGGACTAGGGTGGGTTTGACGGACACTAATGCCAACATAATACTTAGGTATTGGTTTCAGATTCGACATTCTAAAAGAAGAAAGAACCGAAAACGCACAAGGACTTGGATCAATCATGCATCATCCTAATAATTGAATACAGCTGCATCCCAAGTGTAGTCCTGTAGGTCGGAGCTACCGAGCGGATCAGCAAACAACTAACTAGGTACAAAGTACCGAGTCCCGGCCGCGCGGGAGCGACTCTCCGACTAGCCGAACCGAACCAATCAAATCCGCGGGTTACAATCCATTCGCGGTGCATTGTTCCATGTTTGCTACAAACAATGCGGATTGATTCGATTCTATTCTGCAAATTGACTAACAATATTTGGGATGATCTATTGATCTATTGTACATTTTCGGGAACATGGCAGGCGTGGCACCGAGTTTGGATATTCATTGATAAATTGAAGGGACAAATTATGTAGGATGTAATTATAGTTTTTTTTACCTAGCATTCCTATTTTTTAAAGATTTCCATGTCGAAATTAGCTATAAAGGAAAGTTCTTAGACAACAACTGTGTTGAAACGTTGATTAATTGGAAAATCAAAGAAAACAAACAAAAATAAAATAAGGTTTTTTGTTATAGTGCGCACTCTGGGGGGGGGGGTATCTCTAAGAAATTAGTTATAGTGCGCACTCTGGGGGTATCTCTAAGAAATTAGTTATAGTGCGCACTCTGGGGGTATCTCTAAGAAATTAAATAAGTTCCCAAAAATTATCGGTTTCGGCGGGATTCAAAGCCGCGCCCCACTCTCCCGGGTTCGAATCCCGCCAAAACCGATAATTTTTGGGTTTTTTATAAAAATAAAATAGATAAACGTTTGCCTAACAACTGTTTAAATATTTAGAAGTTTGTCTGAAACTTTGAAGTAGTAAAGCAACACACAAACTATGTTCAGAAGTGGGAGTCGGTAGCTTTATTTGTATTTAGATGAAATCGAAAGGATCCAATATCAATCCACTTAGACTTGCGGCCACTCACTGGAGCGATCGGGCTGGCTTAAATAAAGTCCATTTAGTTAAGTCACGTAGGCCTTTAAACTGGAAACAACCAGCGGGGCCGGATGGAGCCGGAATTAGCCGGACGTGACGTAAGGACCCCATTAGTTGGGTGCTGCGCTGCGGTAAAATACCAATATTATAGTTATTAGGTTATCAGCTACGCGTTCCGTTTCTAGATCTCGTGGTGGAAAAATTATCAGTAGCCACTGTTAAAGGCTCGCTGGTGACAGACACGGTAAAGCTAGTCCTTGAGGCAGAGTTGTCACCAAGTGTGAAGCCTCCTTAGTGGTAACTAAATTAAAGTTTCATACTGTGAACGAAACGCGCCTGTTTCTCGAACGCGCCCGGTGCGAACCTACTAACACCAATTTACATTTATCTGAGTTGAACTTCCTCGAATGGAGGCACAAAGTGGTGTAAGTGATGTTTCGGGATAACTTAGCACTGTTCTGGGAGAGGGTGCGGAGGCGACTCTATTGGCTTGACGCTGTTGTAGATTTCATCTACTCAGTGTAACAGGGGAGAGGACGGGGCCACTCTAATATATGCTATTTATACACCCATTTTTAACAATTTACTCGTACTAGTGGAGGGACTATTAGACGATCGCTGTGGCGCGGTGGGCTTAGGTCCGCCTGCGATGCAGGAGGTTGGAGGGTTCGATTCCCGCCTCGGGACAAATGTTTGTTCAGGGTGATCTGGTCGTTTTCTATATATGATAAAAATTATCTATCCATGTATTGTATTTTATAATGCATATCAGTTAACTAGTACCCATGACACAAGCTCTGCTTAATTTGGGTCTAGATAATGCTGTATGAATTGTCCAGCATTATTTATTTATTTATTGTCCCGTCACTAGTTTTCTGGAAGCCTAGTGGACGGAACCATCATCTAAATATCTCTATATGAATATAAGGACGTAACTTTGTGTATATTTGGATCATAGTTTAGCTACATA
Source organism: Eupithecia exiguata (assembly GCA_947086465.1). NCBI lineage: Eukaryota > Metazoa > Arthropoda > Insecta > Lepidoptera > Geometridae > Eupithecia > Eupithecia exiguata. The sequence goes on along the minus strand of OX352240.1, from coordinate 12,702,348 downwards.
GATTGTTTGCAACAAACAGTCCGCCGATAGTTCAACTGATTTACGTGCACAGTCATTTTGACCGACTTCCGAAGGAGGTTCTATGTTCAGCTGTATGTAAATGTGGAATTCTCCGTCAATTATAAACCGGTTTCAAAAATTATTTCCCTATTGTATAAAGAATGATTCCGAATCGGTCCCATAAAAATATACTCCAAAGGGATTCGTATTTGTCCTATCAAGCTTAAAAAAACAACATTAGTCATCTGAAAAATCGCGACTAGCTACATCAATTTTGCTGATATGTTCTACAATTGTTACTGGATTTTAACGATTCTTTCCTTGTTGTATAAAGGTTAATTTCAAAGTGGTCTTTTAAAAAAAATATCAAGGAATTTATTTGTGCACCGTAAAACATGTCCAAAACATCATCAAATGATAATTTTCACAATCATCATTTTCACAAATTATTTCTATGGCAACGGGCGTAAGCAAATTTAATAAGAAATTGATTAAGAATTTTAAAGTTTAATTTTAATTAAAAGTCGCGACAATCAGATCGTGAACTACTTCCAAACACATTTTAATTATCCAGGAAATTAAATTCAGTTTATAGTTTACTAAAACCCGCCGAATAGTGTAATTTTTTTTTCAAGCTATTATGCATTAGCCTCAGCTGCCTAAACTAGACTGAAAAGTGTGTATAGGCAGCTGTGCCCCCCTCCCCGCCTCCCCTACGCCTGCGATGTTACAGTAATTATACAATTTTGACGCAAACATAAAATTGTTAAAAGATATGGTTACAGATTTGCCATGATTCTAATCTTGCTAAAGATATTTATATAAAAAGATTTATAAAAAAAATAGGCATAATGAAATAGGTCACCATAGTTATAATTATATTATAAAACAAAATTAATTTAGAATGTGGTATTCATTAATAATAAGTAACCTATTTGCTGTAATTTTGTACCTATTTGCCGTAATATTCTTTGTAAACAATTTTCATCTAAAATGGAGCGGAATTTGGAACAAGCTCTCATCAAAAGGAAAAGTTCCCTCGTCCCACAGCTTCATGACCAAATCTGGTTTCCAATACCCTGGCCTGTGCGCGGGCTTTCCCAGAACTGCTCCGGACTAACCTCACCTCCGTTATTCCTGCTTTCTGCTTTGAAGCTTACCAGGCTAGGAAGCTTCAAAGCAAAATGCATGAATGTTACTAATTATTACAAAATTATATTGTATTTATCGTCGTTTAGGTTCTACAGACAGGTAGACCTTTTGGACACAATCTTCTTATACCTAATTTGTTTACAAACAGAAGGCAATTTTTCCATCGAACCTCATTATGTATGAAGTGCAAGGACGGCCATTCGATAAATAAATGATAAGTGGTAAGTGGTGGTGTGCCGGGTGCCCCGTGCGCTCCGCGACCGTCCTTGTCACCGCCGCGGGGGAGATAGAGACGGACTATATAATTATGTTGTAGTCACCTACTTTATGGGCCTTTCAGATAAATGCAATTTTATGACATATAAGACAATATGGATGTTAACATGTCATTTCATGGCAGCAGTGTCATAGGATGTGGTTGGCAACCGCAAAAAAAGAAATTCATTTCTATTGTATTTATTTGCATGATGCGGAACACAATGGAACACTTAATGCTTAAGTCAGTAATGCCTCCTGAGACGGACATGGGTTCTAGTTGCCCAGTAACTATATCATTTCTACTTTTGGTGTGGTATTTTACACGGTTCAATAATGCCCGGACTAAGATGTGACTATTTAAGAATTGATTGTTGAGATATCCCCAACGTCTCGGTTGAGCCGTGGAACTGGAACACGAGTTCATTTCTCCCTCGAAATCGAACGCGAGACATTTGTATAATTATTAAGTTACAGTCCCTTATTTAATGCTGACGGAAGCAAGCTGTCTCCAGACTAGGTATTATTGAAATAGTCATGAGTTCGCAGAGTGCCTGCAGCACACATGATTGACAATTTCAGCTACTTATAATGTTCGCGGGGGCTCGAGTCGTGAGCGCGCGCTTTGGTCAGACGTGCGCTACTCTCGGGCCGGGGACTCCGCCTCGCGCTGCCGGCTGCTCTCCAGGTCACCCGCTACTGGCCGGTTCTAGTACGGTAGGTCATAACTCGTTACATTTATATCTTCACTTGGGAACGGGAACTTGGCGCAGCGCGTTGCATAAAACATTTTTTTTGCTGCCAGTTCTCCCCTGAAACACCTTTCCTGAAAGGTATCTTAGTTCTTATATATTTTACGCAATTCTGTTCAATCACTGATCGGATTAAAGGTCGAATTGGTACCGTTCTGTAAATATTTCCAATTCAGCTGTAAAATAATTATAAAATACATCAGCTGAAAAACCTTACGTGTTATAAGCCAGGGCACATTGTGTTCAAAAACCGCGTTCTGTAGTCCTGCAGGCACTACCGGAATGCGACAAACTCGCCTCTCGACTCTACATTTGTTATAAACCCAGGCATATTGTGTTCTTAAGCCGCGTCCTATTGTCTTGCAGGCACTACCAGAGTGCGACAAACTCGCCTCTCGACTCTACATAATGTTATAAACCCGGGCACATTGTGTATAAAAGCCGCGTCCTGTAATCCTGCAGGCACTACCAGAGTGCGACAAACCCGCCTCTCGACTCTACATTTGTTATTTCATCATCAAGTCTCCCGACTTATGGAAATGAGGGCTGACCGCTTTTTGCTTGTTAACTTTTATTTCATCTCAACTTGATTTTTATGAGTTTTCACTTCAAACAGGCACTTTTAGGGAGGGTATTTTGGGGCTATTCAATGTTTTTAAGTAAAAGATAAACCTATAAATGATCATTGTGTTCTACGAGTACGGATACGGATGGTGAGTAGGAGTATTATATCAGTAGTAGACGTTAAGGTAGAGCTACCTACATGTTATTGGATGTCATTGCATAAGCCAACATTCGTCCAAAAATTGCGTCCTGAATAATAGTCCATAATGAACATTTAGCCGGTTCAATGGAGCTTACATCTAAAATTGTGATCATGAGCTCGCTCGCGCGGATGAACTCTCCATTCAAGGGACACATTTAAACTGACCACATTTATAACTTTAATGCGTCGGTATTTGTTTGATTCGTCAAATTAGGATGCGCCATTTCTCGTAATGCTTGTTTTGAGCGCGGTTTTTAATTCTATTACGATAATGTATGGACGTTAATACCACGCACTGTGGCGATTATACCTATCGGCTATTGGGCGAGATAAATACCCAGCAGTGGACATCTTTGGCTGAGATATATTATGTCTGCTTGGACCATTAACATTATCACTTTGTATAGAAGTAGATATAGTATAAAATTAATAATTAAAAGGACATGAAATAAATCAGTCTGCAAGGACGCAGTTTATTTGCCTATAAATAACATTTATAGGTACGCAGTAAACTAATTACTTGAGCAAATCAAAGATCGTGCATTCGATATACTCGTACCTGCATGATCGAAGTGACGTGACTCTCCGAGGTACTCGTACAACGACGTATCTACCACACAAACTCATCCAATCCAATCTATTTTTATTTTATTAAAAAAGTCTTATCATCGATTCACAAGATGTTTGAAAAGACGACGACGTTCACTATCTCGACGACGACAGTGTGTCAGTGTGCTGAGAATCCCACACATCTTGTTATCAGTATTATATTAATTATTATTGTCGCGAATTATGTCACAGTTTATAATAACTGAGTGAATAGTGTTGTGCGCATGCGCACCGGACTAACCTACCTACATACCTAGTTGTGCGCACCGCACCGGACTAACCCACATTCTTGTAGCTATATGTAGACTATCTGTTCAATTCATTATTGGTTTTGGATTATGTGCAAAACTCAAAACTCAGAGCGCTTTATTTCCTTTAGACCTTACAGGACTCTTGGACACGTCACAAAACTCAGATTACATAAGTAGAACTAGGAAATAAATTGATCACTTTGAACCTATGTCCACTTCAATCTTTTTAAGGTAAAGTACAGAAGCGAACAAGAAACCTTTACCTTGTCAGAATGTTAGTTTTCGTGTAGGAGCAAAACTCGTCCCAAGCTGCTTTATCCTCTAGCTAATCTGATATTTTATAGTATGCCTTTTTACAAAGGATGTGTGTATCAATTAGTTTGAATTGATTTATTGATGTTTGCAGCTCACTAGGAGGTTTGTTGTAGAAGCGTACCTATAGGTACATACATTGCCCTTACATTTATCTTGTGTAACGTAGTCGTGTTATGTTGGTTATACAATTAAATATTATTAGTATTAAAAAGTGAGTTTTTTTGGTTTGGATTAGTTTTTATACAAAGTAAAATACGTGTCGTGTACATACAATATGGTTGCTATAAGAAATTAAATGTTATTCAAATGTATCATCAAAATCTGTTTTTGATGCCGGTAGTAATAATAAGTTATATAACCTGTCTGAAGAGATAGGTAATCATCAAAATTATAGAGACTGAATGCATCAAGCTGAAGACAGGCTGCTATATGACGCTCATTGGGGGAGGCCTACGTCTAGCAGTGGACTAACAGGCTGATGATGATGATGAATAGAGACTGTGTTGTACGAAATAGAGTTAACAGGTAGTAAATAATGATTGAAAGTGAGAAGCGAAGTCCTGCGCACGAGCTAGTCATAACATTCTCACAATCACAGCAACAGCGCAGTAACTCGCGCCGCGCCGCAGGGATGATCATTAACAAACTCCGATAACTGTCTTTGTTTGACCGAACAATGGCGGTCGTAAAATAAAAACATAATGCTTTAATTACCTATTTATTTACAGCTGAAATATAAACCAGATAAGGATGGTATCTACTTTTATAGATAAAAACAACTTACACAATTAACTGTCAAAATACAAGAATAACAGAAAATTGGTAAAAACAATTCCATTGTAAAATTAGATTAATTACCTTATCTGTATCATCACAGTTACCATAATAGTAATATTAATAGTTACATAATATTAATAGTTACCATAACAGTTATCATAATAATCACGTTCTGCTGGGTCAACTCTGGACCTCCTTTAACCCATTCCTTGCCTATCTTAGATGCGAGATACAGGCGCGGCCGCTGTTACAGCAGACTGAACATGCGCTTATAAACGGGCTCTGAAAGTGTTAATAATTCTGGCCACCAAAAACTTTTATGGTCAGACACGAATTTTAATTCTACGTACATACAATTTATTTGTGTGACTCAAGACACGATCTGCGTACCCTTCGAGAGGCTGAGACGCTGAGAGGCTGAGAGGCTGCCGGAGTGGAGGCATAACGCGCAGCTTAGCGCGCTGACCTCGCGGCTAATCCGAGACAACATGCTCAGTTAATTCGAGCTGTGTTCAGTGTTCGGTACAGATAGTGCGATGTGCTGCCGAGGCAGGCGCCGGCGGCCCGCAGTAAATATCAACCCTCGGTATCTAGGAATAGGGTGTTTATAGTTATTGCTGTCAGCAATTGGCTAAGGTTACCCTGCCGAGTTCTTGGTATGATGATGTATGACGCAGTGTTACGTTACAGTTTACACGCTGCTGCGTGTGAACGTACACTGTCTGTATGTGAATCAAAACAGTTATTGTTACAAATTTATATCTGATTTATGGAGTCTGTTAACATTGGTATCCTTGTTCGCATGCACGACCAGTGCATCCTACCAGTACTTACCTACGGGGCTGACACCTGGGTTCTTACTAAAAAGGAAATAATAACCAAACTCAAAGTCACCCAGAGAGCTAAGGAAAATGGTAGGCATTACACTGAGGGAGCGCAAAAGAAACGTTTTGCTCAGGGAGCAAAACAAAGTCGACGACGTTATAAAGCGCATTGCGAAGCTCACATGGCAGACTGTCCGCGTACTACGCATACGCACATTCATGGATCCGCTACGAAGTTATACTATGGTGAAACAGCGAAATGCTAATGAACGATTTATCTCTCAGAAAAAATGCCTCCCTAATTATAAGATTAACAGAGAAATGTAAACACCGCGTTATTCAATTGATACAAGATGTAAAAGATTTTATAGGTAGGAAAATAGCTTCTGAATAATAACATAATCGTAGTTTATTATTACATTTCTTACTGAAATATCATCTTTTTCAAGTTATATTATTTAATATAATTTTCTTTTAAATTTAATAGATGTTATAATATATTCGAATATAACACCTACTCTAACTACATTATTATGTTCTCAGTTTTTTTTCAAAGATTTTGAGGAACCTTACTCAAGTCAGTCAGTGTATGTATATACCATCCTAGGAATAAGGAAATATTATGTACAAGTAGTTACGCTAATTTTTCCAAAAAAAATAATGATGCTTCGCCAATACCAAAAATGATTTAAACTCAACCGGTTATGCCCGCATCGTTATTAATAATTCACCAATCCTTCAATTCAATAGCGGTACAAATTAATAATAAAATCCCAAAAAACATAAAATGTCTAAAAAAATATAATATTTTCAATTCATAAAAAATGTTTTTACGAATTTAATGACATTTTCAACGATATTATTTGCGACTCGTTGTATTTAGTAATAGGTTGACAAATATTTAGTAAGTTCTTCTTACGTAGAATGGCATGATACTGGTCCAGTCTGCCATTGCAACGTCCTGAATGGGGCATGTGAACAATATAAACTCACATCACTAAGACCTATGAGTGTATGCACGCAATAAATAACAATACTGAATTGTATTTAATGAGTAGTCTCAATTGAAGAATGGATAAAACACCGAAAGTTCGACAAAGTTTTGTAAGATAAATTATATGATTCCTGGCCAATTTTTCGAACCTATTTTGACCGAGGCATTTGCTTCCGCGCGAAGCTGAAGAGGGTCGTTAGTCCAAAGGTAAAAAGCTAGCAAAAAGTGATTCAGCTTAAATAGAACATGTCCTGGACACATCTGCATACAAGTGCAGTTTACGGCTCTCACAAATAGCGCCACGACGACGCCCGCACCACCGCCGCCGCCCGCCGCCACCGACGCTTGCCTTAATTAACAACATTAAACTCCTTTCGGGTGACAGTTGCTGAACTAACGTTAGCCACAGCGCCCAGGATAGCTGGCTCACTTTTAACCCGTAGAACCTTCGATCGTTGATAAAGGTAAAAACCTTTTTTACTTTTATCGAAGCGTGGAACCTATATTTTTGTACAGACATATAAGTATAGACAAGGTGCCCAGATCTTCCTTATAATTCCAATAATCCCCTTATACAATCCCCTGCGAAGGGGATTTCTTTAATTTTTGTCTAGAAGTCCCCTGGGGGCTCAGAGTGAACAGGGAATTTGACTTTTTTGGGCGAGGTGCCCAGATCTGTCCTTAGGCGAACGGAGAAATTAATGTGATTTTGGTCACAATGTGACCAGCGCAGGCCCATGGGAGGCCTACACCGAGCAATGGGTCACCCCTTGCCCGTATAGGACTCCAAACTCTAAGTTAGTTAGCAAATGACGATCATGGTGATTGAAGATAATTATAATGTTTTGTACTTACACATTAGTTTCGCCGTTCTCACAGACCGTCATCCGGGTTCCCACGGAGCGAACCTAACACACATAACAAATTTTAATAGTTGCGATGAAGGTGATATGATTTCCAATTCAAGATATTTATTTTTATTTATATCAACAAAAATGTTCTATGTAAAATGTTACATTAAATTATTGAATGATACGCCACATAAATAATACTCTTTCAGGTATTTCATATTATATCCATTGCAATGTAGCTTGTAGTAGATAGTATAACATACAATTAAAGTTATCTATTTGAAGTAGGTACATAATTAATTGTTAGCGTCGTCAGGTGTTCAACGCGGGCTGTGACAACCAGCTAAGCTAACATTTAGTTACAAAATTGTCAGTTTGAGATTTGTTGTTAGCGTAAATCTAGTTAAATATGTCTGAAAGTTTTTATTTGTGTTTACATGTGAACACAGCGGGAAGTTCCTTGTCTAACTAAGGCAGTAGGTACTATCTATAGGTTTGGTTATTGTGTTGTGGGGTGCGCGGACAACTTGCTAGTTGTCAGCTCTCGGTGGGTTCAAACTTGGCTTTTACAATTGTTGTCGTTTACCTGTGTTATTTATCTAGTTATTAGGACTTATTGCTTAGTTATCTGTTATTTATCGTGTTCCTTTGAATAAAATTAATACAACCTATACAGGCTTAGTTAAAAGTTAAGAGAAGATCAATAACATCTTATTTCTTATATGATAATAAAATTACTGTGTATAAAGCTGTTAATGATATACAATTTTAATTATCTAAAACCTTATTTAGTATGTCTACAGAAATTAACTTACTGAAATGAATGTCTAATCTGAAACGGAAATCTGTAATTGGTCACTGACACTTCGTGAGCTTGCACTGCAGGGGCACTGTTCTGTACTCCACGTCGAACACGTTCATGTCAGGTCTTCATTCTTATTTGGTTTTGGTCTAAGGTAGGTAGTACTCTTTTTCATAATCGGTATTAAAAAGAGTAGGTACTAATCGGATTTTAAGGACTTAACATAATACTAAACCTAAATTAACAGCAGGGATGGGAGATCGGTCATTCGGTATTCATTGTGTTCTGGGCAAACAAAATAAAACATGATTACAATTTACATTTTTCATGGGATGTGAATTACATCAAATTTTAGGAAGTAAGGGCCTATATGACCTATTTATGTATTTTGTGAAAAGGATAGGCATAAGATTAGATTTTTATGTTCATAGGAGCGGGACAGGGCAGAGTAACGCAAGGCCGCATTATGTTCATAGGAGCGGGACAGGGCAGAGTAACGCAAGGCCGCATTATGTTCATAGGAGCGGGACAGGGCAGAGTAACGCAAGGCCGCATTATGTTCATAGGAGCGGGACAGGGCAGAGTAACGCAAGGCCGCATTATGTTCATAGGAGCGGGACAGGGCAGAGTAACGCAAGGCCGCATTATGTTCATAGGAGCGGGACAGGGCAGAGTAACGCAAGTCCGCATTATGTTCATAGGAGCGGGACAGGGCAGAGTAACGCAAGGCCGCATTATGTTCATAGGAGCGGGACAGGGCAGAGTAACGCAAGGCCGCATTATGTTCATAGGAGCGGGACAGGGCAGAGTAACGCAAGTCCGCATTATGTTCATAGGAGCGGGACAGGGCAGAGTAACGCAAGGCCGCATTATGTTCATAGGAGCGGGACAGGGCAGAGTAACGCAAGTCCGCATTATGTTCATAGGAGCGGGACAGGGCAGAGTAACGCAAGTCCGCATTATGTTCATAGGAGCGGGACAGGGCAGAGTAACGCAAGTCCGCATTATGTTCATAGGAGCGGGACAGGGCAGAGTAACGCAAGTCCGCATTATGTTCATAGGAGCGGGACAGGGCAGAGTAACGCAAGTCCGCATTATGTTCATAGGAGCGGGACAGGGCAGAGTAACGCAAGTCCGCATTATGTTCATAGGAGCGGGACAGGGCAGAGTAACGCAAGTCCGCATTATGTTCATAGGAGCGGGACAGGGCAGAGTAACGCAAGTCCGCATTATGTTCATAGGAGCGGGACAGGGCAGAGTAACGCAAGTCCGCATTATGTTCATAGGAGCGGGACAGGGCAGAGTAACGCAAGTCCGCATTATGTTCATAGGAGCGGGACAGGGCAGAGTAACGCAAGTCCGCATTATGTTCATAGGAGCGGGACAGGGCAGAGTAACGCAAGTCCGCATTATGTTCATAGGAGCGGGACAGGGCAGAGTAACGCAAGTCCGCATTATGTTCATAGGAGCGGGACAGGGCAGAGTAACGCAAGTCCGCATTATGTTCATAGGAGCGGGACAGGGCAGAGTAACGCAAGTCCGCATTATGTTCATAGGAGCGGGACAGGGCAGAGTAACGCAAGTCCGCATTATGTTCATAGGAGCGGGACAGGGCAGAGTAACGCAAGTCCGCATTATGTTCATAGGAGCGGGACAGGGCAGAGTAACGCAAGTCCGCATTATGTTCATAGGAGCGGGACAGGGCAGAGTAACGCAAGTCCGCATTATGTTCATAGGAGCGGGACAGGGCAGAGTAACGCAAGTCCGCATTATGTTCATAGGAGCGGGACAGGGCAGAGTAACGCAAGTCCGCATTATGTTCATAGGAGCGGGACAGGGCAGAGTAACGCAAGTCCGCATTATGTTCATAGGAGCGGGACAGGGCAGAGTAACGCAAGTCCGCATTATGTTCATAGGAGCGGGACAGGGCAGAGTAACGCAAGTCCGCATTATGTTCATAGGAGCGGGACAGGGCAGAGTAACGCAAGTCCGCATTATGTTCATAGGAGCGGGACAGGGCAGAGTAACGCAAGTCCGCATTATGTTCATAGGAGCGGGACAGGGCAGAGTAACGCAAGTCCGCATTATGTTCATAGGAGCGGGACAGGGCAGAGTAACGCAAGTCCGCATTATGTTCATAGGAGCGGGACAGGGCAGAGTAACGCAAGTCCGCATTATGTTCATAGGAGCGGGACAGGGCAGAGTAACGCAAGTCCGCATTATGTTCATAGGAGCGGGACAGGGCAGAGTAACGCAAGTCCGCATTATGTTCATAGGAGCGGGACAGGGCAGAGTAACGCAAGTCCGCATTATGTTCATAGGAGCGGGACAGGGCAGAGTAACGCAAGTCCGCATTCAAGTTTTTGCTTATTATCTATTAATTGGGACATTATTTAACATATAAAATATTTTATATTTTGTTGAATTACCATGTTAATTCTCAAGATCTAAACTTCTGTATTTATTGAGAAATTAAGGTTTTAGTATGTAGGGGTAAAATTGCGATTTCTTTCTATAGAGAAAATGTTATGGAATCGTGTTTTCAAAACATATGAACGGTAAAGTATGCCCTGAACTTAACCATAATTATAAATTTGAAAGTTAAATATTCAGTAGTTTGGTAGATATAGACATCCGGCGGAGTTGATTAGAGGTAGTCATCGAGCACAGAGGTAGTATAGACCCTTAAGACCTGACGTCTTCTAGAATGTGTTCGCGATGATGGGCAGAACCGTTCGCGCTGAGTCAGTGAATAACCACATTACCAGTAACCCGATATCTTTCATTCGTTCCTTAATTAAACTAAACTAATTATCACTTCATTGTAATGAACGCGAGACCGCGGAGGTAGCCAAGTCTTTTATCATATCAATTACAGCCGATTTCTTATCTATTATTTTAGGTTCATTTTTCAGTAATGATTTTGTTTCGTACGCATGGTTACTATTACCATCGTGGTTACTATTACCACTAGTAAACTAGTATTTCAGTTCACAAAATTTTGACACATTAATTTGACTAATCATCATCCCTGGGTGCCGTATGATACGAGCTTTTGTCAAACACAGATGACTAGATGACAGAACTATCCAGATTCAATGACGCGCATCAAGCAAGAGTGAGGTAGAAATTCGCCTACGTTAGGGTAATTTTGCAGATTCTCAACTCTGCGGCTACTTTTCGTAGCTCAGTAGGGTAGAGAATTCCCGTACTGAAGAAAGGTCGCGGGTTTGAGTCCCGCCGGAATCGAACCTATGGATTATATATAATTTCTCAGAGATTACCTCGGGTGTGAGGGCTATTAACAAGACGCACGATAATAACAAAAACCTTAAGTATATAAATAAATAGATCAGCTGTAAATGCGTTTGGGGCTAAAAACCTTCTTCTTTTCCACATTGCAGATCCTGCACCAGCCCTCAGCATGCTCAAGATGGCGGGCATGCGGTTCGCGCCGCTGATGGCGTTCCAGCTGGTGCTGCTGGCGCTGTTCTTCGTCTTCGTGCGCTACTCCGGCGGCAAGGACGCGTCCATCAGGGGTGAGCGAACACTTTACTATAAATTTACTGCACTAGTAGCGCCCAACTCGACCCATGGATGACGTATAAAGTGACTAAGGGTATCTACCAGACGAAGGGACGCTTCCTTCTGTGTTTATTTAATATCTGCGCTGTGATCAGCGATCTGCCAGCCATACATTGTGTGCAGTGGATGTATTTTAAGCTGATGATGATGATAAGTCCTGAAAGGAAACTCTGGATTATTGTTAGTTGGACTGTGACTGATGATGATTAAGCAATAAATATCGTATTAATATGACGTAATTTAGGCCCGTATTATGAAAGTTTGCTCAGTCATCGATCTTGAGTAACGCTTTGCTATGGCATAAACCTTGCCCAAGCATACATCGACTATATAATACTTATGTGAGCAACTTTATTCTTACTACTCTAATTGAATAGATGCGTTAGATGCGCGTGATCACCTGCGCACGTCTGTTTGTTTAGTGGAACCAGATGTAACTACAGAATGCAATGCAACTGAAATCACACGCTTCGCATTAAAATATTTGTGGCACAGTTAATACAAAACAATGAACAATGCATTCTTCAACTGTATCGAACCAGTTAACTACAAACCGAATCCGCGGTCTGAATTATCTTGTTCATGTATTTTCGCAAATAAAATTCAGAACATAGGCGCTTCATGCGATACGACACGATACCGATATTCATCCAGAAGAGGTTAGTCACTGATAGGTTGCGTAAACGCTTCCATACGAGTTAACGAAAGACAGAACATTTTAATTAAATAAACCACAGATATTATCGCAAAAACAAGTAAAGCTGTGTATTGCACTATTTTGAAGTATAAGCTTCACTATTTTGAAGCATGAGCTTCAAAATAGTGCACAACTCATCTTTGCTATGAACGCATATTGGAATAGAATTTGATATTCTATTCCAATAAACCTATTCATAAATACATTCGAGACCCGCCCGCTAACGCGCTGAAGAACAATGGCATCATATTTACTGCATTTATTCGTTAGGTTAAAATTGTATATCTGCCTATGTATTATAATATCCTGAACCTTTCCAGAATTCTGTTTAATATTTAAAAGAACTTTTATATTACCATTTGAACGTTAGGGCGACTAGAGCGCGCTTAGTCGCCCTAACGTTCAACGCAACATTTTTTAGGCTGCTCTAGTCGCCCGGACGTTCAAGTGGATTACCGCCTGAAAATAACAACATGAGCCTTAAAAGTATATATTATATTATATATATACAAGTCAAGTAAAGTAAACTTCCCTTTGAATGTTAATAGAAGGGAAAGCAGTGGTTGACCACGTATCGAAGGCCCAGTCACGTGGACGCATGTAGCCGGCTCCATTCTCACGGGTAACCGGCGGCGCCCCGCTGGGAACCAATCAGCCGCGCGGCAGCCGAGGGCGAGACAACTCTATGAGGACATTGTTGGAAAATCTCCTCAAATTTATTGGCTTGAAATATTCGGCAGTGAAAAATGCCGCGCGCTCTAAAGAACAACGTTCAATGACCTAGAATAAAAAGTACCTATCATAACTCTTTATTATGTCGACCAATATTTATGTGCAGCTTATTCCCATGTTGTTTGGATCAGTTAATTGCAGAAAAACTAATACCTAGCCGTAAAGCTGTAATCCTCTTATAGCGCGCATGAAGCCGGAATAAAATCCAATTCGCATTTGAAAACAAAACAAGCCGTGTGTCTCCGCGTAAGCACCGATTTAGTGCAAATAGCCCGGTTAATTGAAATGCAAGAAGAGCGGGTTTTATAGATAACGACCGGTTTAGAGATCAACTGCAGAGCTGCGTGTTGAATGCGCTCGAGTGCAGAGCAGCTGCTGCTGTCGGGAGACGTGATTGGTCCCGGGCAACTCCCGGGCCGTGCATTGTCCCGGGCAACTCCCGGGCCGTGTATTGTCATGTGGAAGGACAAAGACGTCCCGCGCAAAAGAGTACGAATACAATTTTCACGATTCCATTTATAACGTCACTAACGCGTTCACCTAACTCACAGGGTCCTCACAGGTCCTCACAGGGTCTTGTGATCATGGTGGTTTCGGCAGAATATCAGCGCCTATCTACTCTTGAGTGGTAAGGCATTTATGCTGAGTCGAGACCTTTTTGCTGCTGTAACACGGCACAGTCAGTCTTTTTGAAAAATGTTTTGTGAAATTGTTTATGTTCTCGATGTTAAACTGTTACTTTTTTTTTTCTCAAACTATATTTTTATGTACCTACTTATGTTTTGTACTGCAGCAGCAAATAAATGAATGTCTATGTCTATGTCTAACTACAATCTCAACGACAACACTGTGTTTAGAATCAGGACAGAATGTAAGCACGCTTTCAAGTAATAGGATTTCGGCGAAACTTTTCCCACCATATCGATAAGGAAACTTACCCGCTTAAGTTAGTTGTCTGGATTGAGTCGTGACCTCATAGGATCGAGTACACCAGCACTGTTCCGCGCTACACTACACAATATGAACTTGTACTCGTGTTCGATAGTTCCGGAGTTGGGAACTGCATCGTCAGTGGCTGACGAGCATCCATCATAATCAAGACGTCACACTGTGGTGAATAATCACTTGTTTCAAGTTGCCCGCGCGCAAATGCATTACCGATCTTCATTATTGGATTTACAGTAATTTTGCTATGTAGTTAACTTGACGAGCTCTGTGGTGCGGTGGGCGAAGGTCCGCCTGTGGAGCAGGAGGCTGCGGGTTCGATTCCCGCCTCGGGATAAATGTTTGTACGATCTGCAGATATTTGAACCGGGTGTTCTGGACGTTTAACTGTATAGTAAAAAATACATATAATTAGTTATCTAGTACCCATAATACAGGCTCTACTTTAGCTTGGGGCTGGATAATTCTGTGTGAATTGTCCAGCATTATTAATTATTATTATTTATTGTTAGGTAACTATCGGAAAACGCGGGTCACACACTTTTGTCACACACTTTTATCTGATTGCAAAAACACGTTATTTTTTTCAAAATCAAGAAGAAATTTGTTTAGTATTTTTATTTTATTTGAGTGTCATATGTGTGAAGCTATGAGCAGATGCTATAGAGATTCACCCATGCTCGACCTCGTTTACTAAACTGACAGGCCTAAATAATTTCCTTTGACGCGGGCCTCTGAGTCAATACTGACTGAACTCCGGATGCTTGTGGCGTAACTACTGTATCACAGATTCATTGAGATGATTGAAGATCCGTACCGGCCGTGCCGCCCTGTGTGCACACAGGGCGGCCGCGCCGGAATGTCAAGAGCCATGTACACAGTCACTCGACGCAATCGAAGGTTTACCTAGGTCGGTGTAATTGTTATATAAATCGACCCACTTGTTGTTACTGATACTAAATAGATTTAAGATTCAGACGGAATTTCTGAACCATCTGTTGGCTTGTACTTTGTACACCAAACATTTTAAATAGCTACAACTTGCATGACTGTCAAATGTTTTGTCGATCGTAGTATCTGTCTTAGTATGGTAATGACCTGGTGCAGGCGGCTGGGATCGAGCGCTATATTTCAGCAGCATCCGGCCTCGGAGGACGGGAGTGCGCCCGGATCGTCCTGCCGAGGATCAGCCTCTGACGTAACCACCAGACTCGCTGCTTTATCACCCACTCCTGTTTATGTGCCGCTTTCACGACACTTTATATTCCAGTGGTAGTTTTACGGTTTCATGTTTTATTGGATTCAAGCTGCTTATGAGTTTAAAGGCAGTCTTATGGTGGATAAGCTTTCGATGTTCACGGCTCATGGAGATGTATCTATAATCATCCAGATGGATGTAGAGTGGGTGTAAGATTGGTGTCGCAGCCTCTGCTTTATGGCCACTAACAGTGATTACCGGTTGATTGTAATTGAGTCGAGATCAGTGTCATCTTACTTGATTCTGTTCTCTTCAAACATATACAATCAACACGTATAAAGTTCCATTAAATTGAAGTGCATCTATGTAATAGACCCCAAAGCGCTTCAGAGATGGGCATCGAAATAAGAACTCTATTAAAGAGGGTTAAGACTCATCGGTTCTCGTCGGTCGGATCTCGTCTCGGCCTGGATTTATGTGGAATTTCAAGTAAATTAATTGCATAGCACTTCTTATTCAGAACGAGGAGGTTATTTTAATTGACGCGGCTGTGATGGCACTCGGCGCCCTGCACCCTCGTGTGCATACATACCTATCTACTGCCTGTGCCTGCCGCTCGTTCAAACATTTTGGAGAGGAATATTTGTTTGCTCCACTTGTTTTGAGATTCATTTGCATTCATTTGATTCTGCTGACAAATAAATTGGAGCAAAAATATTTTTTTTATCAACATCGTAACTCCTAATATTTTGGTTGGGATTGATTGTAGTTTGGTCCTAGATTTGTTTAGCCTCTGGCTCTGACCGCTGAGGCCTAAAACAACCAACGACTGACAAAACTGAAACTATCGATCGACCGAAGTATGAATTCCGTCCAATGCCGGATGATAGCCGAGTGCACCAACCAATAACAAGGTTTAGTATCGATATAGCTCGTGCTCGTACTGGCTGATATACAAGCTATTCCTAAACTCATCAAATTTAAGAATGAAAAACACAAAATAGTGGTCGATATTTTACTGAAACTGTTGAATAGGTCGTTAATTTTCGGAGAACATTGAATAGCGAGTGCTCTCATTAGTCCCACATTTGACGACACCCTGACGAGGCCGCGTGACCGTAGAACGCGAATTACGTTCAGACGATTTACCGATAATGTTGTTGGTGATCCACCTGAGTTTACCAAATAAACCACCCAACTACGTAAGATTACAAATATCCCGTCCACACTCCACATGTAAGCAGAGCTATCACCAACCACATATAATATACAGGTTGTCCCATAGAAAGAAAGAAAATATAATACTGAGTGGATAGCCTTGGATAGCGTGTGCGTGGGAGCAAGGCCAAATAGTGAGCTCAGTTTGAACTTCGTTTGACCTTCGATAGAAAGGGTAATTATGTTTGTCCATAGGTTTAATTGATTTGCAACTTCCTAGTATAGAACAAAATCAGTTCCAATGGTCATTTTTTTTCTTCTATTTGATGAATTTACAAATCGTTTGAACGGCGGCGTTCAAAGTCTCACCTCACCTCAACAGACTGTAATTAGTCCACTACCGGACGCAGGCCTACCCCTGATATTCAAAAGTCACGTTTGTTGTATGGGAGCCTCCTTTAATATTTATTTTATGCTAATTTTTTTTTTGTTTATATCGGCAACAGAAATACATCGTCTGTGAAAATTTCAACTGTCTACCTCTCACGGTTCATGAGATACAGCCTGGTGACAGACGGACAGCGGAGTCTTAGTAATAGGGTTGCGTTTTTATCCTTTGGCTACGGAACCCTTAAAATTATATACCGCTTTGAAATCCGCCTTCAGCTTTTTAGGGCTTGTTTCGTATGCAGCGCGTAGTTTCAAGCGCAGGTTCGATTCCACTGCGTAAATGCGCTCAATCGAGTTTTAATTCCAGATTAGAAAGGGCTTGCGTAGAATTTCGCCCTGAAATTCGCGGAGTGAGCTATCGCCGTCCCCGCGGCATTGTTAGCAATACGTAAGCCAGCTTACGTGGAACAATCATCCCTTATTATTGGGAGATATCCCGATCTGCGGAAAGTAATTCCATCGGCAGGCATTATTGTAGCCATATAATACATGATTGATGCTGATGTTGTGGAAATCGCGTTACAGCGCGGGGCTTCCTCGATGGTTGCCTACAGATGGATTAGGCCATCATTTTTGATGATATAATAGGCATATCGGTGAACAGGATAAATAATATCTATTTCTCTAAGGGCAAAATTAATGTCGACGAATTACTAAATGTATTACATGATGTGATATCTGAATCCAAAGCTCGACCAAGCAGTTCTTGGTGGAGGACATCGTCGCGGAATTATAACGAGCTGCGAAACATGGAATGGCAGCAGATAGGGGACTGATAAAGTAGAACAGACAGCTCTATTTATAGCAACGCCGTTCATCGAGAGGGAAGCGAGCTCGCCTCACATTCAAACAATCATTGGTATACATTCGATAATTAAGTACTACCTATCTCATTCATAAGGTTGGACTATTTTCTTTTACATAAAGATAAAGATGTAAAAATATTAGTTCAATCAAGAACTACCGAAAATTTACAAACAATAACTGTAAATGAATAAAATAAAGGTTTCTTAAAAACAGGAAGAAAATTCAGCAATCGAAAGGCACCATTGCATGTCGTCTTTACAAGGCCTAGTGTCGTATGAGTAATATCAGAGTAGCGGGCGAGTCGATCGAGTGCCCCCGTACTATGCATGCAACGTCGTCGGACGAGTGGTCGCCAATAAATCGCTTTCATGTTTGAAATGTTAAGTAGCGCCACTCGAGACTCGAGGCGCGGTCAAGAACTTCGTGAATCAAATTGGAATGGACGGACATTTTGTCCGCAGAAGGAACTTTAGTTTACGTTTATGTGAAGCAACGCTAAGTTTGTAAAAGCCCCAGTGCTGAGTGATCATCCAGCAGAGCCCGCGGGTCCTTTAATACTCCTTTATCAAAAAGCTACGGGAGGTACATTTGTATTTTAGTAATTTATCAGCAGTTTCATCAATAAATTGAATCTTTACGGCGCGATCAATCAAAGTCCGGAATTGGTTAAGCCAGTGGATTAATGAGGAATTAATTGAGCACATTAAGCGAAACAATTCTTTATTAAGAGTGATTAAGGTGGATATCAGGTGGTGGAAGTGGGCCGGATTACGGGAATGGATCGCTTGGTCACCGAGAACTCGCCCAGTGGACTGCGGATCAGGATTAGGGACTTTTACTTATGGTTTCTTTTTCATCTGCTGAGGGATATTGATAGTTGGTCAACATTAGTAGCGTTTCAATGGTGGCATGTTTTGTTTGTGTAATATTGAGTGACGACCGCGACTCGGTAAACGCAGTGTAACGCCCTCCAGCTAGGTGGGATGATGATCTGCAAAATACTGTAGACAGGTGCTGGATGCAAACTGAAAATAATGCATATGAGGCCTACGTCCAGCAGTGAACAAGTAACGAGCGATATCTTTTGTCGTTCTTGGGCTCAGGCTTTTGTGTTGTGTTTGAATAAATTTACCTGACATGTTGTAATGCCACAGTGCAGGCAGTAATCCTTCTGTTTACACGACCCTGTTCGTTTGTGTGCCTCCAAGCGCTGGAAGGGCGCCGCTGGACGGGAATACCGGAAGTACTAAGTGCAGGATGGAACCTGAGCTCCGGAATCTTAAGCTGAGCTCGACGATTCTAACGAGAGAAAATACTTGAATTTATTGTGGTGTGTAAAGCTGCCTTAATCACACTAATGTTAGAAGTGCGAAAGTGTGTTTGGATGGATGTTTGTTACCTCTTCACACCAATACTACAAAACTGACCAGGCTGAAATTTTTGCGTACAGGTAAGTCTAACCCTGAAATCAAATGCCTGAATGCAAGCGATTGGGATTTGACAATCGGTACGTTCGTTCCATATTGCTTTGATGTAGCGACAGCCGCCGGAGCACGGCCGAAGACGAACGAAGGCCCTTGTTTGGACTCGCTTGCTTTCGCAAAGACGTCCACACTGGTACTTTTGCGTTCGTTCGTTAGGCTTCGCTCGCTCTCGCTCGCTTGGTCTGTACCCGGCATTAAATAACTAAGTTAAGTGAACAAACTAGAAACGCCTAAAATAAAACTATTCTAAAATGAGAATTTACAGTTATTTCTGGTCGAAGTAATAAATAAAGGCTTTTTTGTATAAATGCTGATTGTTATTTTAGGTTATTACATAAATTTACATGGCAAAGTAGACTGTATAACCACTTTTTAAATTGGCACTTGACGGATCTTGTTTAATAGTAGGAATTAGGAAAAATGTTTTGTAAGGAATATCTAATGTAGGTACTTAGTACTTAGCTACTGCATCGCAGAGTGGATCCGCTGCTGCATTGATGGACTTCTCTCGCAAGTAGCTACTCAACATGACAAACTAGTTGTCGTACGTACGTGAGGTCCAGCAGCTTGGCGGCCTGGTAGCACGGATGGGCCGACAGCTCGATAACATAGTTGTACGTACGTGAGGTCCAGCAGCTTGGCGGCCTGGTAGCACGGATGGGCCGACAGCTCGATAACATAGTTGTACGTACGTGAGGTCCAGCAGCTTGGCGGCCTGGTAGCACGGATGGGCCGACAGCTCGATAACATAGTTGTACGTACGTGAGGTCCAGCAGCTTGGCGGCCTGGTAGCACGGATGGGCCGACAGCTCGATAACATAGTTGTACGTACGTGAGGTCCAGCAGCTTGGCGGCCTGGTAGCACGGATGGGCCGACAGCTCGATAACATAGTTGTACGTACGTGAGGTCCAGCAGCTTGGCGGCCTGGTAGCACGGATGGGCCGACAGCTCGATAACATAGTTGTACGTACGTGAGGTCCAGCAGCTTGGCGGCCTGGTAGCACGGATGGGCCGACAGCTCGATAACATAGTTGGATTCCAAATATTTGTCTAAATCAACTTACCTACCTAGCCATACATGTTCGTTCTGTAGAATCAAACAAAACATATTTTTATATTTTGGTGTTAGTTATTACTCACGCACAGCATTTAAAAAAAACATCTCAATGATGATCGCTGACGTTGGAGTAAATTGATTACCCCATGTGCCATAACAGAGGTGTAAATATTATTTATCTCGTAAAATTCCACTACAATGGGCTCAGCAATAAAAGTATATCCCGTTCGCACGCACCGTAGATACGAACACGTTCTGTCCCCCCCCAGGCCTCCCCTGGCCTCCCTCGGGGGCCATTCGGCCACTGAAAAACAATGAATGGCGTAATTTCATTTGCAATTTTTCATCGGTCGCTCTAACAATTACACAGTGAAAAGAAAAAACACAGATAAAATGAAAGGGAAGAATTGAAAAGGTTTTTTGTAATGTGTTACTTCGTAATGGGGTATAATGTGGTGGAGTGAAAACAATGCCGGGAAATGGCCGCTTTTTGTGAAAACGCCGTCTAATTGAGTGTTTATGTTCGCAGGAAAAGATAACTTTGCCTCCGCCCACCGCCCGCGCCGCCCGCCCGCGCCCTTACACCCTTGTATTTATTACCTCCCTACATCGTCGCTTGCTAAATTATATCCGTGAAGCTTTGAATCCTACAACTTTCCGCCCACTACAAACTACATTGTTATTTTCTTTATAATCAAACCCGGATAAAAAGCCCGCGGCTCATCAGCATCACTAACACGATAATAAGAAAAAAAAGAGATATTTTCCTAAATTATAAAAGTCAAAAGTCAATAACTTTATTTCTTTAGGCTTACAAAATAAGCACTTAGACAAGTCAAATATGAGATACCTACGTACTGAGCCGAGCTTTGAGTGCCTCCAACCTATGTGGCGCGGGAGGCGAAGGTCTGCCTGCGACACAGGAGGTTGCGGGTTCGATTCCCGCCTCGGGAAAAATGTATGTACGATCTGCAAACATTCGTTCAGGGTGTTCTGGACGTTTTCTATGTACCTATAGTAAAAAATATCTATCTATGTATTGTATTGTATTATGTATGTATGTACATATTATATCAGTTACCAGTTACCATAACACAAGCTCTAAGCAAGCTTTAACTCTCGCTAAAGGCTAGATAATGCTGTGTGAATTTGTCCAGCATTATTTATTTATTTATTTAGGCCGGTAGTGAACTGAGCTACAAGTGGCTCGGTGGTCCGGCTCAGTCTGCGCTCGGCCCTCCGTCCGCGTGGAACGCTCTCAGAACAAATGCATTCAGCCCCGGGACAGACCAAGGGACGCCTATTTTTTGTTTTATCTACCGAATGGCAGATAAAACATATCCGTTTTTTAACCGACTTCAGAAGGAGGTTTTATGTTCGGTTGCAATATACGTATGTACCTACGTCGATTTATTTTAATTTTTGCGCTATTACAGACAATGATTCCAAATCGGTCCCATTAAATATTTATTCCTGCGGGATTAGTATTTATCCCGTCAAAACAACATAATAGGCTACTTGACTACTACTGGGAAATAATTCTAACGTGTTGTCAGATAAAAATAATGCAAAGTGTAAGTAATAATTTCTTCAAGGCAAGTCCTATCAGTTAAAAAACTAATTCTAATTTTTAAGGTTTGAATAAAATAATGGCGCACCAAAATGATAATCTCTATCATGGCTCCGGTGACATGACTCGGTGACGTCACACCTCACACCACACCAAACAAGAAGAACAACACGCACTTATTATCTCTGTTAGGTGTGACGTCACCAGCGATGCAACCAAACACCGAGCGTTTTCGGTCACGTGATCATTATATAAAAAATATATAGATTGTATTTGAGGTGGTCCGGTTGATCCTCGAGGATTTATATCAATTTTGTCCTAATAAGTGGTAATCTTCAGGTTTCGAAGACACGCACGTGATGATATTCGTGGGGTTCGGCTTCCTGATGACGTTTCTGAAGAAGTACTGCTACAGCGCGCTGGGGCTGACCTGCGTGCTGGGCGCGCTCGTCCTTCAGTGGGCACTGCTCGTGCAGGCCTTCTTCCACATGGACGCCGACCACATCGTCTATGTCTCCAAGAAGTCTCTGCTTGGTAAGTATTGTTTATTTTAGAAATTGATGCAAGAAGCTGGCAGAAGGGAAAGGTAACCTAGGCTTTCTCTCATACCACCAAGAAGTTGTACTTTCGCTTCTACTATCTCCCTGGTGATCCCAGGCGGATATGATGGTGATGATGATGATGACAGACATGACGTGCGTCTGGTCTCGTGTGGAATGGTCGGAATCAGGCAATTCTTTTCGAGGCGCGCTTGCGTACAATAAATATCTCTGTTGACTCGTTTCGACACTTCTCTTGACGAAAATTAAAATGTAGCGGGAAAAACATACTGAGGAAGAGCATTAAACACCTATGTCGATAACTAGATGAGACACAGTCCCATATGTCGGAATAGATTCCATGTCTAGGAGTTGAGTTGAGTGAATTAATTACGGCCAGACATTCTACAAACCGGCTGATTCTACGTTCCGGCGGCGGGGCGGCGACATTATACCAATAAGTTGTAGGGAGTTGCTATTTCAGACTTTTCACACTGCTGTTCCTTCCGGTTCCTGTTTGGTTACGCACATGTTAGACCCAAATTGAATGGTCTCGGGTATAAGCTGCTATATCCTTTCTCAGCCAGGCGCCACTAGACAGGACTGCGCGCGAGAACCTTAGTTATTGATATTCACATTAATAAATGATATTCACCATAAATATGCTATTTAGCATTACAATTACAGTAATGCTGCACAATTCGTATATAAAAATAATATTATTTTGTCACGTAATATGGTAAACTACTCAATAAATACTTTAGATTTTTCTATTAACGATTTTTGTGTAAGACAACAATGTCGTAACCATGTCGTACCTTACTAACGGACAAACATTGTTGAGTGTGACCTCAACCTTGCTGATGAAATTATAAATTTATCTGTCTTATAGAGATCAAAGTCGTATTAGTTACACAATTTATAACTCAAAAACGGCTGGACCAATTTCGATGATCTTTGATTTGTTGCATTTGTCTCCGTCCCGAATAGCAGAAAAAATATTTAAAATATGAAAAAAATCACAAGAGAAAATGGGAAAAGCTGAGTCCTTTTACCAACTCGTCCTTGTCCTAGAAATCTCTTATCCCTGGATAGTTGGTCGGAAGGAGGTGAGAACCAATGGAGCCTACACCTAACTGTACTGGGTACCTCTGTCGCAGGTATCCCGCCCGGCATCGGGCCAAGATCCCGATAATGGAACCTATCAAACCACAAATTAAGGACCTTTGTATCGTCCGACGGTTGGGTACCGGGGCCTGCGACCTATCCTGAATCGTTGGATATTCCCGACAGCTTTGTTGAACAGTTTAAAAATAACTTACGCCCTCGCATGTGCCACTTATCTAAATTACGAGTA
This sequence comes from Eupithecia exiguata, assembly GCA_947086465.1. Lineage (NCBI taxonomy): Eukaryota > Metazoa > Arthropoda > Insecta > Lepidoptera > Geometridae > Eupithecia > Eupithecia exiguata. The sequence goes on along the minus strand of OX352240.1, from coordinate 12,678,420 downwards.
TCGTACCCTTTCCCCACTTATGTAATGTCGACACAACATATTGTTTTCTCCAAAACACTTATTTGAATACAGTAAATGAGTAGATCAATTAAAATAACTACTTCAATCGCTCGTGATGACGAGTCTGATGCCACAAAACAAACTGGGCTCGCCTCCGGCCTACACACAACTCCGGCAGCATCCGTATAACGTCTATGGTGCTGCAGGCGTCCATAGGCACTTCGCGTCAGGCGGGCAGCACGCTTGACAGCCACCTTTGTAATACATATAAAAAAATAAAAACTATAATATGAACCATTATTTGAACAATGTGCCGAATGGCAGATGCTTCCTGTTCGCGTCCATTTGGAGTAGCTTAAGCGAAAAGAGCCTTTGATATTGAATTTCCCTTCCATAATGGGAGAAAGCCTTTTAATTACGGCGCAAGGTCTCAGACGTTTTTGTTCGATTTTTTCATAAAAAATCTTCTTTCCCGAGTAAATTAATATCTAATTGATTGCTAATGTTTTACGCTGAAGTAAATGATTGAGTTGTAAAATATTTGCCCCTCGTAATTGAATTAATTGTTGCTAAAGAAAATTTAATTATTAGATATATAAACAAGCAACTACAATTTGCAAGGAATTTAATTAAAAGACAATATTATTGTTATTTTGATATAATTGCGGCTGAATGGTTTGTTTCACAAATTGTTACTATTTCCGAGAATCTGCAGCCTCGATCGAGAGTTACCGGCTCACAGTCCTGCTTATTCCTGCTTATGCTCCTGTTTATTTGTGGAAACAATTTTTTAACAGACAATATTTACTCACCATGACTAGTCAAATGGACCAAATGTAGAAGAATAAATGAAGCAAAAAGGAAGTTCATTTTTTTTTTCAATCAATCTTTATTCACAAAGAAAATTACAATCAAATAATAGAATTAAATTAAAACTAGTATTTACAATTGAAACAATTGAGCTAGCTGCAGACTATTGCAAACAAGTAATACAAGTATGTGAGCGATAAGTAAACATTTAGTTTAATGTTTGAAGTTGACTCGGCTTATGCGGAGAACATTTACAAAGTTTTTGTTTTTTATTAAACTTTTTAGAAAATAAGTACTTTATTATTTTATAGGCAAGTAGTGAGAGCTGAGGCCCTAGTATGACTTGTATCTACGCATTATCGTACGAATACTTCCATCCTATACATTATGCACCTTGTAGCTACCCTACCGGATCAAGAGGAACTACTCGTATCGTAGTTTGACAACGATCCAATCGTTTCTTACAAACTCGATCATAGTTTTCGAATGATTTTGAGTGATTTTTTGCACTTTGACATGACAGCGGCGCGTTTGCGGTATTGATGTTATTAAAATAAGTGGAAAGAGCACCTCCAACATAGCTTGGTCACAGAAATGCCTTCAATTGGTGCTTCAAGAAAAATAAGAACACGGGAAAACATTTCACTGGGCACCGAAGCTAAGTATTTCGTTTGCGTCCTGTGAGCTTACCAAGTCTCTAACCCGAACACGTCAATCAGACAGGCGAATCACGCTCTCTCAACAATTCTCTTGATTTCGAATCTAAAAACGAATCTATGTAGGTATGTGTTCCAAAAATTGTTACCTGTTCTCTAAACTTCTCACCTCCAATGGCAAACTGCGATAAGTAGTTCCACTCGATCTGGTGTGTGGGTCATTATGATATTTGGATAAAACGAGGTTAATCTCGAACTGTCTCCGTCCACATCGTGGCTCGAGTCTCCCAACGTCGGCGTTCGTTCAGTATCGCTGAGAGTCGGTGGGACTCGACCAGGAGCCATGTATCATCATCCGTTTATGAAAGTGAATGTGATGATCTTATTCAGTAGGTAGGTATTGTTAGATATTCTAGAAGAATAACTGAGTCCTAGACTTATTTATTCTAAATCGGCTTCTTTGGGGACGATGCGAAAAAATTAGAGCTGTCCGTTGGCGGTAAATTTTTTATATGACATAATATGTTTTATAACAATATTTAGCTTAATTGTTCACTTTTACGTTATCAATATAATATAATATAATTAATTGTTGTTAACATTTTCCTTGTGGATATTTCAAATTAATTGATTATAATTTTGTATCAGTTTGTATTTTGTATCAGTGACACGTCTGATATCCAGTGTTGCCAAGGAGCAAATGTAATGTCCTCGTACATTTAGGTATGCATTGTGTGTCATAGAGGCGGACATAATGGCGGCGACGGTGCTGATCACGTTCGGCGTGGTGCTGGGGGTGGCGAGCGCGGCGCAGCTGGTGTTCATCGCCATCGTGGAGACCGTCGCGGCCTGTCTCAACCTCTGGCTTGTCACAGACGTCTTCCAGGTAGGCATCGTCTAGGTATAGGCCACGATTGGCACCCACTAGTGGACACTGCGGCCGGCTGTCTAAACCTCGGCCTTGGCTCGTCGCAGACGTCTTCCAGGTACGCCTTTATGTTTACATCCTCGACCTAATCGGCCTCGGTAAAAAGTATGCCAAATGCCAGTAAATGAATAAAATTCAATTATTTCAGACAACAAAAAAATAGATTTTATCAGTAAGTAGTGTCACTCTCTTAGCCCAATGATGGGCTGTGAACCAACAAGACTATCAAGTTCGATATCCAGGCTGCTTGGAATTTGCTAAGTCTTGTTTATTTTAGACATTTTAGAAGTATAGTAAAAAAAATACTTTATTTAGAAGTATAAAACTTGGACAAGCAATGTATCAAAAGAATAGCGTCAACAGACTTTTTTGATTGAAAAATTCCAGGAATCAGCAATTACCTTTTTTTCACCCATCTAGCCATTTTGAAAGTGAACAACAATCAAATGATAAATTCTCGGAAAGTTTTACACGTGCAACGCAAAATTTCCCAGAACTCTGAAAATGTTCCGGATAGATTGTACATATTCCTAAGAAAGTAATATCTGTTCTATTCTAAAATATTCTAGCTAGATTTAGCCCCGTCGTAAGTTTGTCTCCGAGATAGCATTAATTAATTAACTGACTTCAAAGAGAATACCTTCGCTTTGTTTGGAGACTACATAAATGAAGATTAATTTGTATCTAATTCGTTTGAATAAGTAATTTCTTCTTCAGTTCAAGTTTAGTTCGGAGCTGACGCCTGACTGTCTTCCAAAGAGATCCGTCCAACTGTGAGCCTCTAAATAATTGCACTGGAACTTAGTTATTCATTAAAGTTATTGTTCTACTACGGCAGGATAAAAATCGACTGACAGTCGCCAGAAGGTCACAAGGAAGCAACCCCGTTAGAGCCCGCGCACGCTGAGACGAGCGCGCACTTTGATTCAACATAATAACTTGTGGCGCGGTGGGCGAAGATCTGCCTGCGACGCAGGAGGTTGCGGGTTCGATTCCCGCCTCGGGACAAATGTGTGTACGATCTGCAAACATTTGTTCAAGGTGTTCTGGTCGTTTTCTATGTATAATAAAAAATATCTATGTATTGTATTATATTATGTATATCAGTTATCTAGTACCCATAACACAAGCTCTGCTCAGCTTGGAGCTAGATGATGCTGTCCAGAATTAATATTCTTTTTTATTTACGCAATACGGTACAAATTTTATTAACATAATACGAAAACTCCCCTTGGCGCCGCGCTGCGCCGTGCCTGCGCCAATTTGTATATTGTGTATATTTTAGCGTGGTAAATACGAATGCGCGTGCGCGCAGAGCGTTACGTCGTCGGTCGTGTTGCATCTCGGCTGACCCTTAGTACCTACTGTGGTTGTTGATACTAGTTTATTTTAATTCCGTGAAATAAGGTTTTACCATTATTATTTCCTATTCTTACTCAATTAGGACTTAAGATTGTTTGTTTAAATTCTGAATGTTTTTATGGCTCTTTCATAAAACTTCCTTCTATCGGCCGACTCGTACTTCATAATAACTCGTCGATAGATGGCGTTGATGGGTCTTAAAGTACATCCGGTTTGCTTTATGGTTCTTACATGTTCGTCATTATTGTCTCTTTCCGTCGGTAGATGGCATTAGACGTCTCAAAGTTTTATTTATTTGCTGCAACTACCCCAGACTTAAGTAATGGCTTCGACACAAGATATCTCGGTTGTTCTATCTCGCGCTCGATCTTTTGTGTGTTCGCGTTTCATTTATTCCACTTCTTTTAGCAAAGTGTGTCACTCACCCAACTGGTCTACGCCCTGGTGCCCTATGGCCTATCAGAGAAACTGTTCTCTGCTAATAGCACGATCTGTCGCCGAGCCAGCGCAGCGTAAACAAGAAAGAGCTGATGAACCTATAATCATAGGCGATGTAAGTTTTGTATCCCAGTTTTAAGTTTAGTTTTGTTGGTTTAGGCTTCGGACGTGGGAGGTTCCATCGGCATCCACACATTCGGTGCGTACTTCGGCCTCGGTGTGAGTCTGGCATTGCGCTGCAAGAGAGACGACACGCCCACCTGTGGGCTGCCGGCGGCGGAAGTCCCAACGGTGGACCTTAATGGACCCAGCTACTCTTCTGACGTCACAGCTATGATCGGTGAGTCAACGTGAATTTGAGGCCCACTGTGGTCCACGGTCCTAACGATGTTTTATTTGATCCATTCCGATGGAAAAAAAACAATCAACGCTTAATTATGGCTTGAAGTGGAGAGGTTGCTCAAAGTTAGCCCAGCACGCATTTTTTTTCGTTTATTGTAACCTTGTCGTTTGACATACATACAGTTATAACTAGCCCCGCGGTTAGTTGATTTACTAATTAATTAATTCATAGCTCATTCGCCCATCTTTCGATATTTCTTACCTTATTTCGCTCATCCTGTCAATGAGTTCTTCCACACGATAGGCCTAATTTGCCAAGCAAATAACTGAAGTATGGTGTATGTCCGCAGGATCGGTATTCTTGTGGGTGTACTGGCCGTCGTTCAACTCGGCCCTGACCAGCTCGGACGAGGAGTACGAGCGCGCCGTCGTCAACACCTACCTGTCACTGGCGGCAGCTACGGTACCTTCCTTTACTTTATGCAAAACTGATAGTATATTTTTTAACAAGGGACTAAACCACGTCATTAAGACGAGGCTGTTTATGCTCCCGAGTGTTAGCGAAGGAGGATGACAAGACCGAGTTATAATGGTGGGCAACTGTGATAATAATATGTTTATCACGGTTGCCCACCATTATTTCATTTCGAGTGTGAGAAAATAGGACCTAAGCTTCAGTAAATATCTTACACCGATTTCACTTCTTTATCTCACAAATTTGTCTTTAGTCTTAAAAATAACATATTTCATGTGATGCGCAACAGATAAATATAATCATATTGACTATTTCTTAGCCATTCTGTCCCATTTGCATATAATTAAATTAATTTTAGCTTGATGGCATTTTATATTAAATAAGCCAAGTTCACCTTAAGTTAAATTGTAGCAAACAAATATTCCAGAGATTTCGCACTAATTGATACCAACTTTTTTGTGTCTTCGTTATGCGCAACGCAATGTTACAACCTACCTACGCATTAGAATGCATGCAGTATTCCCGTTTTTAAGATTTTGCCAGAGTATGATGAAACCCCAGGTTATCAAATGTTGTTTAACCGCAGGTGACGACATTCTTCATGTCCTCCTTGGTAAGCGCGCACGGCGGCCGGCTCGACATGGTGCACGTGCAGAACTCGACGTTGGCGGGCGGCGTCGCGGTCGGCGCCGTCGCCAACCTGCACGTCGGCGCAGGCGGCGCGCTGTGCGTCGGCGTGGGCGCCGCAGTCATCAGCGTGCTGGGCTACAGGTATCTCACGGTACGTGGCTACACAATGGTGTGTACAAACGCCATCTATCAGAAGTGAAAGGCCCAGAAGTGGCTCTTATGTTTGATGATAATGATGAAAAGCGAATGTAAAACGCTCCTAAAACACAGTCATCAAAGTGTTTGTTTTGCTTCGTTCGGGAGTTGTAGACGTCACGCGGGACACTCGGTTACTGACAGCTGATGATGAATGAGAACAAATACACATAACAATAACATTTTCTGAGCAACAAATGACAATGGCTCTGAAGATTCAAGTCTCAGCTACATAGTTACGATTTTCTTCATAAAACAAGATTAATTTGCGTGCAATCTGCTCCACAATATACCGTTTACTAAAGCACAATTAAACTAACAAGTTAAGGGAAAGTTGAGCTCGGGTTTAATACCGTAGATTATGACGCCGGACCATTGTTGCGTTAAGTTCTCGGTTCATTGTAATTGCAAGCGAAGTTTTCTGGACGGGGCGGCGGCGGCGGCGGCGGCCTGCCCCGCGGAGACTCGCGCGGTGCTCCTCGGTGGAAACTTGCCAGCTGTTTATGGACTGTTTCTTTATGCAGTCGCAGTTGTGCGAAGTGGACACAATTTCGGCACTTTCACGTCTTTGGGTGACTGGATGGAATGGTTTATGATCTTATTGGTTTAACCACCAGTTATTTTAATGTGTAGCGAGAAATTAAGTTAAGTTTATTAAAACTAGTCTGTGTCCTTCCACATTCGTTAAAGTTACTTTTGTAAACGGCTTCCCGCGACACAGCCTCGCCTCGTGCGGGGGCCGCCAGTAATGTGTATGTAGGTATACAAATAATATTAAGTTGATTGGCAAATAAATCATTTTGTTATTCTATTTTTGTAAAGATTTTAGGATTCAAGGTTTTAAAAATATATTTTCGTCTATTGCCCTACTAAGTGACTCGTTAGTATTAAAATTAAAATCATTAGAATTAAATAGACGTGCAGAATATTATAAGAAATTTCTTCATACAGTTATGTGACATGTTTTCCTCGCGTACGTATAATATTCATGTCGATAAAAGCCCCTTCACCATTTCCATTCATTCCAGTGTACAGAACATTTCAGCGAGAGGATCCGCCTCACTGTTTTTTAACAATATCCATTACGTTTGAGTGAAAAGCATTTCGTTGCTTTATAAAACTGATCACACACCTTTTAGTGCCATAAACATTTTATTTGCAGCATTTATTAATTTATCGTTTATAACGTATCCTGTACGATGGTAATACATTATAATTTAAACTGAGACTCACTACCAAGTCCAGTTTTGGAGGATTCTAACTAAAACAGTAAAATTATTACGAAACCTTGAAGAATTGTTCGTATCGTATTAGGTACCTACTTATGTACTGTTTTTTTGTTTGAAAATTGAATTGATCGACATTGTTCTTGGCTATGCTTGAAGGTCATCAGTTCAGCTGGTCACCACGTTATGATGCCTCCAAGTCAACTTTTCGGCGGAATTGACGATTTTGCCTAAAACCTGTGATTCGAATCCTTCAACTCCCTCGGCGAGATAGGCGTACAATTAAAAAGAATAAAAATAATGGCATTTGTACACACAAAAAACGAGGAAAAGTAGGTGGATAAAAACTTTTAAGACAAAAAAACTTGAACAGAAAACTTAACTTAGGAGACTTTTTCCATAAGCCAACTTCGCTTCTGTTCCTTACAGCCCAAGCTGTCCGGCCTGGGCATAGTGGATACGTGCGGTGTCCACAACCTGCACGGATTGCCGGGCGTGTACTCCGGCCTGCTTAGCGCACTGCTGGCCGGCCTGGCCACGGCCGATCACTACGGCGCTGGCCTTACTGTTCTGTTTCCCGCTATGAAAGACGTAAGTGTAACTAACGTGCCTTCTTAATCAACTCAACAATCTATCAGAAGAACAGAAGTTTCCGTCCATATTGAACATCTCGACTGCGATAAACAATCGGCTTGCCAAGCGTGCTGGTCACGCCAGACATTCCTATCTCTTTGGGATTGGGAGTGGCAGAATGTTCAGGTGTGACGTATATTATATAGGCTGGTATGATGACGCTGTATGTATGTACAGGATATGACGATGACATTATTATGATGTTGGCATGTGCAGGACGGTCGCACGGCGGCAGGGCAGGCGCTGCACCAGTTCCTGGCGCTGGCGGTCACGGTGGTGCTGGCGCTGGTCTCCGGGTTCCTCACAGGTACTCACCGCGGCACTCTTAGCTCCTTATTTGTACCGCGGGGTTGTTTGTCTTGTAAGTCAAAACCGAAACAAATGATTTCAATATGGTTTTATCAATTTAATGCCATGCTGACGAATACATACAAATTTACCCAGAGATAGGTATAGGTACCTACCTACTAACAGGACACGTTAACTTTTCATACATAACTGCTTTGATATCGATACATTACTTTCATGGTATGGGTAAATGTTTAATTGAACACGAGTTCGGCTTATGTCATTTTTTAATGTGGGATTTTTAAGAAGGAAAACTGGAATAAGCCACTTGTTCCTGTAAAACCCATCCAAGTGAAAGTACCAAAACAAAAGAATTTCAAAAGTAAGGTTCTCTTTTAATGAGAAGGTTGTTTTTATAGTAATTATTTAGTTTTGATTAATTTGTTTTCCAATAAACGATTTCATTAGAACGCTGCTGTGTGAATAGTGGTGCCTCGTTCCTTAATGTGTATTCACTAAAATGTGAATATCAGTATTCTGTACCTGAGACTGAGCTAATAATACAAAAGCCTAGAAACACGAGTATTATTACAATCGGCAAAATAGACAGCGTTAAAATTAATTACATTTTCGTACGTTGATAAATTCGAATATTATTTCAAGTTTCAACCTGAGTATACAATTTAAATAACCAGCATTAAGGATTATTACTCGGCTGAAATTTATCGTAAACTAAATTCCTAAGTATATTAACTTCATTTCAGGTCTGTTGTCGAAAATAAAAGTGTTCGAGCCGCTGAAGGAAGCCGAGAAATTCAACGACGAAGTGAACTGGGAGCTCCCGTAGCGACGCCCGCGCAGAGCTCCCGTAGCGACGCCCACGCAGAGCTCCCGTAGCGACGCCCACGCGCGTTGTGGTTTCTTATTTCTTCTATACCCATAATGTGGTGAGCTTTTATCGACAAGACGAGAAACGCTTTGCAGAAAAAAGATTGCCTTGAAAATTAAATTATTGAAGCGTGTTTCATTGAACTAATGAATCTCTGATTCTAACACAAAACATCTGAGTCATCGACACTTTGTAGTCATACTTTCGTTCTTGATAATTAACTATAATAAATGTTAGTTTTATGTGATTGTACGTTTGTACGTAAGTGACATGCCATACATTTCCTTTGTTATTTAATTTGGTGAGTATTTATCTAATAAGTAGGTACCTAACTTTTTAGCATACCTAATCAGTATTGCAAAATCTAATTTGCCTAGTTATGTGAAAAAAAGAAAAGAAAAGTTTTATTTAACACTTTGTTCACGTTAAAATGAACAACAAAACCTTTTACCAACAAAATCGACAATATTGTAAAACTTTAACAAAAAAATTAAAATAAAATATCAATTTATTTCTACGTAGATATTTCGGCAATTTAATTCAGTGGTAGGTACATTTTTTATGCATACATACAAAGCGTTTGAAATAGTGTTAAACTAACATTAGCTTTTGAAAATAAGAACATTGAGTAAAATTTACTGAGGTTTCAAGAATATCTTTGCATTTCATTAGAGATGTGAGCGGGTTCGCTCTATACGTTAGAAGAACGGCAACGTTTGTGTGATTGCGGTTCGGGTCGGGCCGCGCGCGTACAGCACCCCTCGCGACTGGCGTCGTCGCACCAGCTGACTGAAACCCCTGTAGAAGTTCCGTAAAAGGATGAAACGTTGGTGTTCTTCCAACACAAATAAGGTTCGTAGTTAACCTGCTTACATCCGTTATGAATTCGTCAAACCACGATAGTTTTTATCATTGCATTTGTTTAAAAGTAATACAATTTTTATTATTTACTCTAGAAAAATAAGCAGATATTATGAGGTAATGATACTCCGTAAACAATAAGTTCAATTCGTCGGTATCGTTATAAGTGTTGTATCATCTAGATTTATGAGCTGTGGATTTTGTTTCCTAAATAAATAAATAAATTCGGGAGCGACCCACGGTCCAGCCGAGTAGACCGCCGGACGGCGCGCGTCTACTCGGCTGGACCGTGTGGGTAAAACACTTACTAGACGGCTCTCTACCAAACACTAATAACAATAAACGGCTAAAATAATATCCTGTTTCTTTTAATGTAGCGTGCGAAATACCAGTGTGTGAATATTGTCGGCAGCCGACAATGTCTTGTCAACTAGTCGGGACATCTATTCGAAGCGACTTCCTTAGGACCTAAGTTAGGTAGGTTAGGTCATCTAACCTAGGTGCTACCACCTTTAGGCAGGCCGAATGAAAAGAAGGAAAGAAACCCGTCTCTTGGCGCACAAAGGCAAACACTACAGGTATTTCAGAATTATCCTAAAACATTACCATAAACAACAAGTGCGCTCAGTTTAATGTTGCTCTACCTATTTGAGCAACGCTGGTTTTGTGGCAGGACTTTCGGTGCGTGTGCGCACGGGCAACAAACCACAAAAAGGATTCAACCAGGAAAAATGAGATGGGTTATGGTTATGATAAACTTGCTTCTGCTGATGGCTTCACATGCGTTGCTAACTGTTATACATAGGCAAAGTATAGATACCAATTGGTTTAGTAGGTAGTAGAACTTGGGTAATAAATAAACTGGTTTACAACATCACAAAGTATTGCTTTTATGTTATTACAAATAGGATGTCTGATATGAGTAAAAATGTGTATTTAGTAGGTTCTTTGTGGACAACTGTGTACAATGACATAAAGTGTGTGTATGTATAAAGAATGAATCGTATGCAAAATGAATTCCCTGCGAAAGCCGTTCATTATAAAGCTGCGATTAGTCCTCGCTCCGTCCCTCGAACAGATGTTGCGATTACAAAATTAAATTACTCTTAAATTGTCTAAAGAATCCGCTAAAATGTTTAAGAGAATAAAAGATTTCGTATTCAGAAAATTTTGTTCTGAATTACACTTCAATTTTTACCGAAGATAGCACCTGGGGCCCCGCGTTCGCTGAGGACGTAGTAGCCTTTATCGTAAGCACATAGGGTTCAAAATGAGATGCTAAAATAAGAATTTGCTAGGTAGCTGTCGGGAAAACAGAAATAATGGAATTTAAAGGAAAAATATAATACGGAACTTTGTTGGCTGCATGCGATGTAGGTTCGAGTGCGGTACACACAAATGTATGCAAGATTAAATATAATACGGAACTTTGTTGGCTGCATGCGATGTAGGTTCGAGTGCGGTACACACAAATGTATGCAAGATTAAATGTGTTATTTTTATGGTTTTGCGATGGTTTAACAAGTGGGTAAGGCGAGCGGAGGTGCATGTCGTGCGATGGCGGCGCGCGGCGCGGGCGCGCGGCGCGCGGCGCGGAACCGAAGACGACCACTTAGAGAAGTTGTTGGAGCGCCATACGATATTCCATTTATGGCGCCGGGATGAAAGAGCGGGCGACCACTGCGCACCACTACACCTCATTCACAAGAAGCCCGCGGCTTATTGACTTGGACTCCATCTGGTATTCCATTTACCTACCCGTGACGCAATGTATTACGACGACACGAAACCAAAGTATTTACATTTTCAGCTATGAAACTGCAAACATCCGTTGTTTTCCATCTCACGTGTCGTGTCGGTAAAGAACATTCAATATTGATAAATTGTATTGTGTGAAATGTATACGTCAGCACATATTATGTACCAATTAGGTCCTTTCTTAACAAAGGTTGGAGACATGCTCAACAATACTATCCGAGAAACAAATCAATGAATTAAGTTAAGGGGGTGACCACGCCGTTTTGTGAAAAGGATAGGCATAGGATTTCGCGTTCATGGGAGCGGGACAGAGCAGAGCGGCGTGAGTGCAAAGTGCAAATATCAAGCTTTTGCTTATTATCTAAAAATAATTGTAATTTTGAAAATCTAAAACACACACTGTCTGCTTTTTCTGTTTGTTTACTGTACAAAGTACCTAGGCTTATTTTAAAGTATTTACTGTATACAGTAAATACTTTTTAATTTAAAGTATTTACTGTATACAAAAACAAAATCTCTAAACTGTCTTTGTGTATACCTACACAAAGACAGTTTAGAGATTTTGTTTTTGTTCTTTAAGAAAATTATATGTAGGTAATTGTGTTTTCAAAAGACTAGCGTTCTTGCATCAATCCTGAACTATAACACATATTAATATCAAAGTAAATGCTTCAGTATAATTAAAGAAATGGTCGCTGACACGTACAGCGATTTCAGGTATCATCGACTTTTAAACGCAAGGACTGCTGGACTATATTCTCGAGTTGCCTCTTATAAATAATGGGCGATAATGCGGGAAGATGAGCAGAGGCGCGGGACACAGCGGGTTCGATACATTCACTTATGCACACATTCCATACATTATGCAGGACTATGCTCCAGTACACCTTTGAAGCCAGAATTATCAGCAGATTAGATGGACGTGAGATGATTGCAACTATACAATTTTGATTTCATCTTGTATTTGCAACATTATTTTCTCTCCAACTCTTGGTTCTTATAATATCTTATTTATATGCCTGTAGCATAATTAATGACATAGTCTTAATGGCGGAGTCGCTGGAGGGGCTGAACCAGATGCTGGATGGCCTAGCTTCAGCCTCGCGACGCATCGGTCTTGGCATGAACTTGGATAAAACCAAGGTCATAATCAATAGATATAGGTATATATTTTATGTATGTTAGAATAAGGTATATATTTTATATGGGCCGTAGTTTTTAAGTATTTTACATCCTGTACTAGACTAACGTTGCCTGAAATAAATGTTTTATTATTATTATAATAGCCACATTCATCAGGTCGTCGTACATGGCCACCTTCTCGAAATTGTTTCCGAGTACACTTACCTAGGGCAGATTTTGCAGTTAAGAGACGTGGACACTCACGGTAGGGCTTGTCCGCCAGTTTAAAGTCGCCCAACGAGCTTGAAGTGAGCTATGCTCGGAGTTTCGTTATGCAGGAAGGATAGGATTCGTAACGAATACATCCGACAGAGAACTAAGGTTATCGACATAGCTCAAAGGATTAGGAAGCTGAAGTGGCAGCCATATCGACGCATATTGTAGGACGAACAGGTGGACGATGATTTGCGAAAGACTGCTGGCAGATGCTGGATGGGGCGAGCTGAAGACAGGGCGCTATGGCGCTCATTAGAGGAGGCCTATGTCCAGCTGTGGACTAATATAGGCTGATGATGAACATAATTAATGGTAGACTTTGTTATGTTTAATCTGTAGACCATTACTCGTGACGTGACGTCACCCTATTAAGGTCCTGACCGAAAACCAGCATCGTTATCGTCCTCGGTTGATGAGGAACACAAGTTGAGGGAGGACCTGATGAGCCGCGCACATGCGGGTAGAGAACGAGCAATACTTCTTACTCTTGGGACTCTACGACACGCTGCTTACATTATGTTTAAAATTTAAGCATTATGTTATCATAACTCGTCACTTTTTTATACATATTACCTATATAGGTATAAGTCGGTTTATAGTTTATAATTTAAAACGTTATCAAATATGATTACGCTGTTAATTTTAAAGTAGTAGTAGCCAGGCACATGAAACATAAATAACATCAACTTAATAAGCCAAGTGAGATGATGATCAAAATACAGAAGGCAGATGCTGGATGCAACCAGGTGAGGACAGTAGGGACATGTGCTATTGCCGGTTATTTAAGGAGAGGCCCATGTCCGGCCATGGACATAATTATACAGAAAACAGAATGATGACGAAAATTAGCATTATTTGATAATAAGAAATCGGCAAAGTCTTGTTCAAGCTTTAGGTACAGTTCGAGTAACCTCACCTGTCGCCCCTCGTCATCCTGGTGTCCGATATTTGGTATCAGATTCAAATGCCGGTGGACAGACCCGAGACTGGTTGTGCCGATGTTAGGGAGTAAGTACTGCGGCTATCGATACTTGCTTTCACGTATCAGTTTATTATTATTAAATCATCATCGTGCATTTCATTTCAAAAGTTTGGTAAAGAGTTAAAAGTCCATGGTATCCCACAGTTGGGCGTAGGCTACTTTAGGCTAGGGCACTTTTTCTGTCCAGATGACGCTACCAGCCAGCCCGTGACTTTTAACACTTTCATGGTCTTCGACGTACATGTCTCTCGGGACTACGCGAGGCTGGGCAGTCAATGCGTTATACTAGTATGTATATTCATCTTGATAAAAACGAGGAAACCAAATAATAAATAACTTTTAAATACCTACTCATTCTTTATTTTATCGAGCAATTTATTGTTTAATAATGGAATTAAAAGTTTTTGATTGTTGATTCTGTTGGTTCATCTATTACTTTGTACAATCAGCCCGGGACCATAATTATGATCGTAGTCCGCTTGTTTGGGTCGACCATAAACAAAAACACCTTTGTTATACTGATCCATTAATAGATGTCGGTAGTTACATCGGACTCGGATCACAAACAAAGCTCCGTCTAATATTGTAGGCGGGACATTGTTTTGATTGAGTTGTGGGCCATAGCCCGGCTATTGTTACTGTGACTGTGACTGGGGCCAACGAGCTGACTAAATACTTATACTCACAAATACGGGGTCACACAAAATCCTTTTGTTTTTATTAACTTGAATCAAGTTATTATTTATTGTAGTTATAGTTATTATTTGATTGTAATTTTCATTGATTAGAAGTAGGCCAACAGTTTTCCTTTCTCAACTATAAGGTTTCTAAGGTGGTTGGGATCGTGTTACCTACTCTCTGATACAGTTAGTTGCAAGTGTCCATTAGTTCTTTCAAGTTGTCGGCTTTAGACCCATGGCGATAGGGCTAGGGCAATGAAAGGTCTAAAACAAATGGTGGTAAAGCTCTCAGACGTTAAGTGGTTTTTCTGAACGTGAAAGTGACCTGCGCCAAAGTCGATCAGCGCGCCATCTTTCTAATACAAACAACTCAAAAACCCTTTAACTGATGAAGTTCAGGAGATTGTGTTTACTCAGAACCCAATCTCGATCTTTTTGATCCCGATTAATTACTCACAGAGTAAATAAATAAGGAATGATTCAGGCCTCGGCTGGTACCTACATCGAACTGGAATGAGCCGGTACCCATTATCAAAAAGTTCTGGTGATGAAGTTATTTTAACCTATTTTAATAAATTATCATGATAAGTTATGTTCATCATCATAAGTCTATATTAGTCCACCGCTGGACAAAGACCTCTCCTAATGAGCGTCAATGACCAATAATCAAAATTGCAGTGCCCATCACGGTGTTTGTACCTATTGATAGCTTAGGCTAAAACTAGATCTTATGCTACCAGCCTCATGTACATATTGGCAATCAATATATGAAAAAAGGAGTATGATCTACATTGAAAAATATACTTACAGCCAAACATATTATGTTTGGCTGTAAGTATATTTTTCATGTATGCAGTCAAGTGTGGAGCGATTTTGATGCTTTTTCGTATCGGGAAATGATTCTCGAGGGATTACTATTAATAATCCCGCAAAACTTAAAAAAACAGTGAAGGATTGTTTTTTTCTAAACAATCACATAACAAGTAGTGCGAGATGTTACTAGTATTTTGGAGCTGAAACAGTCATCACTGGACTTATTTCCAGAGACATATCTAGACTACAATTTGCATAATAGACGCGTCGTGGGACGATCGTTTATTAGATAAATGTTAACGGTTTATAATAAATAATACGGTAAATCATATTAATGCCAAACGTTAAATCGGTAAAACCTTCATCGCGCCGAAGTTCATTCGAATTACATGAAGAAAAAAGAAAAGTTTATCGTTCTTT
This sequence comes from Eupithecia exiguata, assembly GCA_947086465.1. NCBI lineage: Eukaryota > Metazoa > Arthropoda > Insecta > Lepidoptera > Geometridae > Eupithecia > Eupithecia exiguata. Next base: position 12,662,636 of record OX352240.1, on the reverse strand, counting down.
TGGGAATAAGTTACGCGGCCAAATGAACTTGGGACTGCTTACTAATATTATAGTTATTATCTATTTATTTATTTATTTACAAAAGGGCATCCTACGGGAAAATCACATGAAGGCTAAATATTACACTACAAAATCTTATAATCTATGTGTTTTCACACATATGGGACGCCGCAGCGTGCACAAAATTTTTACTCAACTTAACGACTTATCATGTAAAACACAAACATAAACGTACCTAAGTGAGATCCGAGACATAATATAACTTTAATTAAACTATAACATAATGACAAGAATTACCATTCACAAATAAATGGGTCACACTAATTCTAATAAAAGAAAGAGAAGAACAAGAAAGGGTAGGTCAGTACTACATGTAATAGGTATACTTATTTAGGAATATAATATATATATACTTATTATATGAATATGTATACTTATATATATCTATGTGTTGATCACCCACTATACACTGAAAATACTACTACTATAGTGTCAATATAATATCCTATCTTAACCCTAACTCGTTAACCTGAATTTCGAGTAACATTATCACTACAGATTCGTAAATTTTACGACGGATTAAAGCATCAATAGGTATTTTGTTCTTCAATTTTTGTTTATGAGATAACACAATCTTAATCCAAGGTACCAAGGTTATCGACATAGCTCAGGATTAGCAATCTGAAGTGGCAGTGGGCTGGCCATATCTCGCGAAAAACTATCAACCTCTGGGGTAAACGTGTTCTTGAGTGGACACTGCGAGTTCGCAAACGTAGTAGTAACGCTCTCCGACCAGGTGAGATGACGATTTGCGAAAGATGGCAGATGCTGGATGCGTCAAGCTGCAGACAGGGCGCTATGGCGCTCATTAGAGGAAGCCTATGTCCAGCAGCGGACTAATATAGGCTGATGCTGATGATGATTACAATCTTAATTAGAATGTTTAGCATTCTATTGGTCAAATTCCTTGGTCTATTTCGGAAATAACCATTAAAACAGTAATTAGACTCAGAAACAATAAATAATCCCTGCAAATTGCTTGTTTGCTGTCCTTACAGAAGTTGAAGTCATGACTTTATTGTAATGTAATAGCTGCCACAGTTTTAAAAGTTCCGGGAACACCATGAAAAACCTTACCTGACAACCATAAATTTTCATGATAACAGCGATGAATTGGATTTGGTTGCAAAGTTACAGTCTGATATTTCTAGAACACTCGATTCAACATAATGTGCATTCGCAATAAGTAACTGCAGGTAGTTAATTACAATACGATTTAAGAAGATATTAGAAACGGGTAGGGTGGCAGAAGTCGGGAACATACCGAGGAGTAAGAACATGCTTAAGGTATGCGCCGTCATTTCACGAATGGTTAGTGATATAGGGTTAAAAATCAATCAGACCGTGAACTCGGCTGTACTATTTGACTTGCGTCGTGATCCAGTTAACCTATAGATTTGATCCGTCTGCACCGCATTCACTCCGCTATTATAATAATTAAATTATTCACGGTTCGTATACATTCAGTTACTAGTAGGGACCGACTAGTTTCCACGATGTGATTCTGGCTGATGGGCAGAATCAACTTTTACCAAAATAACTTTGTCTACGAACTGCGTATCTACTCGTTGATGGACTCACTCATGTGTAGTACGAATTGAAACCGGTCATTTCCCTAAACTCAGTCTTACGTCAAGTGTGATAAGGTTGATAATGAGTCATTGAATCCAGTGGGGCCTGGTTGTACTTTGGGTCAAATTAACACCAGCTTCGCGTCACTGAAGACCTCGGAATATGAATTAGACGTAATTTACATTCCGTCATAAAGATAGTTCTAGTTTAGTTTATGTGAACCAAAGTGGGAGCTCGTTTGTGGAGGATTGGTGAGACGTTCCGTGTACATTTAGATACTCAGTAATTCGCAGCCACACTTTGGACGACATTACTATAACGTTACATACATATTTGTAGATGAAAATATAGGTCTGTTTGTTTTATATGAACATATTTTTGTCAGGATTATCAATCTTGTTTGAAAATACCTTTTCATCTTACAACTAGCAACATTATAACAGGAAAACCTCATGCCAATATTATATCTAGCAACAGCCAAACTTACCCGTCCTCGCTAATATTAAGGATGCAAAACTTCTGAAGGATGTTTGTTTGTTTTTCCTGCAAGTACTTCCGGGACTCTCATGTAATCGGCACAATATCTACTCGTACAGGGCGTCCCAGGGCTGTGCCACACGAAGGGGAAGTAGGTAACTTAAATAATCAAAAAATATTGTAGAGGTAGGCAGGCACAACACATAATAAATTCATATTTTCATTTATACATTGTGCAAGCAAAGAAGCTGACGAAGACTAGTATTTAGATTTAATTTACATTTTAGATTTAATGAAACCACTGAATATCGTCCTAGCTGTTAGAACGAGCAATAAAAGTGAATTACTGGACCTAAATGTACTGAAATAAGTTTCAATATATTATTATATTTTGATTCTGAATCAAACTAACATTATACCAACCAACTATATATTCTGTAGATCGTACAAACATTTGTCCCGAGGCGGGAATCGAACCCGCAACCTCCTGTCTCGCAGGCGGGCCTTAACCCACCGCGCCACAGAGGTCGTCGAGTTTCTTCGTTTCTTGAATCGCTCTAGCGATAAGGCCGCATATTGTTATGATCATGTTTAAATTTAGATATGAGGTTTTATATATTAGGTATTTAGATATTAATTTTGTTATGTTTTAAGTGCAATAAAATGTTGTTTCATTCATAATGAACAAATATCTTCATTAGTTGTGTAATTTACTTGTTAATAAGCAAACATTTGATTTTGCGCTTACGCCGCGCCGCCGCCGCCGCACCGGGAAGGCCGGAAGGCGGCCATGTCTACTCTGTCATGTGACGTCATCTCATCAACTTTGGGCTCGTTCGATTTATCTTGACAAGGACTCTGTTCTTTGAAAGTTTTTGATGCAGTGTTGTAACCCTTAAATTTGTAACCTAACAATTATAGATAAAATATAAAGTTATTATTGATGTCGCTAAGTTAAGCAAATTAGTTCCTCATTTGCCGAGACCTTGCGTAGCAGTCTCTTAACAGTCTAGCAGCAGTCTCGTAGCGACATGGCACGAAGTGATCTAACGAAAGGCACTTTAAATTTTATCGGTAAGTACTTTACTAACGAAGATAATAACAATCAAGTAACAGAATCAAATTAAATGTAGCATTTACAATTGAGCTTATTGCAGACTGTTGTTTTACTTAACAAAGTGTAGCGATACAACGCGAAACGGAGTGTTGGCAGACTATCCACTCGATGGACCGACGACCTCGTAGCGGTCGCAGGGCCGCAGGTTGCTCGATGGCCATTCCCTTGTTGTTATTTTCATTCAGTAGTAATTTATGAAAATTTAAAACTATTTATTTGTATAAAATATGTTACTCTATATGCTTAACAGTATGTTGTAAGGACATCCTCTTAAATATGTAAATATAATTGTGGCAGGATGCTCTACCATACAAGTACATATTTGTATGGTAGAGCATCCTGGCTATGGATTTAACTAATTAACTAAATTTATTATAAATGTTTATGTATTAAGTATTTTAATGCAAGAAACAAATAAACTTAATCAATTACGAATGCAAATAAAAAAATAACTTAAAATAAACTTTTCATACAAGATATAGCACTTGATCCCTCTTTGAATGTTGGTTGAATGTGTGTTTGTGTGTACATGTGTGCTTGTGTGTGTGGCGGCTGCGCTTTATAGTTTGTCTTTAAACTATACGTTTATTCCAAAAACGGAGAATCTCCCAAGTGCAGAGGGTTTTAAATCCAGTATCTTGTGCCGAAATCTTGCCTCATCAGATTGTCGGATATAAAATCTCGTTTGATCTGAAATACGTCGGCTCACGGATCTCCTGATTGAATGCGAACATAAAACGCTGACTGAAAGGACCTCCGTGGATACACCTACCTACCTGACTCATACATACGCTACCTCTCTGTAATGTACTATACGGATGAGGTGAACCTTCTAACTTTAAGCGATATGATAGTGAGTGAGCCTTCTCGCATTCTGATCAATCCAACGAAATAAACAACATCACGGTTGTACGCGATTCTCAGAAATCTATGCTTTTATACAAATTCAATGTAATTATTAACATTACCTATATTTCTAACAATTCATTTTTGGATTTCGGTTAAATTAATAATGCAAATTAAATTGGGCAGACAGAAAATAAATGCGATACAAATTCTATCTGTATTCGTAATTTTCGCCTTTTCACGACGATCGAATGGACCTTTTGAAATCTAGCTCGGAGTTGGAGTCATCCTGGGAAAGTAGGTAGGTACTATTAGTCCCACAAAATGATTATGAATGTAGTTTGGGTTATGAAGGTTCGTTTTATCTTCAAAGCTAGAACTCTGATCTAATAGGTAATGTACCTATTAGATCAGAGTTCTAGCTCTAACAAACACACGTTCATAGAGCTGTACTAAGCGTGATGATTCTCGAAACGTCCGCGTAGTTCCACGAGACAGCTCACTCGCGCGGAAAATGGTGTATCCACCCGATGAACGAAATAATTGTGTGATTAAATTCCTTTATTGCTGAAATTGCGCAGGTTTTTCATTTTACTCAATTATTTTGAAATAATTGAGTGCTTAATAATTTTATGTTCGCTTTTATTTGCGTAGTTGGAATAACTCTATAACATCTACTATGGTTTTACATCCTCGGAGGTTTATGACGGCGCTTACGGAAATTTAACTTGGTGATAGAAAACGTAATGTTGGAAGGTTTTTCGCTGCATACTGAGACATTTAGGCAAAGTGAATCTTATAAATCAATCAATATTATGATCTCTGAAAGTAGTACGAACCGGTGAGGTTGGTCCTGCTTTGAAAATAGAAATCTGGTTTAAAAAAAAACTGCCGTAGTTGGACTTGGAGCAACAAACCAAACTCGACGATGAAATATTAATGCGAAAAGAAACGCATAACATCTGCGTCACTGTTCAGAGATCCCAACCAGCGAACACTGAGCCCTCCATAAATCTCTGCGTTCGGGATAGAGTGCGGCGGTGAGAGCGGCGGGCGGAGGGCGGGGGTCTCGCAGGCTGGCCGCGTGGACCCGGATCAAATATTCATTGGATGCTCCCAGGGCCCGCGATCTCTTTTATTAGCATTTAAGAACAAGTTCCGTGATGTAAGTCGAGATGCAGCCGCCGCCCGCGCCGCCCGCCCTGGGGGCCGGGACTCGAACCCACGCCTCTGGATTCCTGAATATTGACATGGATAATTTGAATCTGTTTCGTGGTAACAACGAGATGAATTAAAGATTCCATCGCGTTTGTTTACAGTTGAACTCGTAACTTTGCGGTTTTCTTTTTGTTTGAGCCCGAAGGGTTGGGGATTGAATAAAAGATTTTTAATAAAAGTTGTGGCGAACTATCGCGAGCCGTGCGGCCGGAGCCGGCACCACACGCGCGGGGCGGACGACCGCTGCAATATACTCAAATACTATTCGATAACCAGAGATGATAGATTGCGAGTTCTATTCCTGCCGCGGGACAAAGTTAAGTACTTGTTCTAGGTCAAGGTGTTTATGTAACATTAGAGTAACCTAAAGATACCTACCCCACAACACAACCTCTGTACCCTGTATGGGTTGTGCATAATTTATGAAAACCATTTTAGTTTCCATTTCCTTCCCATACCTACATTTAGCACGTTTCACCGGCCGCCCTACCGCAAAGAGAATAACTATTTTTACAGCTTGTCAGCGAATAAAGTATATAGATTTTGAGTGTTTCGTTGTACTTTATCAGAACGAAATTGACAACTAGGCAGATCAACGATAGTGCACAATTTTTTTTTGTTATTACGTGTACCCATTCAAGCCACTCTGCTTACTTTGGGGCCAGATGAGATGACACTGTGTGAAAGCGTCCACTGTGGTATTGCTGGGTCTTTGTGAGTGAGATCTGTTGTTTTAAATGATACCCTGGATTATTTGAGAGTGCTATTACAAAGCTAAAATTGCACACTGTACGGCGTAACATAAACATTTGATCGAAATGATGTAGAACAAAGGGCACGCTCCTCGTGCGTAAGGCAAACGAGCGCGCGGGGTGCGCGGCGCGGGGTGCGGGGTGCGGGCCAACCCGGCCGCGGGAGCCACATCTACAGCTAGGCAAACACGGAGGCTAAATACGACAAGATAGAGTTTACTCACCGCTATTATCATAGCATTATACGGACTGAGCGGGAACCCCGGGCACGGGCGGGGGAGGACAGGGCGCGCTCCCGCTCAAAATGAAGCGCATTTCATTTGTTCATTCACATATTTTTTTATATGTATTAGCGATATGAAAGAGGTTCCTATAGGCTCATACTTATAGGTGCTTCATCAATGCCAGTTATACAACAGCGAACGTACCTAAGTGTCACTCTGTCTGCGTCACTTTGTATCTATTCACGACTCAATAGGAGAGCAGAACTAAATGTAATTGGGCAGAGAAATAGCTTAAGTATATTGGTGAAGGAGCGGCAAAAAGTGCTACCCAGCGCAGCAGTTTATGGCTTCTTTTTGAATATATCTTATTAAAATATAGGGATCTAGGTAAATTAGTAACACTACGTGAACTGCAGGTTTGCTCTACCGTCACAAACATGTTTATGAAGGCGCCAGGTCTATATTCTTTAAAAAGATATAAATCATTTCTGGTACTATACGAAAAAACATCTTTGTCTGGAACCCTACGAGTTGCTTATGACCAATCTTTCACTCTCATACCTTCTGTTAATTCAGGGCAGAGCTGTTTTTAAGTTGAGTTTCAAATAAAAACTCTCTAACGAACGATTATTGAATTGCGGAGGGTACCTATTACCAATACCAAGTTAAAAAATTAAGACCTGGCGTCTTCACAAACGTGTTTGTGATGATGGGCAGAACTTCCAGTTCACGTAGTGTTACTAATTTACCAATAACCATGTATATTTAATAAAGAAAATATCGACTTAATCCAAAGTAAATCAGATTATCAGAAGTTAACTATCAAACCACTACCATCCATAGAAAGTAGGTCGCAGTATGTCAGCGCCAACACGCTAAGGACGTTTTTCTCTGGAAAATAACCGGACGATCATCAGCTTTGTCAGTTAACTTTCTCGTAACACGTTCTATAAAAAACGTAACCATCCTGCAATGTTTCCGAGAAAGCTCAACAAGCGAGTGAAGTTCGGTGGAAGGTCCATTCCAGTAATCCAGCTGGCCGAGTGTTGGCGTCCAAAGCCCTCGGGCTCCTCTGACTCAGCGTTCTATTATTATTATAGGGGTGCTCTAATTCACGTTGACATTTACTGCCCGTAGCTTTGAAAGACGTTCAGGACAACTTACAAGAGTTTTATTATATAACTAGAAAATTTAATATACAACATAGTTATCATTAAATGTTTGCAATAATAGTACATTCTTTATTTATAAGTTTCCGCTCGCGGCTTCGCACGCGATGTTTGGATGGAAACGTTTAAAAAGGTTATACCCTGAGAATTGTTTTAATTATGGGATAAAAACGTAACTTATGTTTGATTTCAGGTGTATAGCTACATGTGTGCAAAATTGCATCCCGATCCGTTTAGTAGTTTTTGCGTGAAGAAGTAGCAAACATCTACCCATCCGTTTAAACTTTCATTTATAATATTAGTGTCACTGAAGCTGTGGTAGTTATTATTCTATCATCATGATTTTGTGTTTTTAGCTTTATACGTTTATGCGTAATGTCTCCGAATAAAAGAAATGAATTGGACTGATAAATCGATGACCCCGTATTAAATGATCACCAGGACTCGGCACTTGCGTAAACATCATTACCTGCCACAGTTCTAACGATAACGCTACAGCGGATTCGCGAAAACGCACAAACTCTTCAAGTAAGCACTTAATGTCTACTTTTCTAATCTTTGTTCGTTTTGAATCCATTCCGGAGCCCGCGAGGAACAAAGGAGAACAAACTTGTATTTCAATCCGAGGTTCGTTAAGTCGCTGGGACCCCCTCACTCCTGCAGCTGGGGCGTACCTGAGCCGATGTTTATTCAGCTAACTCCATTTATTAACATTTCGTCTCCTTTCTTTTCTGATTTCTTACTTTACCCCGTCCACGATCTTATTTTCCGTTTGGTTCATTCACTATGAAGTTCCCTAATTGCTAATGGTGAGTGAACGAAGACTTTAAAAGAAAATTGAAGCGAACAAAATCAATAACATTTTGTTTCTTGTTCGATAATAAATATTTATAAAGCTGTTTATGTATAAAATTTGACTTGTCTAAGTGCTTTTTTGTAAGCCTAAAGAAATAAAGTTATTGACTTTTGACTTAATGACAGAATAAATATTACGTAGACACAATTCCTTTTCACAAATAGAAATGTGAACCAAAAAATAGAAAGTTTAGATATGTATCAATCCAAAAAAGGAAGTCACAAACTTTTGTAGATGATCCTTCCATGAAAAAGCATTCAAAAAAAAATTCAATAACTTTATTTCTTTAGGCTTACAAAATAAGCACTTAGACAAGTCAAATTTTATATATAAACAGTTTTATAGATTTTCAAATAAGAAACAAAATGTCAATTGTCAAATGTCATTGAAAATAGAATAAAATTTCATTACTGTGGTAACCAAATTTAGTTACTGTTGTAATTTTTAACCACAGTAACCAGAAAGGTCATACTTTTTATCCCGGAAAACGCTTGTTATGCCGATGGTCGAGTAGCAAATAAAACAACATAAATAATACTTTTTTTATTTTATTGAATATTCTGATACTAAAATAAAGGCATTTTCACGCCTGAGTATGTCTACATAAAGCATTACGAAATGTTCAGCACATATACCAAAATCCATTACAACTTCTTCTAATGTAATCGGTAAATCATTAGGTAGTTTGACTGACGGATAGTCACTAGGTATGACTATTGGTACAGAAAATAAGAGCGTCAAATGACATAATATAATTCTTCTCTACCAATGAAGGTTGCTCTACCGAGAGCACACAATGTCAAGATTCTAGTAATGAGTGAATAAGTTCCTTCTCGGAGAGCGCAGTGGACTACCTGTTTCCCGGGTAGTGTCGCTGCGCGGCACGCAGTCTGTCGAGTTCCCGTGACGTCACGCCACGTCCTCCCTGCGCCATGCGGACGGTAGTTAGATCGCGGTGAACCCTGACTGATGACCTGCTAAGTTTATCTGGTCTTAGCCCTCTAGCACGGACAGCATATACAAGCTTTCGTCTAGGCTACAATACAGAAAATTTCTTATATATTGTGTGAAATTAATTCCTTATATTTTACAGGTAAGATGACAATTTGATGTAATTTTGCAATAGTCTGGAGTTATCTCAATTGTTCCAATTATAAATACTAGTTGTAATTTGTTTCTTTTATTTGATAGTAGCAGACAAAGCCTTGCCATTCCCTCTTCAGAGGGAGATCACAAAACTGATCAAGTAAACCTCTCAAGTAGAAAGACAAGAACGCAAGTTTGATAGCAATGTAAGGCATGTATACTCGTACAGATCGTTTCTGTATTTTTCCGACATTCAGCAAGGCTTCCGTTGCCGAAACGAAAGCAAATAGAGTGTGATACTGATATTTTATACGGTTCAAGTGTTGATAGGTGTACGTACGTACGTACGCGTATTTGTATATTAATGGAGCTAGTGGATGGCTTAGGGCTCTAAATCTATAAGAACATTGTTGGCTGAACCATACCTATTGAAGATAATCAACACTTTTACATTGTTCCGAGGCTGGGTCAGAAATTAACATGCATATCGCTTGAGCTGGAAATATTTAATGATATGCAGGGTATTATTTCATCTCAACAAATTTGACAGCATTGAACTCTGCACTAGTTCAATGCTGTCTTTGTTGATCTGTTACGCTGTCCCCAGAACAGTACATATTAGAGAAGTGCGTGCCGGCTACTTATTTGCACTCAATACGCGCCGCACTAACTCAGGACCGCGTAGGTACACCAATTAGAATAATGGTAGAGTTGTATAACTAATATTTCCTATATATTTTTATGCAGGGTGAGTCAATTTAAAAAGCTTGTTGAGGCAGTTTGCCCAACAGTAAAGTTAAAGTTAGCTATAGTGAGCTGAGTAGAAGCTTAGGGTTGCTCCCCTAAAGCTTCGAGCTGATGAGAGGTTGATCTCCGTATAGGAGAATAATACAACCAAGCTTGTTGACTGACTGTAAGTAAGAAAGTAAGTGTTTATTGAAGCGTGATTTAGAACTAAGTAAATTACAAGATCACGTAGAAACGTGCTATTAATATATTCCGCATTCCTCTAGCTAGCCAAATCTGTACGGCTCGTACATCTAAGTAACTTACAAGATCACGTAGAAGTCTAGCTAGCTAAATCTGTACGGCTCGTACATCTTGCCAACCAAAGAAAGAAAGGAAAGCGGCTAAGTTAAACCTAGTTCAAGAAGCTAAACGTGGTTATGACAAGTTAAAGCTATGATGTGTATACTCGTATAAGTTAAACAAGTAAAGTTATAACACAATTTAAACACAGAAGTGAGTTAAAGGTTCTTAAATTATACAATCTTAAAGTGACTACCTAAATAATACAACATTTAGTAACAAGTAAAGCTATGACACAATTTAAACACAGAAGTGAGTTAAAGGTTCTTAAATTATACAATCTTAAAGTGAATAAATAATACAACATTTAGGATAGACTTAATTCTAATATTGTCCGTGTCCATGTTCACTTTCATTGATACCGCACAAGCTACACTGTATTGTCTTCGGTGGGCGAGACTACCTCACCGTAGGATTCACAAGGGATCTTAACCCTATACTCCGACCGCGGGGGTTTAGGAGGCACGGCGCCTATATTCGCACTAGCGTTCACTATTTCACTAGACTGACGCTGAAGGTCGCTGGCGAAGGGGAAGGCGGCAGCGTGGGCACGTGCGAGGGCACGCGCGCTTTCGTAGCTCACCGGGGCTCCCCGCCCAGGAGAAGCTGCTGGAACGGGAATCTTCCTGCGTCTCTTAGCTCGAAGTGCTGCTGCCACGATGACTCCTACCCCAAGTACGACGAGCATGCCATACATAATGGAGTACTGGTGTACATCGTGGATGCTGAAGTCGGAGTTTGATTGTTGCTTCAGATCGTTAATTTCCTTCATTATTTGCTGGTAGATCTGCGCGTGACTCTCCGTAGTGTAGTTGTAGCTGCTATTCCCAGAAGTCTTTAGAACGCTATTCAAAACAGATACCTCTGGGGCTTCTATCGACGGCTGTGTGCTAACTTTACGCAAAAAATTATTGTGACCGTGAATGGTAAAGTGATCCCCCTTGACGGTGCAACCCTGACCTATGTCAAGAAGGCCATTGCCCGATAAGGTGTTCACACTAACATCAGCTGTGCAATATGTGCGGATGTTGCATTTATCGCAACACGAGTACATCCACTTGTTCGGCCCGTGTAATTTGACCCATCTATTTACACACGGTAGTCGTTCGTAGGTACAAGCTGATTGACTACTAGCTTCTAATAAAGTTATCATGCAGATATTTTGTTGTATATTTAAGTTATACGTAGGTTTATCGAGGGAACATAGTATTCTTTCTTCCGACGCGTGAAGGCAGTCTTGCAAATCGTAATCTGTTAGAAATATTACTGCGTCCTTTTGCAAGTTGAAGGCGAGATATGGATAGGTAGGTATGGTAAGGTAAGAAACTCCGTCTTTATTCTGTGGTAAGCTTATAATTTTATCAACCTCGTATATTTCGCTGGTGACGAGTGGAATGTTAATTTCAATTATTAGGTATTGTTGGTACATCTTGGCGAATACCTTTAGAAGTTTGTACAAGTCCTTTATGTTACCTTTATCTGTCGGTAGTTTCAAATCACCATGTAACTGACTTGCGATGAAGTTTACCTGTTCTTCTAACTGCTCACTGGAAATAAGATGAGTGTCGATGCGTCCATGCCTTATGTCTGTCACGGTGTCCACGAGGGCATTCTGGATGCGTCTCAGGTTTTCTAGTACGATGCTGGTCGTTAAAGCTGAGGACGTTATGTACAGACCCTTATCGACGTCCGATTGTAGTTGATTCATACTGGCAGTAAAGCTGAATAAATGTTCGTTTAGTTCTGAAAACCGCTTGTTCATAATCTGCTCGTTACGTTGCAATATATTCGCTTCAGCTTCCATGACCACCGTCTGATTTTTTATAAGCTTTCTCAGATGGTTTTCACTACTAGAGATTTTCTCTATGTCTTTGGCGTATTTCTGCGCAAAATCATCATCCAATACGCCGAAAAGATAATTCGCAACGCTTCCTATGCCGTTTACCAAACCTCTTGTCTGTCGTTTGTTGCTAGGATTTTGTAAAAGTTTGTTGTTGTGCTCGATTTCGGACATTTCGTGAACTAGCTGGTCCGTTATCTGCTGATATTTAGAATTCCTTGTAGCTTTTTTAAGGTGCCTCACGTAAAACTCTAAGTGATTTATGGCTTGCCAATAGCCTGTAAGATTATAGTAAACCACCAGCTTCCACTCATCCCTGACATACTGCAGGGTTGATATTTTATCGAAGTAAAGTGCGGTTGAGTTTAATGCGGTAGATCTTATATACGAGCTGCTTTGCTTTGTTGGAGCTATCATCATCGCCATCAATAAGAGCGCTAACGAAAGGTAATTCTTAAAAGGTTTACGCTTAACCTTTCCACGAGATGTTTGCGGAGCCGATGGAGATGAGTTGCCGGGAATTGGAGGTTGCGAAGCTGTTAGCTGATCGGAAGTGTGACTTAAAATCCAATATCTTTCCCTTATGTAAGATAGGGTAAGTCTTGGCCCGCCGTGTAGAGTAACAGCATGCGCTTGATTTATAATCAAGTCACTAAACCGGCTGTGGTTAGACACAATCACTGGATGTTTGGCTGAGCTGCTTACTATAGCGCGACTAAGACGACCACCCACCCTTAAAATCCCGTCTTTATCTAAAAAGGGATAAAGGTTAGCTATTTTGCTGTTAGGTGGAACGTAACCTTTAGTCTTAACAACTTCTAAATCGTTTGCAAAGTATTTCTCTTGCTCGTGCTTAGAGATTAATTCGTGCGCTTTGTTTACTTCCGCGGTAGACAAAAATGTAGCACGTTCCGTATTTTGCCGACGCATCACTGTTATAAAACGTACCACCCACGCTACTATTTTCACTACGCGCGTGACAGAGCTGTTTCGTAATAGCAGGTCATCTATAAATGATGACTTAGGTTTAAGTAAAGCTGAGGTTACCTTGTTTCTTTTAGTTTCGATATTCGGTGGTTCGTAAGTTTTGTTGTGTAAGTTGCTAGCATTAAAGTTTGCCAACCACTCTGGTCCAGTCCACCAGAGGGAAGTATTCTGGAGCTTTGCAACTGAAAGCCCTCTAGTAGCACAGTCTGCGCTGTTATCCTCAGATCGGACATGGTTCCAGTTCGATGCCGGTATTATTTCCGTAATCTGCTGAACACGGTTAGCAACGAACTGTTTCCATCGAGCTAAATCGCCATGGAGCCAACCCAAGACTACCATGGAGTCGGTCCAAGCATAAGTAACAAAGTCGCTATTAGGTAACGATGCTTTTATTACTTTTATAAGCTGAGCTAAAAGTACAGAACCACATAATTCGAGACAAGGTAATGAAATTTTCCTTTTCATAGGTGCTAGTTTAGTCTTAGCTGCGACCAGAGTTTGTGTGCACTCGCCCTTATCATCGCACGCGACTAAGTACACAACACAAGCGTAAGCCTTTTCTGAGGCATCGCTGAAGCCGTGAAGCTGAAAAGCCCTTTGTGTATTCCCGAGATACCTAGGAATCTCAAAGTGACTTAAGTTTTGAAGATCGTTACGTAGCTGTACCCATTCTCTTTGGGTTTTTTCCGGGATAGGGTCATCCCAACCTATGCCGGATGCCCATGTTTCCTGGAAAATAAGCTTAGCTCGAATAGTCAACGCTGATAGCCACCCCAAAGGATCATATATCCTGGAGATCTCCGAAAGGAGCTGACGTTTCGTCCTGACATTCTCTGCCTGTTCTAGTTTGTATGTAAATTTAAATGAATCAGATGAGGGTGTCCACCTAAGTCCCAACGTTTTGCGAGATTCGTGGCTCACAAAATCGAAAGGTTTGTCAAGCTGCTCAGTGGACAAGCTAGCTAAAAGCTGAGGGTCGTTAGCTGACCACTTGCGCAAATTCATCCCTGCGCCTCTGAGCATCTCTATTAGCTGACGCTGAAGCTCTCTTGTAGTTTCAATAGAGTTTTCACCGCTGAGTAAATCATCCATATAAAAATGGTTTTCTACTGCTTTGGCTGCAAGAGGATACTTAGAGGCATCGTCTTTAGCTAGTTGACGCAGGGTGCGCATAGCTAAGTAAGGAGATGCTTTAATCCCGAACGGGATAGTAGTTAGAAAGTATTCCTGAAGGATATCACTCGAAGACTCTCTCCAGACAATACCTTGAAGATGCTGATCGCTCTCTCTGACCATAACCTGGAGAAACATTTTCTCTATGTCTGCAGTTACGACGTATTTATACTGCCTCCAGTTTAAGATCAGAGTTGGTAAGTTCTGTTGTAAGTTCGGACCACACTCCATGACGTCATTAAGACTAAGTCCGGAACTGGATTTAGCTGAACCATTGAACACCACCCTCATCCGCGTCGTACTGGACTCAGGTCTAAGTACTCCGTGATGCGGCATATGATATGAGATGTGGTCTCCTTGGCTGGCTGGACGCATGTGACCTTGTCGAAGGTACTCGCGCATAAACTGCTTATAGCTATCAGAGTATGCTTCGTTCTTTGCCATCTTACTCTCTAGCTGTTTGAATTGAGCTATAGCTTTTGCTTTAGTCGACCCTAGTTTTTCTAAGGAATTATCTTTCACTGGTAGGGCTACCTCGTACCTACCGTCTGAACGTCGCTTAGTAGTAGCTTGATAATGCTCCTCGCAGTACTGCTCCTCTCTAGTCAGGGCAGACGACGAGTTGGGCATTTCTTCCATCTCCCAATATCTAGCTATTTCCTCTAGATTATTAACAACTATACTACAGTTAAATCTCTTCACGTTACCAGATAAAACCCAGCCTAGTTTAGTGTGCTGAGCTATGGGTGCATTGCAAGTACCTTTTACTAGACCGCTCATTATAATTTCCGAGTAAATACTGGCATCTAGCAAAAGATCGATTGGCTTGGATACATTATACTCGGGGTCCGCCAGCTTTAAATGTTGAATGTGAGGCCACGACTGTCTAGTGAACGACACGTGAGGCAAGTCACTTATAACCCGAGGAATTATGCAAGCTTCAGTATTAAAGCTGTAGTCATTGTGAATAGATTTGCATTCCAGGGAAATAAGTTGCTTACTTTTCCTAGATACAATACCTACACCCGATACGGAAGCGCTAAACGGTTGTCGCGGCAACCCTAAAAGCTGTGCGGCATTTTCCGATATAAGTGCGATCTGTGAGCCTTGGTCTAACAAAGCCCTTAAAGTTATGTAGTTACCATCTATCGCTTTAATCCTAACTAGGACAGTCGCTAATAAAACCTCCTCGTCATCAGCAGATACGTGATTTGCTGCATGGGGCTTGTTATTAGACGACCTTGCTGATGAAGATGAACTCGTTTGCCCATCGACGGAGCGCGTGGCCTTGACACTGAGTGACATGCATGAATTATGCAACTGAGTGTGATGTTCGCCGTCGCATTCCTTGCACCGTTTAAATGAGACACATTTATTATTAGTATGTTTAAAAAGACAGTTTCGGCATAGCTGAAGTTTCGCAACGATCCCTAGTTTCTCATCCGCGGACATCTTGAGGAATTGTTGGCAACGAAACAGTTCGTGACCGTTTGAGCAAAGCGGGCACGCGCGATGTACGATTGTAGAAGCTGATTGATGCTTAGATGATAGCTTATTATAATTGTTATTAAATTTAGTATGATTATAAGATTGTTGTGGAGCTGGTTTTGCTGTAGCTGAGGAGTTATTCTCCTTTTTAAAAATTGGTTCTAAAGCTATGAATTTAGATTCAAGGAAAGACATTAATTCGTTCAATGAAGGCAACTCTCTCGGAGCTTTACGTGACTCCTTATCATATGTTGAGGCAGTTTGCCCAACAGTAAAGTTAAAGTTAGCTATAGTGAGCTGAGTAGAAGCTTAGGGTTGCTCCCCTAAAGCTTCGAGCTGATGAGAGGTTGATCTCCGTATAGGAGAATAATACAACCAAGCTTGTTGACTGACTGTAAGTAAGAAAGTAAGTGTTTATTGAAGCGTGATTTAGAACTAAGTAAATTACAAGATCACGTAGAAACGTGCTATTAATATATTCCGCATTCCTCTAGCTAGCCAAATCTGTACGGCTCGTACATCTAAGTAACTTACAAGATCACGTAGAAGTCTAGCTAGCTAAATCTGTACGGCTCGTACAAAGCTCATCTTACACAAACTATATTGTAGCAGTTTAAATTTAAAGTCTTAATTCATTGTATATTTGCTTTTTCTTTTTCAAACACAACCTAATAATCTAACTAATCAAGCTATTAAGATTTGATCTATAAGTCAAGGTTTGTCTTGTTTGTTAGCTAGTTTACTTTAGCGGAACATTTTTATAACTATCCCATATCTGTGAATTGCGTCGTGGGCTTCATTATTATTTAAGATGAACATATATGTGTATCGATAGTTATAAAACTATATGTACTTTTTGTAGCCGTTAGCACTTCCTAAATAAATAAATCTCCCACTCAGCCTATGAATATCGTAAGTGCCGACTAGCCATGAGGAAATTCGGTGACTGCAGGAATGCAGCGCCTGCAGCGCCGACAGATGTGCCTTCAGGCTAACGGACAATCCCGGAGGAAGAGCAGCAGTTTCCTTCTGAGTATTTCACCTACACGGAATCACCAACCCGCCCGCCAAGCATGCTGATGTGAGCAAACCACATATTGGGAGACCATCCACTTGATGACCGCTGACATCGTAGCAGTCGGAGGGAGTCGATGAATGGAGGTGGGTTAGATCCGCTATTTGTGGTGTCGTATAAGGTAGGCATATGACCGACAGTGTATGGGCTAATATAATGATGACAACTATGACAAGGACATGTTTTACACCTTTACATAATCTTCGGATACCATCTTGGTGCTTCAAGGTACCAGTAGAGCTCACGTAGCTACATTATTCAGTTTATGATGGTGCCCCGTCACCGTCCGTCGTAACCCGCGTCGTAAACGTCCTAAGTAGATACACGCGTAAGGAAGTGCTGACGCGGCTGATGTTATATTTTATTGTGATTGGCCTCCGCCTCCATCGTAATTAAAACATTTGTAAGTATAATATGTTGAATAATGTCGTACCCACCATGGTGTTTGTTATGTGCGCGACGATATAAGTTTCCGGCTCTTTTTGATTGAGAAGGGTTTATTGTAGATGTCCTTTGATATAAGTTTGAAGGGTTGCCGCAGGTTATACGCTGGCAGGTTGTGTCTAGGTCAGGTCAAGGTACGTCATGGCTGAAAAAAACGAACAAATATTAAAATTAATGAATAAAATATCAACTATTATATGTACGAAAAGCGAATGCGAATGAGATATGTGGTAAGTATATGTGAAAATAGTGCAAGCTGTTAATTTTATAGATTGGTGTTCATTACGGATGTATGCGGTTTAACTACATAGCTTGTTGTGTTGGAAGAACGTCAGATTGAATGAATGAATGAACACTTTATTGTACAATAAAAATAAACAAAATACAGTACAAAAGGCGGCCTTATCGCTGAGAGCGATTTCTCCCAGGCAACCTTGGGATGGAAAAAAAATACAAGAAAAGTTGGTTGATAGTGCAAACGTAACTACATAATAAAAAAAAAAAAAAAGTTGCATATTTATAATACAAAACTACCTTATTATCTACTAACTAATTGAAGTTGATTAGAGGTACCTACGTCCAGAAATGCATTCCAACTGAAAAACCTATTTCACTTCTCTTGCTCAAATAGTTCAACTTCATCTAAAATGTAATACAATGCCTCAGTTCTAGTATTCTTTCTTTTTATTTTGTTTGAAATTATTAGCCAGTAGGTACAAGTTATTTGTCCTCTCACATAGTGACTCGACATTTGGTTTTTGATCCACAAAGATCATACATTTTTTTATGGAACTGAAAGTTTCTTGTTGTTGATTGTTTGATGTATAGAAAAGGTAATTTTACCTCCATGGTAGAATGCCTAATTTGGTGAACCTCCATGGTAGAATGCGTAATTTGGTGAACCTCCATGGTAGAATGCGTAATTTGGTGAGGCGGTTTACTACAAATGGAATTGAAGGTGAACGTGGCTTACTTTAATTTATTGAGAATGTTATCTTATCAAGCTAAACTCAGGACAATAATATGCAAATGGAACAGAGTTGCCAAGAAATAATTAATATGAATTTGTTGTGGTCGTAAAATTATATTCAAAGACATACGACAAACTCGTGAAAAGAAGTGAAAAACGTAACAACCTCCTAATAATCTGCTAGTAAAAAAGAGGCAAGGCTCGCTATCTTAACATTTACCTACTATGTTTTGTGGTAGTTATTGACTTTTATATTTCGACACAGTTGCCTAAAGAGCAGAATTGGTAAACATCCCGTTATGGGCTTTTAGCGATCCCACCATGATAGTTTCAAGAAAAGATAAGTAGGTACTTTCTTTGAGAAACAACTGTAGTCGTACCTTCATTGATATGGGCGCTTGATCTGAATGTTTGCGTTCGCACAAATGGGATCCCGCCGCGCGCCGCCGCCGCCGCCGCCGCCGCGCCGCAGCGCCGAACGAACGCCAGAAATTGAACAAGTTTAGATTGCCTTATGAAATTATAAGTTAGCGTGCGCCGTTCGTAATCTCATGTTTAAACATTGTTCTATTTTACAACCCGAAAAAGTTATCGTCTGAAGACAAGCACCCATCGGAGCAACGGCGAGGCACGAAATGTCTTGATCGTCTATTAAGTACTCTAGTCAAAATAGGTAGGTAGATATGTAGGTGCCAACACATTTTTGAACGAAGTTGTAATGGACATCCATAATCTTAGGTAACTATGAACGGAACTAACTATAACTGAGCCGAAGGTGTCCATTATCAGTAAAATAGTTTCGTGTAACTTTTCTTAACGTTTCTTAAAACCTTACTGTTAATCTAACTAAAGACAATCGCCTTGTCCACAACCAAATGTAGGCAAGTTAAGCTTACAAAATTGACTTTTAAATGATAATCAATATCACGCAGCAATTTGTCTTATGTTTCCTTAGAATATTGTTTTCTGCGTTGTTTGTTACTGTATTACTCGCAGTAGCATGGGTAGACTATGTTAATAATATTTGATTTCCCGCGAAACAGGCCCAGCCTGTTCATAGCTAATCATTATAATATTACTCACCACCGATCTCACGTCTCCGAGAAACAAAAAAAAACTTACTACACTAGGAAATTAAAAAAATGTGCGTAGAATAATGAAATAAATTGTAAACTAAGCGCTTTTGCATTTCGTAATTCGCTTAAATGGCCTTTTGTTCGAAGCAAAGTAAACATAAAGCCAAGGGATGAACTGGATGAATCTCCGAACTCTTTCTCTCGGGACGGTTCGACTTACTCAACTTCTTTTCATCCCCTCGATAAATGTTTTATTGCTTGTCCTTCAATTTATTTACGTACTTTAAACTTCCAATTGCGAATGGTAGTCTTACACTGAAAAATTCAAGTTGAAAAGTAGTCGAATCAATAAAGCTTATAGTGCAGGAGCTGGCGGTGACACATTGTTCAGGAACACGGGACACGTGGTGCAAGGACAAAACTAAATGGAATGTTGTACAGTTGTCTTTGTGAAGACGCGGTACCTAGGTACCAGCTGTTCCTCACAATGTTGCACCGATAACAGTCATTGTTCTGTTCTGTGAGGGATTTCACTTTTATCATCGCCATTCCCACGACTGAGTTACGTTTACCTCATTTATGAACGAAATGAAAGACGGACGAATAAGAGATCTTAAAGTTAATATGTGTGAGGTTCCACAGGAACCTCGTTAAGCGCAAACATTCTTATCGTATGTTTCAATCGCAAATTTTATTTTGGTTTCTTTTTCACCAAGGTGGTCAACCCGGAACTTTTAAACCAGGACCACTAATGGTGACTAGTGTCCTTTGTCTATTGTCCGTCCAGCTACTGGTACGTCGTGGTACGCTAGTCGCGGCCGCCTGGTCCGCAAGTCCAGGCGAGTTATCGGAGCAAGGAAGGGGATTCAACAAAGTTTGCTGACAACATATTGGTCACGTTGCTCGTGCCAGCTTCTAGATTAGAACGTATATGTTCCACTCCCAGTAGGTGGGGTAACACATACTGAACTGTGTGTCTACAAATGGATACGTTATTTATTTAGTTGCATAAATAAGCAGTTGAAAGTAAATGCGAAAATATCGAGAAAATGAGACGCGTGAAATTGAAATCGAAACTGATCGAAACCGAGTTGATATTCGATATCGCTCACAGTACCCAATTTAATTACTTAGGTACCTACCAAATTTCTTACAAAAATATTACTATCTTATGCTCGGGTATTATCAGTGTAAAACAAAAAAAATAATGATTATCGTTATAAAATATTTATCATCGTAAAAAAAGTGTTGATCTAATAATAATTTTATCCAAGCACTTGTTGAATATTAAGGCACTTGTTCTATTTACTCTGATCTGAACAAAGGGTTTCACGTTCGCTCCGAGCCCGAGCGAGCGCAAACAGCGCGCACAAACAAACTGTGATTCATTTGATACCTTTGGAGCTGCGATCCGCAAACACAGCCCGTGTCGGGAATCGAACCTGCGACACGCGCTCAACCATACAGAGGAACTATACGAAATAGTTCTAGCGAGGATTAACATCACTACGGTTATTTATGTACACATGGTCCGATATATGAAAATATGACGCAGTTTCTTTTCCGGTTGAACCATTCAAAATGAAAAACAATAGTTATTTGTTATACAAGAGTGCAAAGTTGCTTTTTAACTGCGTGCTCAATTTTGATGACCGAGCAACCAATTAGAATCCTGAGCGTCAGCAAAGGAATCATTAGAGCACGAGGTATACAATCTTTGCACTCGAACTTTTCATCCCACCTCAGCGAGGAAAGAGCAAAAATACTTTTTCGAAATGGGGGATGAAAAAGTAACTGATAAAAACACTTACCAATTAAAATCATTAAATGAAAAAGTAATTGATAAAATTTATTTTCATCCATGATCCCTTTATCAAGTACCTAGCTAGTGTTTAGCTTAAGTTACTAGTTCTGTAGTTGACTGAGTAGGGAGGTATTGGCAGTATGGGGAGCGATAGCTGCCGCCGAACTATTCAATATTTTGTCTTTGCAAATATGCTCATACCAAATTAAAACTAGTTCGTTGGTATGATGATGAACATTGCGCAATGCAGCGGTGGTGCTGGCTGGGAACTCTCCCCATCATATAATTACAATCTCATTGATTGCGGCCGCGAACAGAGAGCTCAGAGCTAACCACACCTCCCACCTCCACCTGTCTACAACAGGTCCTCGTGCACCTCATTAGCCGGAGACCACATCACTGCTATTTCAAACAGAATAATTATGTTATGTATCTGCGGTACGTTATTATACCTACTTAAAGGCTTTTGATTCACCATTGTTATTATTTCCATTTGCACAAATAAGTAATCAAATAAAGGAAATAATAATTACTGCAGCAATTCATTACGGATGTAAGCGGGTTAACTACGTACCTTATTTGTGTTGGAAGAACACCAACGTTTCATCCCTTAACGAGGGACTTCTTCAGGGTGAGCTTCCAACGCAAATAAGGTTCGTAGCTAACCCGCTTACATCCGTAATGAATTCGTCAAACTACGATAGTTTTAATAGTAAAAAAAAACTGCAGCAATTAATACAAAATAATAAACAGCATAAGCTAAAACCTAAAACACATGAAATGGTTCATTTTGAACATAATTCACTGAGCTAATTTCAATGGTGTTTTTCGTCGGCTTCCTCACTAGCCTGAGCCTGTATCGAGGAAGACAGAATAAGTACATTTAACCATCTCATGCAGCCTAAGCACTGTTGGATGTAGAGGGTGACCATTTACAATCAATAAAAATTGCAGTTTATATACCTAGCTGGCTAATAAATATACTATGCTGGACTATCCACGCAGCATCACCTGGCCCCAAGCTAAGCAAACCTTGTGTTATGGGTAATAGATTACTGATAAAATTACCTGAACAATATACATATAAATTAGATAGATGTTTTGTTATGATAAACATAAAATACTCAGAACACCCAGGAAACTCGATAAAACATTTGTCCCAAGGAGGGAATCGAACCTGCAACCTCCTGCATCGCAGTCGCACCTTCGCCCGCCGCGCCACATCCGGTCGTCGAATCTGCAAGTGTAAGTTTACACGCATTTCTATGAACATTGTGTATTTCATATAATTGTAAATGCTAGTTTTAGCTATGAGTTGTCGTTTTCTGAAAGCTAGTAAGTTGGATATTTACAGCTGGTTTTAAAACTATAAATGATAGAAGCTCAGTAGAATCCTTTTCTGATTGAATAAATTCCAAGCTGTAAGAAACGATCCTAGAATCTTCTCTCTCTGGCTTTTGGAAGGACGAGTTAATATTGAATTGTGTTAAGCCAGCAGAGCACACGTTGCGTCCGACGAGTTTCTTTGAAATTGTGTCAAATAATATTCTTCGAACCGCTGGAATCCTTGAAGAGAGGATTCTCAAAGCATAATTGGAGCTGATTCCGAGAAGTAAAAGCGGAGATGCGCTTTCGCTGGCTGCTACTGGCCACTGCCTGGAACCACGAAATAGTTTTACATTTCGCGGAGAGTTTGGCTTTTGTGAACTTCCGTTTGCAGTCAAATATTAGAATTCTGGTTCGTTATTTAGCTCATAGCTGAGTTGGATCGCTTAATGTTTCCATAGATGTCAATAGAGATTTTTCTGACTCTATAATACAACCTTTATATGGATAACAATACACTTGTAAATACTTTTCAATGTTGATATTATTGAAGAGTACATTACAAGCGTTTGCCTTATATTATCTCCTATCGGATATCCAAAGTTACACTACAAACTCGTATTAGTTCCGCCCTAGCTCTACAGGTCGTTTATAATAACTGCCCGCCGCCGGCCACTACTCCTACATTTATTCAGCGCCCGTGTACGAAGTTAAAAAACTTGCGCTGCGCCAGAACAACAGCTTAATGGTATAAAAACTTTGCGCCATTCTGCTAATTAACCAAAATAAACTTTGCGAATAAAAAAGAAAACATTCAACAAAATAACTCAGCTCGGGCCGTTTGGCGGTTTGGATAACACGTAGATAAAGGGATGCGAACCGACGAGCCGCAATCAAGCGTGCTCGCCGCGGCCGACGAGCGACATTTATAAACAAAACATTCACACCTGAGAGGAACCACAATGCCTCATCTTGTACGCCCCGACACCGCAGCCTCCGCCCGCCACAGTGGAATTACGACGTCAAACGTCGACTTTGAGCCGTTAAAGGAGCCAGCTTGGACTGTGCTGATCGCAACTTATCAGATCTCCTTTGAGTTCTGACTTATGATGATAACTTGGCGTTCTCAAAGCTGAAACTGGTATAGCTTACCACAGGGACTTAAACGCGAGAAACCATTTTTCAGGTAAATTATATTCGAAGTCATTGGTTGTCGTTCTGTTCGCCGCCCACGGCTGGCTCGGGCTCGCGCTTCCTGGGCATTCATTAAAGGAAACGAGCCTAATTTCAGGTTACGCCTTTCAGTATAATTGAAATAAATGCCAAGTTTTAATCAGAGATCCGCCGGAGCCGCGCCGCGCTAATTTGAGGGATGACTCGCGGAATTGTTTGACTACCCGCGAATTAAAGCAACCACACGAATTCATAACCTTTTATCATCTGCGCTACTTCAAAAACCTGCAGAATAAACCGAAGCATACAATATCGTAACTGAAAATAGCTAGAAAGGCCTTGTTCATGAAAACGTCTAACTCGATGGAACCAATCATGGTGTCGTACAAAGGCCTTTGCAAAACCTAAAATAATAGCGAGCGGCATTCAGCGAACGCCGACACCCTTTTCAGTGTTTGGCATAACAAGTGACCCCGAACACTGCCCGTGGTCCGTTCGCACGGGGTCAGTTAACACTGCTTTATATACTAGAAAGCTGTAGGGAATTAGCGTGACCTATGAAGAGTAACTATTGTTCGATGGTTTACGCTGATTAAGTACGTCTACTTGATGTGTTGGTGTTATTTGCAGTGAGCTAGATATATAGCGTTCACAAACAGTGATAAATTGAATTGATTTGACGTCTTGGTATTTTATTCACTTTTCTTATTGGGGATCTGTTTTATAGGAGAAAAAGTAGCCTATGTTTGATTCCAGACATAAAGGCGACATCTATGCCAAATTTCTCCCAACCCGTTCAGTAGTTATGGCGTGAGGAAGTAACAAACATCCGTCCATCTAAACATCCACACTTTCGCATTCAAATATTTCAGTGAGTTCTATTGTTTTGATTGTAAACATGCTCCACTGGTTTACTGGCTCACTGACTCTAACCAACGCGCCTCGAGCGGCGGGTTGCAGTGAATCGGAAACAAAGCACTTATGTGTTTATTATTCGAGTGCTTATTTATAGGCAACTCGTTAGGGCGCCGCGCCCCCTTGTAACTATTAGCGAGCATAATGGAACAACAGCTGAGAGGTTGGGAAACGCTGCTTCGTGCTTTTGTTCCAGTTGAGGTTGTATGGCTTCTGCAACAAAATACCAAGAGTTGCTAAAACATCAGTAGGCACAGGTATAATGAAAAAAACTTTTTTTTTCTCTACACAACCGGCATATTGACGAAATGTTATTTAAATTCGATTAATAATATGATTCAACTTCTCGAAGTCGGCTCTTCTCTAAAATGAACTCACGAGCACTAAGTTAATTATCATGTTTTGCTCTTGCAAAAACAAAAACAATGAAGTAAGTAGGTACATAAGGTATTTTGAGTAATTTGTGAGTTATTGATTTCTTGATCCCTTGTATTGTTTGTTGGCTTCTCCGATGCGATACCGAGTTCGATAACAAGGATTACCTTCCTGTGGCATATTCACTCAAATGTACCTGATTTATTCAGTAATCTGGATTTGCGCAGTCAGTCAGCACAAAGCAGATCACGGGAAGCGCGCGATCATCAGCTCGGCTCGAGTTATCGTGGCATTTAGTAATACCTACATCTACTTCACCTCGTTCGTACGAATGGATGGTTCTTACATACAGGGTTACTGGTAACTCATCGACCCTGCGTGAACTGCAAGTCCTGCCCACGTCTTCACGAACGCGTTCGAGAAGACGTCTGGTGTTCATTCTTATGGAGAACTAATGATAATAAGAAATTAAATAAGTTTCAAAAAAATTAAATTTTGGCAGGAGTCGAACCTGCGCCCCACCCTCACTCCGGGTGTGGTAGAGATTATCCATAGTGCGAGGACTTACGCACTATAATACAAAACCTTAACTAATCATATTATATGTACCCCTCGATAATGTCCATTCAATATACGTTTATTTGAGGGACTTTATTTGAAAATAAACTTTAAAACGGTTGTGCCCTGAAATACGGTGGATGTGTGAATTTGAATGCGAGTTGGAGATCGGTCTATAGTAATTCATGGGGTTCCGGACAAACGTATTTATTTATTTTGTATGGGTGATTGACATACATACCTATATCAAGACATTTTTTGAATTAGGGGTTTTCAAGATCATTATCGTGATGACGGGTAGAACCTGCTGATCACTCAGTATCAGTGAATTACCACTTACCCTGTATAAACTTAGCTTTACATAAGCAATAGGTTAGAGTCGTTAGTTTCCTACTGTCGCCATGACGTCAGAAAAACATAATAAATATTATAAAACTATAACTATATAATATAAAATCCAACCTTCGAGTACGGAACCCTAAAAAGCACTTTGCGAACAGAATTTTGTAAGTAAGGAGTAAAATTACGAATTCGTATATTTTACACGGCGATGAAAATGTTAAAAGTCCTAACTCTATAATAATCATCTCCCGACAATTAGCAACTTTGCAGTGATTTAAAGTTTAACCAAATGTCCCTCTCGGCTCCGGCGCATAAATTAATGTTACCAACTTTATCAGCGCTTTTTATTATCTGGGACTTTGATAACTTCACTAAATTGAGCTTAATTGAACTTTTTATTTGACTTTAGGGCGATGACGGAGTCAGTCACAGGTGAAGGCGAAACTTTTGATAAATTCAGAAGTCTCATTAGTTATTTCTTGATAAATAATAAATCTAAAAATTATCCAGGCTCTAGTCGAATAAATACCTCAGCCTCAGGTGAGTACAGTTGGAGTAACTTTCTAGTTACTAACAGTAACAAGGTGACACCAACTATACCGGATCAACGAGAACTCTTCGAGTTGGAGGCAGTCTTGTTAACTAACTCACGCAATACTTGCAAACTTGCCGCTACTTGAATGCTACATTTCCTATTGAAAACTCACCATACTCGGCAATACGACGGTAAACTTCCGGTCTGAAAATTCATAACAGCACAACTTTCATGTATTAAATCATTGTCACAACGTATATTGACGCGCATTGAATCAAATAAAAAAAATTGTTCAAAAAGTGGCTGAGCATGCGCTTAGCAAGTTCATATGTGATGGAAACGGCCCTCGTGGGTCCCACACTGGACCCTGCCGGACCCTGCCTGCGCTGGCTGCTTGCGGGAGATCCGATAGGACCCTTGTTATTGAATGTTACGACCTTTATCGCGTCACTTTATTGTCATACCGAAATATTAATTCCTAAAAATCCTCGTATTTTGATTTAATGGAAGGGTCAGGTATCCTTTCGACCTCTCTGATTATTGATTTACGGAGTTTTAGTAATTTTGGTTTCAAATAACGGGTATTGCACTTCAGACCCACATCCATCGTTTCGAATAGGCCATCCCGTGGCTGAAACATCCTCGGGCGCTCCCCGGGGAAACCCATCAAGTCCCGCCTGTAAGTACAGCCATCTGTCGATTGACTGGTCATGTGTTTTATTTTACACACTCGCAGAAAGCTTGCTTGCTTTTCACTTGTCGAGTTGTAGATCCATCACCCGTACATTCAGTAGCCTATGTGTATATTTTGAAAATTTGAATGACTAGACTTTATCCTAAGTTTGCTGAATTCAATCATAATTTCATGGTTATTGACAAATAAATACGGGAGTTCCCTGTTGCTCAACCAAATTGAGCATTGAGACCCTTCCTTATCGAACTTATTTTGTTCCCAAATATAGTAAATAGTTTCACATTACATTACACATTCATCTGTTCCCGTCATTAACAATTCGAGGCAGCGCCGCCGGAGCACACCACCGGGCTCATTTGGAGCAGGCCCCAATGAAATGAGAATCACAGGCATGCGCGCACGTGCCGCGTCCTCACGCAGACACTCGAGCTCTGTGATAATAGTCGTAGATAATAGAGCATGTATTTGCGAGGCCGAATCATATTATCATGATCGAAGACACCGAAGTTACTGCAACACCGCAGCGCACGGGCTCCCGAGAGGTTTGCCCGCACGGTGCTGTCTGCCGTAATTCTGAGTCGGTCAGTTCGCGATCTGAAAAATCATTTATATAAAATTGCACTAGCTGAAATGGAAGCTAAAAATGTCAATTGCGTTCCCTTTTGATGCGGACGGTTTGTAAGTGCTCATTGTGAATCTATGGGGACGGCGAATATCGTGATCAATGAGAGTAAACCTAAAAACAAGTTCTTCTTCAAATCAATGGTGACAGTTATTTACCACTCATGGAGGACAATACACTCTCTAAAGCCTATTAACCTATAATATTTTAATCATGAATGAATTATTTGATAAGAGATTCATATTATCAAATAATTAAATAATGAATAGGTATGTCGTGCTCGGAGCTCTAACGATGACATCGATTGGACAGTACGGGTCAAACAGGCCAGATGAATTATGAACGCGATAACTAATCATGCACGGCCACTCTCCTGCATGATTAGTTCCAAACTCATTTCTCTCCGTCAACAAGTTCAGAGCTCAATCACACTAATATTTAAAAGTTTGGATGGATCGATGGATAGATGTTTACTTCTTCCCGCCGAAACTAGTTAATGGATCAGACTGAAATGTTGCATAGATGTAGCTCTGAGCCTGCATTCACACATACTTATTAAACTTTTTATCCCACAAAACAGTTCCCATGGGATAGAAACAACCAAATACAAATCAAATCAAACCACTGCCTCCACACGTACTGGCGAGCTGCGACAACAGGACGCGGCGTTGTCTACACGCAGGAACGCTATTCTCAGACACATAGATATTCTGTGACGTAAATAAATCTCACTAATATTATAAATGTCAAAGTTTGGATGGATGGATAGATAGATGGATGGATCTGGATGAAATTTGGCACAGAGATATATTATAATTTGGAATAGAACATAGGCTACTTTTTGTCTCGGAATTACCACGGGAACGGGAACTACGCGGGTGAAACCGCGAGGCGCTGCTAGTAATCAATAAATAAATAATGCTGGACAGTGTTAGTTTAATTCATAAGTATATTGAAAAGTAAGGCAGCATAGTGGAGCCCAAAATTGAATTTATTTATTTAATAAAAACGCTAGTTGTAACTGTAGAGGTTTAATCTGACCTTGAAAACATCCGTCATGTTGACTCGCAAGCCATTATTAATTATATAATAATTATTCCTGTATTTTATTATTATGTGCAATGCCAACATCATTATCCAATAAATGATAATAGTAATACTGTACAATTCTCTAGTCCAAACCATGAGGTTGATATTCGATCCAACTAAACTGCTTCAAACGAGAAATATTTCAAAGCTATACTACTACCTGCAAAATCTGCAAACACAAGAATCCAGTGAAAAGCTCACCAGTTACTTAAAAAGTTCATGTTTCGTGTACAAAGAGGGAAGGGAATTGGCGCCGATATCAGACTCCTTTATCTGCTACATGTTCTCGCAATTACACCGCGGTGCGCAAACGTTTATAAAATATAATTTATTCAAAGAACAGTCGTAAATTGTAGAAATTGGAACGTACGAGATTTCCAGCCGCTGCCGCCAGCGTTCGAACGTGGGGCGATATAAACGATGCGTTCAAACGCCATGCGGCGTGGAGCGATATAGACGAAGCGATACGATGCGATGCCATGGAACGTATTAGCCATTGCTTAAAATGAAGTAAGCGTCTCATTACCTTTAGACGAGCGAGATAAAAAGTAGCCTATGTCTGTCTATGGGATACCACCTACCTCCCCTCCTGCTGCGATTTCATTAAAATCCCTTCAGACGCTTAGGTGTGAAAAGGTAACAGACAGACAGAGTTACTTTCGAATGTATAATATTACTAGCAGCGCCTCGCGGTTTCACCCGCGTATTTCCAGTTCCCGTCGGAATTCCGGGATAAAAAGCAGCCTTTGTACTATTCCAGACTATAATCTAGATCTGTTTAACCGTTCTGGTGTGATTGAGTAACAAACATCCATCCGTCCATTCAAATTTTCACGTTTATAATATAAGTGAGATTAGTAGGTACTGGTTATAACTTACAGTCGTTTGTCGTTTGGTTCATATAAGTCAGAGTGTGAAAAACGAATGATTATGTTTTATAAGTGGGGGATTACTCTCGCATTCTCAAACGCAAGTCAGATTTGAGCTCGTCTCTGGTGATGATTTTTTGGTTGATTTTCATTGAAGTGTCATAAAATCGCAACTTTCAGACATACTTAAATGTGAGTTGCGCTCAAATATTCGCATGTAAGTCATCTCCTTTACACAGGCCGCACAGGAAATTTGTAAGAAGGTACCTAAACTCACAATGCCTACTTACTTTTATAACTCCTAACTAGTACGTTATTATTACTTACATTGACACTTTGAAATTATGCTAATAATATTTTCAAACATAAATAACAGTTACTCGGCTGATTAACTAATTTAAATTTAAAACCGTTACAAACCTCAGTGTTTTACTTAGCGTTTTTTTGTTATATTATTTTAAATTGGTTAAAAGATGAAAAAATGGAAACGTCATTAATGTAAAGGTATACTTATTAGGTGTCATGGGCACTATGCGTGGGTCGAAACGTTGAATGATCCAAAAATAATAGACGACCGTTCTCAACTTCTGGGAACAGAAGACAATTTGATTTGCTCGACTTGGCGAGATTATGAAAATGGAACGTAACCTACATTATAATAAACATAATCGAATTTAACGCGAGGTTTTACGACCCGCCGATAATTCCGATGAGTTCCGACGAGACCCGATGAGTCCCGACAGATAACCGGCGGGTCATCTAAATCTCATTAGTGCCGCGGGTACTTCAGACACTTGTTATTTACTGCGTGCTTGCTTGCTTGATGGTTCAACTTATGATCGGGGAACATGTAGTCAAAACAAATTATCATGAGGAAAGATGGCCTTGTCCTGGTCTAAAAAAGATTGAAGACGTGAGTAATACTACTTCAGAAAATTCCGTACAATGCAGTTGCGATGCAGGTTATGTTGAGGTTTTCTTTTGAGACAGTTGGTGGCGCAACCACATAATATAATTTTCTGCACGGCTTGCAAAATTTAACTATCCATGACACAACTGATTGCCATGACGGCTAGAGGGAAAGCTATGGCCAAGGAGGTCCTGGTTGAATTCAGATTTCTGAGCCTAATTGTGGAAGCTGCGTCGTGCAGGAAACCATAGGATACAACCGCCTCTCTCGAACATGACACATAATGTACGTTATAGTAACAACAGATAAATCAGCCGGCTGATCCAAAGTCAGTAGTCTGCGGGACGAAGCGTGCCACCCGTCCAGCAGACACCCGCCTGGCGCGCCGCCAGCACCACTTGTCCGGAAAAACACGAGCTGCACTAATTAATGACTCCATTACTGTTTCATGAGCGAAGTGTTTCTCCGACGTCTTGTTCCAACTTATTAAAATCGTTAGTTACGTTACACTTGAGATCTTGGAGAATACTGTTTGATTAGTTAGACGCAGTAAGATTCCTTCAAGGTCAAAGTCAATAACTTTAATTCTTTAGGCTTACAAAATAAGCACTCAGACAAGTCAAAGACTTTGGGTCAGAATAAATGTTATATAATTTACTCTGATGCAACTTCGTTATTTTTAGATAATTGCTATGGTTTGGAGCATTTAGCGCGCGTTTAACTTGCTACATTCTCAATTTTAGCTAACTATAAAGGATTATCATGGGTGCTTGAGTGGTGACCGTGATGCAATGCGAAACAAAGTGATGTGAGACCATTTACTCTATAGACCGACGACATCGCAGCGGTCGCAGGGAGTCCATGGATGGAGGCTCAGCGCCGGTATTTGTGGCGTCTTATCTCCATAAGACGCCACAAATACCGGCGCTGGTCCGGCAGGTCTTCGTGCAGCAGTAGGCGTGTGTGGATTGATATGTTATTGATGGAAATAAAACACATCTGTAAAGCACCGCTACCGCATCGCTACCGCACAGCTTCCGCACCTCTACCGCACAGCTTCCGCACGCCTTGCGCTCTAATCGTGATATTTGCACGCTGTGTAACAGTACCACACCTATGTTGGCTGTATAAATACCAGATTATATACATTAATAGCACCTACAACCTTCGATCAAAAATAAGGAGTTCGCGGCCTCAGGGGGCCCGGCAAAGCCGGACATTTTTGATCGATGCCTACAACTCATTTTTGTTGAGAGCTTAAAGACCAGTGACTTTGTCGGAAAATACTGTTTATGGATTGATACCGCTTAGAATAGAATAGAATAGAATATCAATTTATTTGTTAAAAGACTAAGACTTAGACTTAGAGCAGAGGGTTTTGGAGTTCAGTTCATACCTTTGTGGAAGACTCCAGTCAGTGCGGTCCTCAGGTTGATTAAAGACTCATTAGGTCTTGTAATAAGACCTAATGATTTGTTCTTATTCGTTCAAATGCCTGTGTCTTCCGATTTTCAAGGCTATTTCGTAGGCGGTCTTACATCAACGGGATGTATATGTAGCTATTTATATTTTTGATTATATGGGGGCCCCTATACCGCTACACGGATGCCGCTACGTGGGACATACATGTGTTACACTCTACCTGTATACTCGTAGATAGTGCTTTTTATATGTAAATTAATATCATTTCAAAGTAGTGTATCAATCCATCTCCGTAAGTTAGGCTTCTGAATGACTACTTATTACAGTGACCTGTTTCTTGGTAAGATTTCTAGATTACCTAAATTTTAGTTGATTAACGTAAGCTTCATGAAATTTCTCACTTGCAGGGAAACTAGATAAAAAGTAAACAAATTGATTGATAGCAATTTGGTATTGATTAATATTTATGGAACACACACAAATACATTATAAGAGAAAGAATTTAATCCTAAGATGCACACGGAGGTATAAGAATAATTATATAATAGGACTGATTCCACCTCCCTGTGCAACTAACAGAGAACTCGGTGAGGTCTCTGTGTAGGAACATAACGAGGCTTTCTGTTAATAAAGCCCCATTCTGTAAGAACAGCGCCTCGAGAATCTACAAGTCCTGAAGGAGCCCGCTGACGCTATACCTGGTAATCAGTCAGAGAATTATGCAAGCATATCAATAACGCTTAGGTCCTATATAATTATATAATATTAGTATAATGGGGAAGGTCTTTGATTTCCTTCTGCTTTTATCGGCTACGTGCTACAAATAATTTTTAACTACTTCTTCTTCACTGTCTTAGGAGTGTGTGAAATTGGACGAGAAACTCATACCTACCTCCATCCCTCCGAGCTTGTAGACCGCTCTTTCTCGAGCTTGACACCAGTTTCCTTCTCATAGTTTGTTGCCGTGCGCGGAGTGAGTGGGTCATTTTAATATGACTCATCTCAAGACCCAATTAAGTCGAAGCGGAAAAATCCAGAACATACACGAGATTAAACTGGAAATGGCCGGTTCGCCGACGCCTCATTCGGCTGAACCTGAGACCCAGCTAGCTTGTTTATAAACAGCTGAGCTTCTTACATGGACACTCATATAATTTTTAGGATTATGAGAGTGATGGAATAAAGATTGCACCTGTGTTTGCGCATGCACTTGTACACTAGAATGTGTCCAGTCCTCCTCACATGGCAAGTGACCGGTGAGACTGGCCGCCGTGTTCGAGTACGGCGGAGGACTTCATCATCGTTAGTAGAGGGAATCATTTGATTTATTATAATGTTTATTTGTTTTGCGGTCAAACACTAATCTAATATGATAAGTCTACCGATAAGGGCAAACTTTTTAGATATTCTACTTCAAAATGAATAGGTTATTTCTATCCCATGGGCACTGCTATCTGCAATTTCAGCCTGTTCCGTACAGTAGTTTCAGCGTGAAGAATTGATAAGCATCCATCCATCCATTCAAACTTTCGACTTAATAATATTAGTGTAGTAGCTAGTAATAGTATTCACTGTCTCAAACATGCAATTCTCAAAAAAATCTAATGTTTAGTTATTCCACCTACATGTTTTGCTTTTCTTGCTGAATACAACTATTCTAGGAACATGTACTCGCCTACTGGTTGGAACTCCGGTTTGGACTTTACTCATACTCATACGTAAAGGTGTAATGAATGTCTTTCAACTTTATGCGAAACCTAAGACTCGTTTCTTTTTTTTAATGAGTAAAAACACTGATAAGCCATGAATTAAGGCAAAGTATTAAATATTTAGAAATTTAAGGAGACAAATCAACAAAATAATAAGAAAATATTTTAAAATCAGTGATCAACGAGTGTATACCAACAACCGATGGCTTCTCCTGTCGATTGGCGGAGCTTCTGCATTATTATTTATTTATTTATTTATTTATTTATTTAGATGGAAAACAAACAGCTTATGAATCTTAAATACTAGGAACAATGGTGGTAGGTATAACTTAAGCTTAAGAGTTTTCACTTATATGTATAACGTAAATATGCTTAAAAAATAAAAATTACATAATCTGATAAAGTTGAAGTTGATTATAGGTATAAGTGTTCCCTGGTTCGCCACTTGCCGCCGCCGGCGCCGCTGCCGCGCTGAGCCATTTGGTGACAGTCATGCTGGGAAGGTAAAGGCAATAATCTTTAAACGCCTCAAGTACAACAAATGTAAAGTGCGTACAAGTACCTACTGGGGTCCTTGCAGAAGGCAGTTCTACCATCATGGCGCTTTCTGCTGCCGAATCACATACATTACATATTCTTGAAGGCACTTCTCTCAATTATGTTACGTATTTATTCATGCTAAGATTATACATCCGAAAATCATTCTTTTGTCTGGTATTTATTATTTATATTATTTTATTTATTTATGTACGACGGTAGCATGCCATTCATCTGTAAAGGCACATAGTGAGTAGATCAATTTGAGCGACACCACTTTAGGGAAACAAAAAATTTGGCAAGACTTTATAGATTGAATTCTTATTCTAAACACAATTTTGTTCGAAGTGTATAAAATAAAAACATTGATAAACGCAAACACGCGCAGACTATGTAATTTTGTATAAATATAAATAAATCATGAAGAATAAGTACATTGTAAAAGTAAACCATCACAAACTTGCGATAATGTCAGCCTCCATAAAACAAAAGAATGCTCAAGTTAAAGTTTTTACGTCCGCAAGTTTAAGCGGGGAATTTACTGGCACACTTTGAGTCGAAACATAAGCAGGGAGTGTAAACCCGGCGTAAAGTTTATGAACTGTCATATTACACGTGCAACCTAACGTATTACGGTATACTTACGTCGCGAACATGCGACGCGATGAGAACTTTAGGGAGCTAAAAATTGGAACACTGGAGGCACTTTGCCTTCGCTCTTGAACTACAAACCAGATAATACTGAAACTGCTATGGATGGATGAAAAAGCAAGTTTTATGTAACTTGCTCTGTTTTAGTATGTGTGGGATCAATCTTGCTACTAAATTTTAGAGCAGTTATGCTAAAATTTGGCGTTTGTCTTCCCCATCCAAGCAAGCAAGCAAGCAAGGCCTAGACAATTTAACAATTTGATGTAACGAAAACATTTTAAATACCTACTAATGTTATTGATACCTTCTGTTGGTGCGCCCTAGAGACCACAATCATCTCATTAACAATGTGTTTAAGACGCGGCGCAATAAATTGACATAGAACCATAAACAACTTGACAAATTCAATACGAGTACCAATTTTAAAGTTTGCTAATAAAAATTAAGTCTCAAACAACTTCTGGGCGAAAATAACTTTAAACAAATTCCTTTAAACTACTACGGCTCTATTTGTTGGTGAAATGTTTCATGTGAAGTAAGTCTGCTCAGCTGACCTCGTTGCATGCAGAGTCTTTTAGTGGAGCGCAGCGCAGCATCGCGGGCTGACTACTGGACAAAACATTTGTAAGGTTTAGTTGGAAAGATGTGCTTTTTAATTTAGGAAAGCTGTTGAAGCTTATTTAACGAGTTCGAAAGCTAAATTGTTGATACTGGAGCGTTCGTAAATGAAACGAAAACTCTGTGATTCTGTCTCCCCAAGAGCAGGGTAGGAGGTAACTTCCTCTGGACCGCTAACGTAGCTTTCCTAAATAATATTCATTTCAATTCTACACATAAAAGGCACAAATACTGAATCCGTAAGAATCCCTACATAAAATACTCGCGCGGATTCCACTGAGTAAATCTTTTGGGACAACGAAAATATTTGTTTCATTCTATTTCTCTGTGTAAGCAGAAACGACGTGACGACACGTATGAGGGCCGACAGCGGCCCATATTTTGAGGTAAAATAACCCCAACTAATTAAAACGGAGTTAAAGTTCCACCCTGAGGGAGCAGTAAAAACTTGGCGCGGCGGCGTGAGAGGCGTTTTACGTCGGGCCACGAGCTGCAATCACGGGGCCGAGTAACCTTGTTTATTATACACTGATTACAACGAGGCAAGTGACTGCGGAAGACGGACTGTGACTTCACTTTATCTGGATCATCATAAACCGAGAACTCCTCCCATGTTTATGTCGATATAAGAGATGCTCTAATGAACCTTGAGAAATGTACGATCCATACTAAAGTTAGTTAATGTAGGTACATGATCTTTGTTACCTACTAACTTTGTTGCAAACCAAGCACAGAACTAGTTGTAAAGCAGTTCACATTATTTACGATCAAATATGATCGCGTTCTCGTGTGCATCGACAATATGCCATGTTTTGACGCTAAATTTTAGAATTTGTCGATTCTATTTACATAATAGCGAATATTCTAGTGATCTTGCACCACTTTCGTTTATTCCAATTTGTTTTCCGAAAAGTTGTATTCGCCAACCAATCATCCGAATTTAACTAAACCAACAAGCAACGCATGCATTGTCCGAAAATTATTGGACTGGATAAATATCCAAATATAACCCGCTGCAGTGAGAGCCGTATCTCGGGAGACACGCGCCGGCAATGATCGCCGCAGTTCTGCTAACGAACGTAATGCTCCGGCTTCATACTCACATTATCTCACTTAATACGTTTCTACTCCCTTAGATCAACGATTATAATGGAGTTTATGTACAGATTTATTACGAGCTCCAGGAAAATGATTATTACCCAGTCCCTTAGGGAGACGGTTCGGCCCAAATCGCGGCAACCTTCAAGGAGGTTTATCAATTTATTAACTGGAATTTTCCGCAGTTTAGAAATAACCGTCAGGAAACATATTTTGTCGAAGCAGTATTTAAATAGAGAAAACACGCTGTCTGCTAAACAAACAATGTAACGTCACAAATGTTTGTAATCTGTTTGTGAAGTAAATTAAATAAAACTAGGCTTTTACGGGGCAAATGAATTCCAAATAAAGAGATTAAAGGCTTACAGGAAGTTCTGTGGAGGCATACCAGAAATGATTCCTAACGAACATATTATCTTCAATATTTCACATTATGAAACTACAGACGAGTAAGGTAAGCGCGTGATTAATCTTGATGCAGTTTGACGGCAAACATCATGTGAATCTTTACCTTAATAACATGCAGAACATTGGTTAGCTTCTGAATGATTCAATAAATAAAGAGATTTTTTTGTAAGGGCCGTTCAGGATGCTCAGATAAAAAATCAAATGAAATTTTACAATGAAAGTTATGGATGAGGTCTATAGCAAGCATTAGGTATATCGGTCTTTTGGCTGAGATTCAACTACATAGTAAAAAGGGTTCAAATTGATATTGTTTACTTCAATCTTTATAAGCTTAGGTAAAAGAACAAGAAACCTTGAGTTTGTTAGTTAAAAAGTCTTTAAGACAATATTAAAACGCCTTTGTACTTCGTCTACTCGTTGCATTTATTTCTGTACTATTTTCTATGTATGTGTGGTACAATAAAGTATTATCTATCTATCTATTAAAAGATAATCCTCTCAGCGCACGTTCATACCCCATTTTCAGTTCAAAATCTATTACATTGTAACAAATTGTTACTCCCAAGGAGAAAAGAAAATGAATTTCAGAACGTTGAAAAGTAGAAGTAATATTTATGTAATTTTATAAAGAAATAGTATACAGATAAAAATCATTAAATAAGTTATAAATACATCAAATTTATTGAAACAGCTTCGTGGTTTGAAACGGTTTTCAAAGGTTAAGTTAAAGTTTGAAATACTGCTCAAGTACCTTACTTGAGTTAGTAGAAGGTTCAACAGCAACATTTCATACTTCCAACTTAATGAACGAATGCTCTAAAAGCTGACGTTACAAGCTTCCACCATAAAGTAAAGGAATAAAAGCAATATCGAGTATCAATAAAACTGTAGACCGAATTATTGTCGGAGGTATTGGTGCTTCAGTTCCCGTTACCGATGTTAAGTATTTCACGGCGCAACGGGACGTTAACGGCGGCGGCCCGTTACCGTCCTCACCGAGACAAATTGTATTGGTATGACGTAAGACAAGCTTTACCGCACGCTGAGCGATCATATCTCGGATATCTCCGGAGTGACCGACGATGTCTTTTATTCGGAGCCAAGGTACGAATCTTAAACTTTCATAACCCCATTTACCAAACTTGAATTAATATTATGAAAAATCCTGAAACACGTATTCAATAGTTTTGTATTTAAGTGTTGCTGTACGTTTCAAGCGAATCGACAAGTGAGAACGCTGCGCTTGAGCTTAGCTATAGATGATGATGTAATTTTCGAGCACGCCGCCGCCGCCGCCGTGCTCGAAAATTACATCATCATCTATAGCTAAGCTCAAGCGCAGCGTTCTCACTTGTCCTGGTTGCTGGCTGCGCAGGATTGGCGGAGCGCTTGTGTACAACTTCATACCGCGCCACACAGCCACACGAAAACAAAATGGTGACACCGCTGAGCTTGTGTGTCTAGCTGACTATTGTATTTACAATTTAGCTTTATTGCAATTTTCACAGATAATTAATATCAATATCATTATATTTGTGCCTATGTACCTACCAGATTACATAAAGACCCGGAATACATAACTACTACAGAACGGATGGGTTTAGCATCACTTGCGCTCGCTGAGTACCGTAACGCAATGAGACCACACTATTCAGCAACGACATAGGCCGACGGCCGATTTAAACTGAATGAAGAATGAACTGTTCATAAAAACATATATCCTGCAACCAAAATCGAACCCGCAACTTGCTTCAATAAACTAAAGTTTTAATCGGCCGTCGGCCTATGTAGTTGTAGTGTGGTCTTATTGCGTTACGGTAACCAGCGAGCGCAAGTGATGCTAAACCCACCCGGCTTCAGAAGCTTTCTACTGAGAAACAAAACAAAGCGTCTTCCCCATCGCCAACAAAATGACGATCTTGTTTGTTTTTAATATTTCCTGACCTATTTTGTGCCTTTTGTAATTCACGGAAACTGTTTGATTGAATTTATCATTTTTTCAGATACTCACTGTAAAATGTTTTTTTTTGTTGTACTTGATATTTCATTATTTTTGTTGATTGAATTCCAATTGGAAGTATTTTATTGGGAACCAGGTTAGTGTAGTCAATTTTCAATAAACAATAACTTGAATACAAAATGTTATAAAAAATATCCAAGCTACTAATGGCGACGTTGATATGAAGCATACCATATTAACTTGTAGTTTAGAGGTACATGGAGGTGCCATTGCCTATGTAGTATACACTTACTAGTGGTTTATTTTTCGCTTCTTCCACTAGTGGACAAAAAATTGAAGCGAACAAAATCAATAAAATTTTGTTTCTTATTTTAAAAACCAATTTGGAAACCGATTTATTTCGACATATTCTCTATTTTGTTTTAGACCGAGTTTCATTCAGGAATTCGGTAGTGTATAAAACAATAGACAATAAGTCATATAATATATTTAAAATGAAATGTTATTTGAAATAATGATAATACACAGGTTACAACAGGTTTCTAGGAATTTTTATTTTTTTATAGTTTCAAGGAGTTTTTGATATAATATTTTTAATGAAAAAGAAATTAGTAGGAAAATTGTTATTTTTATTAAAAATAATGGGTAGGTATCCGTTTTTTGTACACTATAAAAGAATTGAAGTACACATAGATAGAGTGCCCTACTTATTATCTTTTTATTACTACTACTTATTATTCTACTTATTATATTCTTCTAGAATATTTTTTGTTTGTATATTATTGTAAAGTACGAGTATAACTTTGTTCATACCTAGTTAGAGTGTAACAAAGCTACATGGATGTGGCGTTCCCTCTCCTTGCAGTTGTTTCCTGCTTTCATTAAGTATTCCGTCTTGTCCGGCCGCCAGAGGAACTCAAAATGAGCAACAAACATTTTTCCTTAATAATAAGCCTGTGCTATAAATATTTTGTCATTCTTACGGCTCTCGGGTAAACTTTTAAGATGTAGCTCTTTAAATATTTTAGTTGAAGTGTCATGTTTTTAATATTTCTTTCGAAAAGAAAGTATAAAAAAAAATTGAACATAATAATTTCTTAAAATAACTGGCTTATCCGCCCTAAGCAACTGCTCACTAAGGAAATTAATATTTTTCCTCTTCTTATTGGTCCGTCGTCCCCATGTTGACTCATTTATGGCGATCATTTGTATAGAACCAGGTTGTTAAAAACCAAAAGAAAAGTATTTGATGATTTTCTCAGATTTTGATTTTCTCAAATTGTTACCTAAATTGTACCTAAAATTTCTTGTAATGCTGGTAACACAGTTAGAAAACCCGATTAGTTTTAAGATCCTCAGACCATGACGTAGGTACCCTATTGTATGTAGTCCGTGGAGTGGGGGCCCTGGAGACTTGTATTTACAGGTTCTTTATGAAACCTATAGCAAGCTCCAGCCTCTCACAATACAGGTTCATTATCGCTCTACCACTGTCCATATAATAACTTAATTTTAAGTACCTAACCTATTGTGAAGAGGAAATAAAGAATTATTATTATTATTTGATGACTTTGCCAACATGGAGACGTCGGCGTCGTATCCGCCCGCGCCGCCGCCGTCAGCACGAATGGCACTGTCGGCTGCCTCACAGCTAGTATTATACCTGTGGGCTGCCTGAAAATTGATATTCATACACGTAAATGTCGCACTTCATTAGACATACACTTTTTTCCAAACATTTCTAGAAAAATGAGCAAGTAATTGATTTTCCCAGAACAATTTTTAATTTCCTCCGCATCCTATCCTCCAAAACTTCGCCTGAAGCATACCATGAAGCTTTTCGCCATTAGTGTAACGATCAAAAAACTTGTGATCGCGACGGTACCTATCCATCAGCCGTTGGACTTATGACCTTGTTTTTTGCCGCGTTATTGCGTATTGGAAATGTTGTAGCGCCCGAGACCGCTGAGATCTCGGCCTAGTGGAAGATGAGCTGAGTTTTGGTTTTACATTATTGTTTGATTCTGCTGATAATTAGAGGGTACCTAGATTTATACTGCCAAGCCATCAGGATATCTACAAATTGTTCGAACACTACCGTAAGATCCCTACCTACTCGTGAGCACAACCGCTCTGCGCGCCGCCGATGAGGGGAGACGTTTTTTGTCTGTGTTAAATTGTCGAGATCGACGTTCTATCATCAAACTTTGAACTTCTGCTAGTGTCCTTGAGTGTTGCATGTGAGTCCCAAACAGCCAATGATCCAGCTGGGTCGAGGACATGCCCGACGTCCTGAGGCCGTGTGACATGCCATAGCCAGTACCTACAGGCAAGCGGTGATATTACTTCCTCAACCTCAGCAGAAAATAAATAAGTTTTCTTTTACAGAAAAAATATGTTAACAAAATGCAGTATATAAATTATTTTAAGTTTAGGACTAGAGATACATTACATTTTATTGCACACCAAGAAAATACAAAACGTACAGGAATAATTAGATAACACTGATGTTGCTTGCTTGATTCACCATTCTCATATATGTACTAACCACACAACAAACCACAAACAACACCACAATTACTTAGTTTATTCCTAAATGACAATGATATGATACACTCCTTAAAAGTTTTGAACCAAAACAGCCTTAAGTTTCACCGCAATATCAACACCAATCCTCATCTCGCAAACAAAGAAACTAGGCACTACGGGAACCTAGATTCCAACTCAAAAATCCCTCATTTATTTTGAACCCTTTTGTTTCCATTGTGACCGGCCAAGAACAGCAGATAATCTGGGGTTGGACGCGGCAAGAATACTAATCTCGCCCGGTACATTGTGCATAGGATTTAAAACTTGCCGAGGTCGAGGTTTGCACCATCTAGCTAGGGCATTCAGCGCTCCGCTAGTTTGCAAATTAGTAGTTTGGGAGGTTGTGCTGATATCGAGCTTGATAAGTCAAAGAAGAAACGTTTGCTCGTTTATTCTTTAGGTTATGACAAGTTAAGTTCAGTTGAGCTTTCTCTATATTGCTTACAACAGTCTGATATAAGCTTAATTGATTCATGTTTGAAGAATAATACGTGATTTTTTGGTGTAGATTATTTTTTGAAATCAGAGCGTTCACTCCGCAACGATTACGATATATTGAAAACAAAGCTGATAAAATCAACCATATTGAAATGTTAGAGCATCGTTCGTTGGTTGCACTTGCCACAGGGTTCTTTGTCGTCGAATATAAACTTATTTTGTGGTTCAAGATGCGAAGTCGATACAGCGGTACCATTTTGAGGTACCTTCACCCTATTTTACTTGTTTTTATTTTGTTAAATCAAAGATCGTGTGAGCAACAGTTAGTGTCAGTTTATGTGTCACAAACAATTTTAATCCTCCAACCTGAAATTTCGTGTTTCGTTTCGGTCAGCTTGTGTTGTGTTTTATACTCGGCTAATCGAATACACCGAATTAGAGTACCAATTTGCACAAAAATACAAAACGGAACAATCGATTGCGTATTTAGGACAATTTTATGAAGCCTGATTCCAAAAAGTACTATGTATCATATGATTGTATACGGTACTAGGTATGTACCGCACAGGATACAGACAGGAAAAGTATACTGTACTTTTCCTTCCACTTGTAACTGTTGTTATACGATTGATCAAAGATAAGTTTAACTTGACTTCTGAATTCAATCACCATGATTTCGAATTCAAAAAAAAATTCAAAATTCAATAACTTTATTTCTTTAGGCTTACAAAATAAGCACTTAGACAAGTCAAATTTTATACATAAACAGCTTAATAATAGTAATTATTATCAAATAAGAAACAAAATGTTATTGATTTTGTTCGCTTCAATTTTTTGTCCACTAGTGGAAGAAGCGAAAAATAAACCACTAGTAAGTGTATAACGCTTAAAAATTTAATACAATGTTATTCGCCTATCTAAGTCTAAATACAATGGGATTTAGATACAGGTCAATATTTATATAAAACTAAGCTTAAGATTGTTCTCCTATAATACTATTGTCGGTGCGGAACTGGGCGACATCTGGCCAAGCATTAACATCATTGATATAATCATCTATGGAGTAAAAGGCTTTCTTGATAAGATTTCGTTTAAAGTACTGTTTAAATTTACGAATAGGGAGCTCAGTTGCTTCAGATGGAAGCTTATTATAGAAGCGTACGCAATTTCCCATAAATGATTTGCTTACCTTACGTAATCTATATGAT
The DNA here is from genome assembly GCA_947086465.1 of Eupithecia exiguata. Lineage (NCBI taxonomy): Eukaryota > Metazoa > Arthropoda > Insecta > Lepidoptera > Geometridae > Eupithecia > Eupithecia exiguata. The sequence continues at coordinate 12,619,267 of OX352240.1, read as the reverse complement.
GGAATGTGTAGCTTGTTCTTGTTTCTTGTATTTCTGTTGTGAACATCACATTTTTTCAAAAAGCTATCTTTATTTTTGTGCGTATACATTAGATTTTCATAGATGTATTGCGATATTACTGTCAAAATATTTATGTCTTTAAATAGATCCCTCAAAGAATCGCGTGGCTTTAATTTATAAATTGCGCGTACAGCCCTTTTTTGAAGAACAAAGATAGTCTGAATGTCGGCTGCCCGTCCCCAAAGCAAGATACCATAAGACATTATACTATGGAAGTAACTAAAATAAACTAACCTAACTGTATCTACATCGGTAATATATCTAATTGTACGAACAGCATAGGCTGCTGAACTAAGTCTACCTGCAAGGGCATCAATTTGCGGTCCCCATTGAAGAGAGGAATCAATATGTAACCCTAGGAAAACAGTTGAGTCTACAAGGTCAACTATCTCATCCTTTAGCATTATCTTAGTTGGGTGTTCTCTTACATTTGGTAACATGAATTTTATGCACTTGGTTTTTTTAGCATTGAGTAAGAGGTTATTGGCGGTGAACCAATCTAGTACTTGTGAAAGCGAATTATTTACATCGTCATAATTATATTTATTTCTATCAACTTTAAAAATCAATGAAGTATCATCAGCAAATAAGACTATATCACAGAGATCTTTTGCTAAAAAAGGGAGATCATTTACATATACTAAAAATAAAAAGGGTCCTAATATTGATCCCTGTGGGACGCCTAATTCAATTTTTGAGCCCAATATCTACTTTTTGGACTCTATCAGTCAGAATCAGTTAGGTACTTAAAATTTTAAATGCCTTTCTTCTTAAGCACCAATACCACCCAGCTGCAAACATAGAGCGAACCCTTAACTTGAAGTAAAACAACAAAGTGATCTCAACATTTCGTCCTGCAGAATGAGGGTTCACAGAGCCGACTCGAGAACTCGCTTCTAAGCCGCGAGTGGAGCGGATTACGGACCAAATGTGTCATCTGTTGCAGACATTACGCATCGACATCGGCGTATGTGTAGGAGACTGGGATCTGATGATAGTCCGGTGTCATGATAGTCTTATGAAGTTCTTGTGTATGTTTGGTGCTCGGCTCATCGAGGCGCCAAGTGTGAACCAGGTTATGCTTGCGTATTGAATGTGAAACACACTATATTTTGCTAAATGGTGATTTTGCTAGGTTTTTTATAAATGTAAAAATAGCAATTTAAATAAATGTAATTTGAGTGCAATAAATGTTCGATATCGAGAATAAATAACGTAAATGATATAAAACCAGTTTTGTCATCAAAATCGTCTCTTTTGTCCAATATTTCAATATCGAAATTTCAATATAACGCTCGCTCGAAGTCACACAAAAGGCATTGACTTGCGAAATTCCGTAAAAAATCACACCTTAATTAAATACTAGCGTTTATCATAATTTCGTAGCGCTACGGCTCCACGGCGCTACGGCGCTACGGCGTAGCAACGCGCTACGGACTACGAGCTACGACAATAAATTTCTACGCAGAGGCATAACAAAGCTCTATTTGTAACTGAGTGCGAGTTTAATAATTTTACCGCTTTATTCTATAAGTTTATTCATGTCACATTGTCATAATGTGACGGGCCGGTGTTGCCAGCGTAATCTTAATTAGTTGCCAATTCGTTCTACAATTCCGTCGGTAAGTAACAAAACAAATAATTTTATCCCTCAAAAATAACGAACCTGTCCTCCTCGACAGGATCGTTACTTAAATAAAGAAGAGAAAGACTATCTTTAGTTCTTTGAGTGCTGAAATTCCACAAGGCTGATTATTGGTTTGCATAGCACTTGAAAAGCAATTTCTTCATGAAACCCTTCTAAAACGTAAGCTTCCACTCTGTCCACCGCCACATTGTGGCAGCTTCGGCTACGGTAGTCATTTGGGAGGCTTGACTCGCTTCGGAGTCTGCGCCCGCCAGTACTACGCGGGATGTGGCCGGCCAAGCACGTGTCTGTACCCTGACCTAGCAGTGAACGCGTTAACTAACTCGAACGTGAGCGTAGTGCAGTGAGTTCACGGTGACTGTGCTTGTGTTTGGATTTTGTTCCGGGGATATATTCCACAATTTGTGCGGGCAATTTGAGGTAAGAATTATTGTTTCTCTAATTTAATTTGAAATTAAAACTAACAAATACGTTCGTTCGTGTGGTAGAGAAGATGTGGTTAGTAACATAAATACAATCCGTGTTCCGTGGTTAACAATATAATGAACGACCCATTTCATACATCATATTTTGCCAATAATTTTTATCAAGTCATGAATTTGAAAAAATCTTTATCATTTCTCACGTCTCAATTAAAGGTAATCAAATTATTTGGTAATCAGTAACTTAATTTATTATCTCTTCAATAAACTTCGCTTTTTGTCCTCTCTAATGAAAGCCTCCGTCTTCGCCTCCACATCGTTTGGTAGAGATGATACTTCGCTCATTAAGCCGACTCTCGCCGCGTCTTCGGCGAATTGTTGCCATAATTGAGACATTCATAGCTCCAATTCATACGTCACTGATAACTACGTCACGAGTTCGACTCTGACATATCATTAGTTTTTGATGTGATTTGTTGCTTTTTTTAATACGCTTAAATATTCTTTTGTGTTCTATTTGTTCCGTGGTTTTTCTACTCTGTTTATTATAATTATAGGATTAAATATCACAAGGGACATTTGGTATTGTATGTATGTAACCAAACCGGGTGGTTTGGTTACATACAATATCCTACTACTCTGTATCCCAACCTTTGACATAGGTACCATCATAATTTACAAATGTGGGTCACACGGAGTCAGCAACTTCACATATTTATTAGGCACATAAGGTATGAATAGTACCTATGTAATAAAATATCTAAAAAAAATGTCAGTGATGATGCGTGCAGTTAACAAAACATTTAGTTATATAATAATACATATAAGACACTGCTAACCTTTTAAATTTATGGTAATAGCGCTGTAAATGAACCTGCTATTAGTATTCATTAAAATAACGATAATGTGCTTATAAAATTAAGCTCTTTATTTACGAGAGCGCGGGGCGCTTGACAGTCGAGTAATACATGGAAATTATTATTATCATAATACTTGAGACGGAAATAAAAATTGAACTTAAAGAGAAACTCATGAATGATCTTTTTCAATGGATGATCACTGAAAATATAACCCATGCGCTATCAATATGAGATGGGGCCTCGGCAATGTGAAATTTAGAAAACGAAATGAGTTCTAGAGCGCAGCAGCGCTGGCTAAACCTACCGACTGCGCCTTTCCAGGTTTGAAAAGATTCTATCTTTCTATACCATCAACACTCATCGACTCAACAATGTTCCGCATGATTCTGCGGTCAATTAAACTGTATGGTCGTTTTTTTGAACGTCGGGAGAGAGTTTGGTGACCAAAGAAAATTGTTACAAATCTATCGCCCATTTGCGCACATTAGTATTGGTAGCGCATTATTCTGCTAAGCTATATTAAAAAAATATACATTTTAATTAGTACTAGCAGCCTGAGGATTCGCTCATGTTTTCAGAGATCAATAATTAATTGAATGTTTACCGGTTCAAGAACTCCATGAGATCATACAATTTAGTCCAATCTGTTAATTAGTTATAACAAACACATGTGTGTTTGTTATGTTTAAATGCTTGAACATTTCACAAACTTTTACATATAAGATAAGTAGAATGATTGTTTATCAAGTACCATTCAGGTATAGGAGGTTAGTAGATAGCTAACATTTAACTGTACAACCACACAGAATACAAGCAACAATAAAGAGGAATCATGTAGAATTGGTGCTAGTAAGTACAACCCCCATGCCGACAAGAATATTTACTTATGAATAACTGAGTTACGTTGCGATTACGATGTGCGTTTTACTTGTCAGTTGTGCGCGAAGTCGCGTTACAACCCGCGGCGTAACGTGATGTGATGCGTTATTTATTTTCATGATGCGTGACGTATGCTTGAGTACCTTGCTTACTTGCGTACGTATTTTAGTTAGCGAGAGAAAATAAACGTGCGAGAATAGGTTTAAATATAACATAGCTTTGTGTTTGTTTCGTTAAAAGTTTCTCGAAACAAGCAAAAATTCAAACAGATATTTGTACACAGGCATAAAAAATAGATTTAGAATTAGTTTTTGACGAAAGTTCTTACAGTGAATCTCCATGATTAATGCTATTTTTGTAAATTAATGGAACTCGCAATACCGATAAAGTAAACTTAGTCAACAAAACGAAATATGTGGTTTTCGATATGCGCGCAAACAGTAATAACGAGTGCGGTCAGAATCCGTCCGCCCGAGCCGCCGCATTAATGTGCGGCTTCCGTTACGATCAGGTTGGCTTTCATTCTGGTTATTATTATGTTGTTTTGGACACGACATGTTGATTGCATGTATGGGTGCAGTGCAGTGTATGGAAGGTTACAGTTCGATATTATTACTAAATAAAAGTTTTTTTTAAAAAAGTAGCAACTGTTTCAGAACGGTGAAAGTTCACAAACTGACGGATCTTTAATGTTTTAGTTTCCATGAAGCACATACTTTTCCTAAAAATACAGTACCAATTTGTTTAATAGATTTTTAGAGTTTCTACGCCTAGGTATAATAAAGTTACAGGATTGAAATAGGAGTCGGTGAGGTGACCGCGGAGGCCGCGGTGAATGGCAAGCAGGATTGAACTTTCCCTCTTTATTATTCCAAAGCAGAAACTCCGAGATTTCACGTCTGAGGAACTCCATCCATCATCTCGAATGGAATATTACGCGAGCGAGCCGTTCCTCAGCTCTGATAACTTACAAATAGGTATTTCGGTTCTTACATTTAGTTTTCTCTCATTTCTCATATCCTTCCATCATATTTAATCCCTTCAATTCGAGGTGCGTGCAAAATTTATCCCATGTACTTGAATTAGTAAGTACTTGAAATCTCAATAAACTACGAAAGTTTGCTAAACTGTTAGTTTCAATTTTAAATACAAGTTCTGGTTTGATTCTTCTCTTTCTCTTTAATTAAAATATTTATTTTCTTTGCTATAAAGACAGAATCTAGAAGGATAAAATAAGAGCCAGTCCAGAAATAAAATATGATACAAAATAATTATAAAAATAAAGCTAAAAAATCTTTTGGCTCAAAATCGAGTATTAAAAAAGAACCTAAAAACACAGCATATAAATGCAGCCCTTAGCTATTGCCGAAATAAAAGCAAAGCGTTTTGAAAAGTTTTCGCAAGTCCAAGTCGACTATTGCACTCGAATTTAATAAACTTTGATGTCAGGCTTCTGCAATCGCAATGATTTATTTTAGAAGCCAGTTACCAGTTAGTTTACCTTTGCCACGCATGCATTCAAATATTTTTCCCCGTACAGCCAAACTTGGAGTATACGTGCTAGTACCGACCGGTAGAGTGCATCGGGTATTTGCACTTATTGTATTTATTGTACAGAGACGATGCATCACGTCAAAGTCGTTGGTGTGGAAGGATCTGTTAAATATGTAGCCGTAATGTTGCATACGTGACATATGTACCTATCTCTGGCAAATCATCTTTAGTATTACCTAACTAACTTTTAAATTGTGTCTATTGTGCTTGTTTCAATTTAAAGATAGTCAGTAGTAATACTAATTATCTATTTATTTGAGAACTTTCAATTTTCTTTTTGAAAAGTTAAACCGAAATTGGCACCAAATATGATGAGATATTTAAATAAAATGTCCGAGATCCAGTGTGGCGGCGCGCGGTAATAGAGATAGCCCGCGGTGACCAAGCGGAAAATGACCATTTACAGCCCTTTGTTGGACCGTGAAGGGCGGCGCTGTCAGTCAAACTCACCGCTTTTGGGCACTCACTCACTATGGTAAATGTGTTACCAACTGTATACAAAGGGGAAGAAAAGTTATTATTTTCAATTTAATTTACTTATCAGTAGGTATAGTTAGTAACAAAGTAAATTCCAGTCAAATATTAGTAGGTATAGTGAAATCATTTGAAAAGTAGGTGTAACCGTGAAAATATCATTTTTAGTTGTAGACGTGCAACATCATACAATTAACGAAAGCCAAGCAGTAACGTGTTTGATGCTCTTTCATACTTGTCTATAACACATTGTTGAATTTCTTATAAACCAGCGACAAAATATAACACCGCTTGGTTTCCGTAGCGCCTTTGAATGTCCCGGAGCCATTCATGTTCAAATTTTTAACTGGGGCCCTTTTTACCCATTAAAATAGAAAGGATTGTCCTTGTCCAATAAAATGTTTGCTTTAGTCCTCACAAGCCGGCGGGCGCGGCCCCGCACGGTACAACGCTCAATAAAGCCTGTACGTTGTGGACCAACTTCGAGTTACGTACCTACAACGTAGCGCACAATGGAGAAACCCGAAAATTCACAGTTTATTGCGCTTCTGGACTATGGGAAGTCTCACGTTTTAAATTTTAATGCTTAGTACAGTTCAGTATAAGTTTTCATATCATAACTTTAAATTTTAAACGTAAAAGGTAAAATTATTGTGTCGGTTTGTAAAAATTATAAAATGTGATATTACGGTGTAGTAAAATTTTTCTTATCAATCACTGCTAAAATAAGTAAAACAGAGACTTTTTATTAAACTTTTTCTTTGAAAAATTCTAAATTTTGCAGCATTTATCTTCCCATTTCAGTACAAACGGTCAAACTTCTGCTTTTTTACGGCAAAGCAGAACTATGAGGGACTCACTTTCCATGGAATACTAAAGTGCGAGTAAACTTAAATATCCCCTAAAGAGTACCGCGGGCACTGCAAAAAGCCTCTGCGTATCTCAACGAGTACAAATTCTTCGTGGCTTCTCGCCAAACGTGCCTCAGCTACCAAACGGCCATCACTCAATGAGGAAAAAAGGCTTTGACGGCATCTCGTAAACTGCTGCTGAGTAGGCAGGCCTTTGTTTGATTCCCGGCGTTTCTGTTTTGGATTTATTTTGTCCCTGACGAGTATAATCCCTGATGCTTTGGGTTCCGGTTGCTGTCTTTGAAAGGATGGTAGAGTGCTTTTATAGGGTTTTGTATTTCATTTTAGTAATACATTTATTTTGTTATATTTTTCTGCGGTGTGTGAAAAACTTAACAAAATAATAACACCAACACAGAGTTATATTTTTAGCAGCCAACACAAACTCTTTATCATTTATAGAGTTCTCCTGTTTAAAGAAGGTTCTTATTAAATCTTTTCATGTTTAGCGTTGAATCCGGTAACAAACAAATAAAGAGAAAGTAATAATGCTGCAGAAAGCTATTTATTTATTTGAGTGGCGGTTGAATAATGTATAATGATGATTTTACCCCATTAAGACCTCCGAAGTCTCAACTTAAGCCTCCAAATCTGACAAATAAAAGCAATAACTCAATTCACACGACCCGCCAATCCGCACATAAAACAATTATGTTTCAATTTTCTTATTCATGAGGAACACGTGACTGATTTACTTCGGCTCCAAACAATATTGTATTAGATCCCATTACGGTTTCACGGTACAACTACGGGAACTCGAGCCGTGAACGTGGAACAAACGTAATATTTTTCATATTCTTGAGTCAAATTGAGTCAGCAATAATATTTCTTTACCTGGGATATCTCTGTAGATCTGGCGGTTTTGATCTCATCCCGAGTGTATATCTATGACATTCAGGGATTGACTCGCTACTACTAATTGTATCGCTCATAAGGATCTTGCGGAGGTCGTTGCAATCGCAACTTCAATTCGAGGTGCATACAAAAATAGACCCGAGTCGTTATCTCGGTTGAGCTGAAACGTGAGCGCGTGCGAGCATGCGCGATAACAATATTTCAAAATTTGGTATGAATTTGATTGTGTTCCGTAATACCAGGAATTTATGAGTGAAAACTTTATGTATTTTTCACATAATGTTGTTATTCTGTAACTAGACTATATGCTATGTTGCACATCAAACAATCGAATGGATATCTTTGTCTATTAATACACCGTAGAATAGAAGTACAATAAAAATATGCAGAATGCGATTGGCTTACATTGAAATATAGGTAAGTATTTTGAAAAAAAAAACAACAACCAGAGACAGAGCTACATACTACTATTTGAACACAAAAAAAACATAATATTGTGAGAGAGAGTGTGATATGTTCGAATTACAAATAATTTTAGAAGATATTACGTTTGTATCGGATATTCAACCTCTGCATTTATCTGTAAACACTAATTCCTCATCTAAAAATTTAGACAAAAGTATTGGTTTATTATTAACTGAACTAGCACTCAAAGATGTTGTTTAATTTTAATTTAAGCATCTCTTTGGTTAAATCTTAAAACATTATTTTACAAAAATAATCTCAACAGATTTGACATAATAATGACAAGCGTAGGTACCAAATAATATAGGTATAAATATTCTAACAATCAATAAAGTAAACGTCCTCACATTTGTTTATCTAGATCAGAACGTTAGTTGACTATTGTTTTAGTTAATCCTATTTCTTGAAAGTTCTTCGTTTTCTACTTGCATGGCAAAATTATCATTTATAGTGTTATTTTATTTGATTTAATGAAAAAAGATCGAGATCTTTTTATTGTTGTTCTCTATATGCCTTTTTATTTGGATGCACTTTAGTCGATTTCTTTGATTACATTATTAAAGCAAATCTCGACATAAAAATTTTCCTTTTATGATAGTAGCACAAAAAAAATATTCTTTCAAAACTTTTAACAACAAATCTGAATAATGAAGTTTATTCCTTCCTACTAGGTACCTACTTGTACGTTTCGTAAGCCACAAGTATCCAGTTAGAAGCAAACTTATTACAAGTTCCAGGAACAATCAAGAGTCATGATCGCGTAGAATATCAGACTTGTAGACAAAGTAACAAACAATTTCCATTGGTAATTTCATCAAACAAGCGAACTAAGTGTCTCTACTAAGTTATTTGCGGTCAGACATTGACATTGCCTCTCCGGGGAAATCTATTCTACAGCACCCGGTAAAACTACGAAAATCATTTTATTTGAGTAATTTATCGCGGGGTCAGATCGGTGACATTCTGACTTCGATCGTGGCTCTCACGGTCAGGTTACTCTCACCGTGCTTCTCGCTGACACCATTGCCCACGACAACACGTACGTACATAATGGATGTCTTTTCTTTGGCGAATCCTGTTGTGATTAGCTGGCAGCTGATCTCGATAGTTCATATGTATGTATGCCTTTTTTATTAGCGAGTATCTAATTTCGTATTCACTGTGAATAAATCTGGTAATTTTTTGACAACCTTCTTGGAGCAAAGTCTACCTTTTTGGCTTACCTCACCAAAACTCGAATGGGAAGCAGACTTATTGTCGAGTTTTGTTTCGAATGTAGTCAGTTGGAAAAAAATATATAATGTAACATGCGAATTATATCTGAATGAGTGGCATTAGGTATTTGAGAGACGCACTATGCGAGCCTCGATCTTGCATGCTTGATACTGTTACCTACGGTATGATGGGCTCCAGCTAAGCTTGCTATGGTCTCGGCCGTCAAGCTTCGTCATCATTGCAGCTCTTGTTTACGCTATGAAGGCTTTGACTTTTGTCCTCGGCCTATATGTTAAAGATGATTTGAGTTTTAAGCTTTTCAATATTTCGGCACAGTTTCATGTGAGTTTTTTTTGGCAGACATAACATTTTTTGTTTTTTGCTACGAACGTTACCACTTTTTACATTGACTTTTAGTAATCAGAACTCAAATTATGGTAAATATTCCGTAGTTAATGAATTTAATGTTAACAACCATGATAGTTCTAAAAGTTTTATTTTAGCTTGTCCATCAAGTGCTGCAATGCTGACCGCGCTGTGATGGCCTGGACCAGCGCTAGGCTACGGTTCCCGCCATTATCATCGCCAAAGGCCGCGATAGTAACGAAATATACTATGACAGCAATTACGACAGGCTATCGTGGCAGCAAAAATGGAAAGGCACGGGGATACTTGTCCTTGAATCTAAGGTCAACACAATCATACTCAGACAGACGTCAGATCCTAAGCATAGTAGCAATCCATTACCATAATCACATCTTACACTAAGAACCGATGTTATCACAGCACTTTGTCAGCGTTAATACCGTTATTATCGCTATTATCGAACGCATTATCACTGACGCATAATATCGTGTTATGCAAAGCACACGAGACGATTATTATCGGCGAAGTCAGTCAGGCAGTGATATTCACCAGAACAGGCGCTTCTTGAATCGTGGAAGATGTAAAGCGCCTACATTCTTTAATGCTGAAGTAAGCGTACGAGGACGTTAACAGATATATAAAAGTAAAGCGGGGTATTCGACTCAGTAACATTCAGCATTGACACAAGAAGAGCTTGTTTTGTTATGTACCAAAGGATGGATAAACATGAAGGACATTATTACAATACCATTTTTTTAATCCTCCCACTACATAGAAACTCATCATCATCAGCCTATATCAGTCCACTGCTGGACATAGGCCTCCCCTAATGAGCGCCATAGCGCCCTGTCCTCAGCTTGCCGCATCCAGCATCTGCCAGTAATTTTTCGCAGATTGTCACCCCACCTGGTCGGAGGACGTCCTACACTTCGTTTGCCGAGTCACGGTCTCCACTCAAAAACACGTTACGGTTATTGGTTCTTCTCGAGATATGGCCGGCCCACTGCCGGCCATATCTCGCTTGTTTAGTCTGCTGGCCCTGTACTTGGACACCCCTGGTAGCGGCTTCGTAGAGATATCTCAAGAACGTCTACACTAAACTATCGTTATATCGAGATATAACGATAGTCTACTTGACATCGCTGTATGGATTATAGAACAGCCCAGGTCTCGACAGAGTCAAAAGCCTTCTCATAGCCATATACTTTTTTATGAGTTACATTATATTGATTTTCAAAGTCTAATTCAAAAACAGCTGGGTTTTTGTCCAGGTAAATTTTTCTTATTCTCCGCCCAATTTTGAGGCTAAAATATCTACCCCGGCACTAAGAACCTTCTTTTTATCTAAAATATAATAATCATAATATCTGAAAAACACAAAACACCGAACCACGCAAACAAAGGTCAACTTCATATCTGATTTTGCCACAGATAAAAGTTATATTAAAAACTGTATCTGACACCAAAATGTTAGTTGTTAAAGAATGTTTGATAGCTGAAAAGCACCTCGCGATGCTTCCAGCAAAGGGTTCCCGTTGGCGGCCGACTGTTCAACTTGGGATAGCCATCCCGTAGCCACTGCCACAGAGGAAACCTGCCTGAGTACCTAATAATTGGATCGATTTACTTAGGTATTTTTTGTCAACATCTTCCGCATGATGTTCACGATGAGTGGTTGCCCCTCAGCGCCGGTCGTCCATTAATTAGTTAATAGCTGTCTCGGCTGAAGATAACAAGAATCACACCAACAACGCCGGCTTGTAGAGTTGTTCTGGGCTTCAAATGTATTTTGAACGCTCACGCAGATAAAGCCCAGATGTAGCTACGAAAATACACAGTTTAATCTTATTTCATTATGTTATCATTGAACTGGGGTACCGAGAATATGACAGACGCTTTGGCTATTGCTTCGACAGGTCGGAGGTTTGTATTTATGTATAATTATTTATAAGCAATAGGTTTAATCTCTGGAACGATACAATATCGTTTAAGGAATATTACTATTTTAAATACTTTAGCAAACTATTTATGACTCCACTGTTGCTAGGTATGTCGATTTGCAAAAGTTTTTCATATAATTAAACATTGTTCACAAAATAAGCTAAATTATCAAACCATATTTAATAAACTTGCCAACCAAACACATTTACAAAGGGTTTGATAATTTAGCTTATTTGGGAAGTATTTAAGTGTGAAGAAAGGGCTATTTTTTCTTTTTTAATATAAAATCAAGGATAACGTGAGGACAGCTTTTATCAAACAGACTACATCAATCACATTTTGATTGTTTGTAGCCCAGTAACGGAACCTTTTTGTCCGTTTTATTGTTCCTTTGGATAGTGACGAGAAGCTTTTAATCAAATGGATTGGTTTGTAACAGGAAGGGTTTGATTTTACAACTTCGGGACCAACAGCTAAGGGGAGGGGAAGCTTTTTACAAATGAGACTTGTTTTTCGAGTTTGTTTCATTATTCATTGGGCTTAAACTGACATTAAAAAGGAGTTTGGTTTTTTAGAATCGGTTGCTTTTAAATGTTGTTTATGCCTCTACCTACTTATCAAATGGAAGTAGGTTATCCCAATGTGCAAGATTACAACCAGAAAATAAGATAGCGCTTGTCCATTCAGTCCAGTCTCTGCGAAAAATACTTAAAAATTAAATATAAAACCGCTTTACCTAGACTAAACTTTATTTTCATAATTCAATAGTAAAGAAGAAACGATGTCCTTCAGTTGGATCGTGATGATGTGTTCACTGTGAAGATGTGATCCCTATGAAGGTGTGTTCACTGAATCACGAACTTACAAATATTTCTTCAAGCCGGTTCGTTGAGCACCGCCCGCGCCGCACGTCATACAACGTTAGCACCGCGATCGACGTAGCGGGATGAATGCTCAATTGCCAATACCGAGCTTTATTCTCAAACCAGCAGGTTCTATTCCTGCATAAAGCTGCTGTCTCAGTTTCGCTCGCAACGAGCCTGGATTTATTTTTCGAAAGGTTTCGGGGGTCTACCAAACGCATGTGCACATCAAATGGTACCATCCATTGGGTATTATAAACATGTACATGTACATAAGTTAACTTGGAACCTGGTTTGTGTTGGAAGAACACCGACGTTTCGTTATCTTTAAGGAGAGTGTGTTTGATTTTAGTAGCGCGCACTCCACGTATCTAGCTTACCGTGCTTCATCATCATCATCATCATCCGCAGCCGGAATTTACCCACTGCTGGTTTAGACCTTCCTCACTTTGTGCCATCCACCACCGTCCTGTGCTAACCACCTCCATTGACGCCCCCCCCCGACGTGTACTGTACGACGTGTAAGTCGTCGACCCACCTAGCAACTGGGCGTCCGACGTTTCTTTTTCCCATTATTGGCCACCAATCAGTTGTTGTTTTTCACCACCTATCATCACCTCGCCCTGCAATGTGTCCAGCCCAACTCCAAACCTTCTTACGTAGTACTGTAAAGCGACGAATGATAAATAATATATCTGCCTACGAGAATGCGAGAATATGCCATGATTTCGTCATTTTGGCTTGTATGGTCTAGAAGATCGCAGTAGGCCCCCAGGCGTTAACTTACATTGAGCTTTCCGTTACAGGCATAAATCTTGAAAGGTATCACTTCAAACGGGTCGGCGGTTTCAGAGCAATCTTTTTACAGTGATCACAAAAATTGTATGAGGATTTTATTTTAAAGGGACTAATAGTTTCACTGTAAGCCTTTAAAAAGTTTTGAATTAATTTATGATACTGTAAATGTTACGATGTATTATATTTAAATGCAAAGGAATAGGCGCGGTAGTGTCGTTCATTTGGCAACGACACTACTGGTAGTTATAAAAATAAAGAGTTACATTTCTTAAGATAGCTGTTGCTATTTACTTGTGTTGACTGTACAATTTGATCCAAATAGGCGCGGTAGTGTCGTTCATTTGGCAACGACACTACTGGTAGTGCGGCTGGTAGTGCCGTTGCCAGAAAATGAAAGGTAAGGTTTAAATATTCTACGGTAGCGTTTTTTTGACGTCATTATAATTATCCTACCTGGAAACTATATAAAAAAGGCGTAAGTCGAAGCTAGAATTGCATAGATAATTGTAAAAAGCACCGTGTACCTTTTCAAAGAACATATCATGGTGAACCCTCATCGTTCGCGAAAAAACCCAACGTCTTGCATAGATATTCTCAAAACAATATAACCTAATGAACGTTTCTTCGGAAGCGGCAGAAGTTTATTGGTTTAGAGCCCGCGTGTGAAACTCAGCGAGGAAATAAATCTTTTCACCCTACAGGCACAAGCAACCTGATACGAAACAGTTTTCTGAAAAATATTTTCGAGATAACCCTCTTATTGACCTTGCGGTCTCTTTCCTGTAGAGCACAAAGGGCTGCGTAAAAACGATTAATATTCAATTCAATGCGTTTATTTTAGACAGCAATAAATTTATAATAAAATAAGGTAGTGTTCATATTCGAGTTTATAGATCAAGCAGGGTTTGCCTGTAATGATAGTGTATAATAGTTTTTATAGATACAAAATCCATGAGCGTAGTTTCGAGAAGCACAGCGTAAAGTTCTTGGGGACGGAAGCGGCATAGACATGTGCTCGTAGGTACTTAACAGCTGATGATCACCGGCTGATGTGATGATATGGTAGTATAGAATCTTCTCTTATTAGAAACCCTTTCTTTCAGTTCGAGTATATGTGTTGGTTACGCACGCTTTAAAAACCATCTGGTTCATTAAGGGTCCATTTCATCTGTACAGTTGTAGACACGTAAACGCGCGCTTCTATTCAAGCGCGCATCAGATGAGCGAGTTGAAAGCGTGAAATGAACTCCACTCACTCATCTCTCATTACCCGCTAATTATCCATTCACGGTGGATACCTGGCATAGCTGTTTAAAGTTGACAGATTTTTTTATAAGTAGGAAGGTACATGGTATAATTACATATTATGTGAGGTTCATGGTATTACTTATCCATTCTTCGTTGTTATTTCCCATTTCGTAACCAGGCCCTCGCAGAGATTGTAAAATTCAACTCAAAGACTAAATCTCATAGAAAACATTTCCTTTGAAACGCGAACTAATTCCTGGAGATACGAGAACATAGGCATTCCAGTCATTGTCGCCTCCGAACGTGAATATCAATCGGGAAGGAATGATACCTCCGGACGTTTGTTTACCTATACTTTTGTTTGTTCTCAAAGGGGAACGTTATTTATTTTTTACACGCATAGTTTTTATTTTTTTTATCCTTATTCTATTATAAAAATTTGTTTGTTAGAACACACGGGGGGACACGCTGGAACATTGGGATCGATTTTGATAATTATTTCTATAAAATAAAACATGTAAAGCTGTTGGATAGCAGTAATAAGAAAACACTAATGTTAAGTATGTACATGTCAGTAAAGTACATTTTTGATAGAAAGACTTACTTTTGTGTATGTTTAAAACAATCTTGTCTAGCAACAAATGCTTTAGTTAAAATATTTTTTTAGGAATCAAATATTTGTTTAACGGATTAAACGTTAGTTTTTTATTGGTTTTCCATGTTCCATTGCTAAACATTAAATAAATGTTGATCAAATACTACTAAGTACCTACTATGTATTTGTTCCCAACAAAACATGAATTTTAATAAAAGCCGGTGCGTGCGCCCAGCCCACTAACTATCCAAATTTAAGTTCAATTCAGTTGGTACTACTCCAAAATAACTTAAAGTTACGAAAAAAGAAAACACTCATCAAAATTATTAAAATGTCTACTTGTATTTAGAGATAAAAATAAAGTGATAGCTTTCAGAATGAATATTTTTAGATTTCAAAAGACTATTCACTGAAACTTGCAGTACATGGTTGCTTTTATACTAAAAGTTTTACGAAAAATTTCATAATCCAAGACTGCTCCGCAAATACCTTCTTCGCTAAAAGCCACAAGGCCAGCTCAATGAGAACAGCTAGCCAGTTCTTGATCATCTTAGTTGGTCAAGCTCGTCTGGACATGTTTCGGGTATGTATTCCTGTCAATTCCTATTAAGGCATTGAGGTCGTTTGCGATGGCGATTTTTGGAGGAGATTAGGTCCTTGACTACTACAGCTATTAGTTATGGTACATTTTCTTCTCCAAGTCATCGGGATGATAATGTCCTCGTTACCGAATTTCGGCCATAGCGGCCAGTCTCAATGAAGACCAGCCAGAGCCAGGTGCGCAGGATATACTATAGCGCACAAGTGTGTACGCAAACACTGGTGCACTCTCCATTACCTCATTCGTTACTCTATGGTCTATCCATCATTATACAGCTGCGCCATGAGTAACATTAATGAGACGAGACGAGAGCTTCCATGAGTACGCTGAAACTAAGCACCAATCACAATTACGGGTTATTAAGACAGTAAGCGAGATGAAATACAGAAAATATGTGTAAAACAAGGATAGTTGATATAATTTTGTATTGTCTATGTGCTCATTTGAAGCCTAAAGAAATAAAGTTTTTGACGTTTGATTTCTGACAGTTGGATTGTTTGTAGGGCTTATTCCACTAATCCCCGTTGACAATCCCCGTCAACGGGGATAAGTTAACTTTTTGTTCATTATTCCCCGTTGACGCCGATGCGAACTCGTAATGGGGATTTGTGAACTAAAAAGTTCATTAATCCCCATTGCGTCAAAAATAAAATACTAATATACCTATAAGAATCATGTTTTTATTTATTTATAAGGTAAGGACTCGCTTATTGATTATTTTTATGATTGTATTAAATTGCCTAGGCAACGATTCAATAACCTTTTTAATAAAATTCGATTGTTAACTATTTTTTTTTATGTTTCTTCAATAAAATCACAGAGCTATAAAAATGAAAACATAAGTACCTATTATAAAATAAAATACAAATAATGTACTTGTGTAATCACAGATTTAACATCAATCAGTCTAATATACCTAATCAAGTCACAGTTTGTTAGAATTACTAATTAAATAGGTAACATTAAAAACATAATATTCCTATACGTACCTAATAAAATCACAGATTGTTGTAGCGCCCCACGAAAGTGAAATACATTTCTTCTATAACCATACCGTTAGGCATATTGTCAAGTGCGAGTCGAACTTACGTAACATTCAACAAACATTCACGTAGCATTACATTAATTTATATAAAAGGTCTTTTAGACCTTGTTTCTTGCAGAATTTCATGGTTCTAGGTCAACGGACAGTACCCTATAGGTTTTAGGTCCATGGCGAGATTCAAAAACTAAACTACAACCTTACGTTTTTCGGATTTTTCCATTTTACTTGTGCTATAAGACCTTGCTGCTTCTCAAATTTCATGGTTCTAGGTCAACGGAAAGTACCCTATAGCACAGCCTATAGGTTTTGTTTGCCTTTGGAAATTTCAAAATGTTTTTACCTATACGGCTGTAACTTTTGATTGCGTTGACTTAGTTGATTATAGTTCAAAGTTTGATTTATATTGCAGCTCCAAGAAGTTATAAACTTGAGTATATGATGTGAATTTTAATTCGATACCTACTCAGAAAAGAGGATTGACAGACGGACAGACGGACAACAAAGTGATCCTATACGGGTTCCTTTTTCCTTTTGAGGTATAGAACCCTAAAACAAGCTTAAAAAGTATTAGCTAATAATTTTTTTAGTTTTAAGGAAAATAGGTAATCACATCAAAGCTTGCTACAAGAAAACCAGCTGTTTTACGTTCACTGTGCCAAGACATTCATGAATAAGTCAAGAGGATGACTTAGTTTCTGTTGAAATTGAGAGTGTACCATTTATGATAACAAAGCTGTGGGCTTGATAACAGGCTGCTCTAGAACTTGTTATCTTTGTATTCGAGACGAGACGCCTTTGTTTGGATTTAAAGTGGAATATGGAATTACAGTAACTAGTAAAAACAAAACCTTTATACACAATCTACAAAAATATAGGTTTTATACCAGATTTATTTTGACGTTGCTTTGTAGGGATTTGGCTTAAGGTTAGTTCCCTTGTGGGGAGGCGCGTTTAGCTGCGCATGAGTGCTGACAGGTATCAGTAAGTTCAATAAAATCAATATTGTTAGACGGGCCATGCACTGCGCCAATATCATCAATATCACCACAGCTGTATCATGAAGCTTATTCTTTAAAGTATTTTTAATACTGTGCGGACAATAAGCTTGCAGGCTGTAGGTAGCAACCAACTATATAATCTGTCTTGTTTTTCAAAGCCCGCGAACAAAGGTAAAGTGTTTTATCCTTCCCAAAGAATTCATACTTTTAGCTCTCAGGCAGCCGGAGAAATATTTTTAGGAATATATTTGGCAATCCTTTTTTTCCTAAAGATACTTTTCTTTTTTTGAGCTGGATAACAGTGCCTTCATCTTGTACTTTCAACTGCGGCGGACGGAAAACATTAGCTTAGTGATCCGAACTTACCTGTGTTATTTTTATACTGGAGAGGTTTTGGTCCAGAGTAAAAAGAGAAAAGTTAGACAATCGGAAAAATTGTGAAAACATTTTGAATGAACACTATATATACTATACACATATATATAACACTATATATATGAACACTGTACACAGTGTATGAACACTGTGTACAGTGTATGAACACTGTTTGCACATTTTGGATGACCAAAATGTTTTCACAGTTTTTTCAGCAGCACTGACTACAGTCAGGCAACGCAACTGCTCTTTAAATTTTTGATCAAAAATTAAATAGTTTATGGATATTTTATACGTTTCATGTTGTGACGCTTGATACATCTGTATTTTTACCGGAGAAAGCTTCAGCACAGCTTGATCAATGGGTTGCAAAGTTTTAAACTTATGAAACATTATGTTGCTTGATACAAGAAACAAGCATATTGTGTTATTTTCCCGGAGCCCTTTCAAGTTCTCTTCGTTGTCCCTGATTCATTGCATAAATCAGTAGGTTCACCTGCAGCTCCACTCCGTCCCTACGACTTCCTTATAGCACTCTGCTCTGAGAACCAACTCCCTTATCTTTCCACAGAAAACATTTCTCACCTTTATTCTCCTGTAAAAATCCGAGGAAAGTGTTTACATTTTACGCGGGAAATACTTCTTTCAAAAAGTTGAAAGGAATGCAAGCCATGAAAACATTTTGAGACCTGAAAGTTTGTGTGCAAACAAAGCAATATTTTAATCTTAAAATATTCCCTTTCTTGCCCGCATTTAATGAATGTAGCTAAAATGTAGACAGTCAGACATAATCTTCAAAGTAAAGTGCGCAAAAAGACAAGATAGAATAGATGGGCACGACACTTTAGTGGCAAAGTAAAAATCAAACACAGGTAAAGATAATATTGAAAAAATATTTATTCCTTACCTATAAGTAAAACTCCTATCAGGAAATTACGGAAAAACGTATTTACTTACAGTACAACATGTCGTCGTTAATTTTGCCAAAATCAATCCAAAACATTTAGAGTTATCTCAATTGATTCAGTCCTGATTTGTTTCTATTATTAAATAGGAATTTTCTTTGTTATCTTATTAAAATCAATGACATTATTCAAAATCTATAACCTCATTTAGTACCTTATGTTAACTTTTAAATATTTTTATTAATTAAAGAAGGAACAATATCAATTCAAAGTTAAATATTCCAGGCGCGTTGTTGTCGTTTTCATCTCATTGAAGTCGCTAATGCTTTGTTATTTCCAATTACGTTTGCCCTTTTGTGAATATAACATGAGACGCACTGCGACATTTCTACTATGCTGCTTCGCTTAAAGTGTAGGGAGCTTTTTGTTTCAGAAGAATCCTAAGGTACAACCTAAAATTGTATGGTTTTGTTAGTTTTGCGTAGATAAGTAGGTTATTTTCAGTGCTATTTTTAGGGTTCCGTCTCTCAAAAGGAAAAAAGGAACCCTTATAGGATCACTTAGTTGTCTGGCTGTCCGTGTGTCAGCCCTCTTTTCTCAGAATCGCGTAGAGGTATCAATTTAAAATTTACATCATTATACTCAGGTTTGTGACTTTTTGGAGTCGCGATATAAAATATAAAACTTCTAAGTCAACGCAGTAAAAAGTTACAGCCGTTTATACTATTTTTTATTTATTTTACTAAGGAATTACATCCGCACAAATCTATATAGGGTACTTCCCGTTGACCCAGAATCGTGAAAATTGGCAAGAAGTAAGATCTTGTAGCACAAGTAAAGGAAAAAATCCGAAAATCGTAAATTAGTTGTTTATTAACAAAAAATATTTTTAAACTTACGCGATCTGAACACATATTTATAAATACTATTTAACGGGTATTTATCGCGTTTATTTACCTTATTTTCCCGACGTTTCGACAGGTTTACACACTGCCGTGGTCACGGGATGACTGGCGTACTCGAGCTGCCGCCTCTGCGAAGCGGGGTCAACATTTCTTGAAACTACCCTCACTTAGTTTTCGACAGTAGGAATGACACTCGGACGACACACAACACTAACAGTGTCCGCGACGCACTGAGTAACCGGACTACGACGAGTACACTTGGCTATTACTGGATTCCACGAGGCAGAGAGTTTGAAACCGTCTTCACGATTGAAATTAGGATATTTCCTAATTTCAATCGCTTCCCGAACCATTCTCTTGTAGTAATGCCTCTCATTACAAATAACTTGCGGTTTGTGCAATTCAATCCAGTGATTGGGTCCCGAGTCTACTACGTGCTCAGCTATTGCCGACTTGTTGACCTGTCGATTTTTGACCGCTGCTATATGTTCCTTAACACGTTCCGCGACCGTGCGTTTAGTCTGGCCTATGTAGGAACGCCCGCAGCTGCAATCGATCTTGTAGACTCCAGGAACTTGCAAGGGCACTACGTCCTTTGGTGTACGAAGTCGCTTCGCCATCTTAGTGAGTGGAGTGTAGATCGACTTAATCGAAAATTTCTTAAGAATGTTTCCAATTTTGTCCGTCACTCCTTTCACATATGGCAGAAACGCCGGCTGTCTTGTCACTTCAACGTGTTTTTCTTTACGCCTCCGATAGGGTTGCCATCTGATACTAGTCTTGTAGCCATTACGTTTTAGAACCTCCTGAACATGTTCCAACTCACTGTGTAAGTGTTCAGGGTCACAGAGGTCATGAGCTCTGTTTACGAGAGAGGAAACTACGGACTCCAGACAGATATCAGCTGACAGAGTATCAAAAATCGACAGGTCAACAAGTCGGCAATAGCTGAGCACGTAGTAGACTCGGGACCCAATCACTGGATTGAATTGCACAAACCGCAAGTTATTTGTAATGAGAGGCATTACTACAAGAGAATGGTTCGGGAAGCGATTGAAATTAGGAAATATCCTAATTTCAATCGTGAAGACGGTTTCAAACTCTCTGCCTCGTGGAATCCAGTAATAGCCAAGTGTACTCGTCGTAGTCCGGTTACTCAGTGCGTCGCGGACACTGTTAGTGTTGTGTGTCGTCCGAGTGTCATTCCTACTGTCGAAAACTAAGTGAGGGTAGTTTCAAGAAATGTTGACCCCGCTTCGCAGAGGCGGCAGCTCGAGTACGCCAGTCATCCCGTGACCACGGCAGTGTGTAAACCTGTCGAAACGTCGGGAAAATAAGGTAAATAAACGCGATAAATACCCGTTAAATAGTATTTATAAATATTAACAAAAAAAAAATTATCTCGCCATGGATTAAAAACCTAAAGGTTATACTTTCCGTTGACCTAGAACTATGAGATTTGGCAAGAAGCAAGGTCTTATATTACTATTAGAGGGAAAAATCTGAATACTGTAATATTGTACTCTAATCCCATTTAAAAAAACAATGTGTACGTACTTCCCTTTGAAGTATAATTATGATATTTAGCAAGAAACAAGGTCTTAATAATCATGGTATAATTAATATAATGTTTAATTACGGAACCCGTAGTGAGACTCGCGCAACGAGAGTCTCGCACTTGACGTTTTATTTGAACTATGGGAGCTGTTGATTTCTTTTGGGCCGTGTAAGATTTGCGTGAGTGCTGCCAAACGTAAACCAAGTAAACCATTCTTCGTGGATGTATGCAAAGGCCATAGAATGATGATGAATGCTGTGAGCAAAGGTCACAAAGCAATACTAAGATAAAGAGGCAAATGCAGATATTAAAACATCTTTTTTTCTAATCCCATGTGAAATCCCATATAACGGTTTTGTGCAAAGAGATTTATCACCTTATTTACATTGGTTAAACCCATAATAAATGTATTATTTATAAATTAGCGGACCGTTTGTGCGGAAATGTGGTCGCGCACTGAGAGCGAACTCGTGTTCCAGGCTCCCGTGGGGCGTGCGTCGTGCCGACACATTCACAACTTAAAGCATTTATAATAAGGTCTACTTTATTACCTCGTTTCGTTTCAACGAGGTTGTCGGCTCAGGGTCACTTTCCTCGGCTTAATTAGGTTTTAGTCCTAAAATAATAGTCTTTCCAGACATTCGCTTTTTTCGAGTATTTTTCTTGTGTTCTCGTGAATTATGATTGTGGGATTCTTGTTATAACTGATTTACAATCTTTTATAGCACTTTCTGTTATAGGGAACACAACTGAGTGGCCCCAGACTTAGAAAAAAAATGTTTCTAGGATATTTTTTTTAATTTTTTAAGTACTTAATTTGAATTCTTTGTTCATATTATAATTGGGCACTAAGGCTACAAATTCAATAATAACAAATTGATTTTCTCTGGGAATAACCGTATTTTAGTATTACTATAAAATAGCCTATTGTCGTTTCAATTATTAATAACCGGTTACAGTTACAGTGGGCAAAAGCCTCCCCCGAGGGTTAAGGATGGATGGGTTGTGTGCAATTTCTTACGAATTCTTCCATAGTTTTCGAGTCCTTCCTATACATTAAGCGTATTCTAGCGCCTCTACCGGATTGAGAGGATATTTGATACAAACTCTATGATAGTTTTCGAATTAATTTGAGTGATTTGTCGGACTTCGACATGACAACGGTAGTTATATGTATTTGCGGGCTTATTTATATGTGAAGATAGAGTGTCATCGCCGTAAAAGCGTAGCTGGAGCCTCTAAATCTTTAACCCGCGCTTGATGACTTTTTTCTTTGCGCTTTATTTTAACCACTCGACGCTACGTTAAACAATAACTATTTCTCATAGAAATTACTTTACAACTGGTATCATTATGCCGAATAATAATGCATAGCGAGAGCGACCTAGCGGTCGACACGAAAGTCAGCCTATTTTTTTATGCGTTTTTTGCTCGTTGGCAGACCTCGAGTTTGGACTTACATATCTAAGTGAGCAAGTTTGTGCGCTATAAGTTAATATGGGAAGGATACATAATAATATGTCCATCAGCTTTCTTTTGAGGGACGTCGGAAAAGTACCTCCAGGAGTTCTTTGTGCGTCTGGCAATTTTCAACTCCAACTCTTCAATTTTTATACTTGTCTGTACAGGCGAGTATAAAAAAATATATTGAAATAAATATCAATGTTGGTATAAAAAATGCATTTCGATCATACTCATTCGGTTCGTGGAAATTGAAATAGGCGAAACCTCTATAAAGATAATCCTATCCAGTTGCTTTTTGATGGCGCTCGCTCCCTCCGCGGCCTTCTCCACGAAAAGCTGCCAGAATATGCTGCGAGCCAATCTGAATGGGGTGGGGGGGGGGGGGGGGGGGGGGGGGGGGGGTATAGGTCTTTCCAATACTTTTAACGCGATATTTATGAATAGAAAAAAAAACTAAAATATGGTTTGTAATTTGGTAACGTTTAGGGATGGTTTCGAATGCTGGCTTATAAATGTGAATTAAATTCTCGAAATATGCATCTCGTTTGATATGAAACTAAAGAATCAGTTATTATCAACTAAACCGAGCAATCATTTAAGCGATGACCGAATCTAAAAGGTTTTTACACAATTTTTTTATCATTTTATTAAGAAAGCCATCGAATACCAGAGGAGATATAATATGTAACCTTTGCTGCTCTCCAACTAATCAATATAAAATAATAAATAAATAATTAATGCTGGACAATTCACACAGCGTTTTCTAGCCCTACGCTTAGCAGAGCTTGTGTTATGGGTACTAGATAACTGATACAGGTAATACAATACAATGCACAGATAGATATTTTTTTTGTGAAATGGATCCTGTGTTTGAAATAAAAAATATATTATTTTATATGGGTACATAGAAAACGACCAGAACACCCGGTATATCTGTAGATCGTACAAAAATTTGTCCCAAGGTGGGAAACAAACCCGCAACCTCCTGCGTCGAAGGCGGACCTTAGCCCACCGTGTCATTTAGGAATGGTTCCCGTTTCGTCGCGTCACGTAGCTAATTTTATGTCTAATATGTAAATTATACACATGGATATATTTATGAAAACGATAAAACTACTAAAACTATCATGTATTAAAGTTATTCGCTTTTTAAATCCGTTATTAAGTTATTTTTAGTTTATCCAAGGAGAAAGGTGTTCTTAACAATTTATACCAGGGGCGTGTATGAAATAACTTGCTTTCTTAATATCCCCATCGTCGGCATTCTCATCATCAACTCTCGTAGCACTTGCTACGCCGTAGACAGTCTACGCCGTAGATAGCCTACGCCGTAGACAGCCTACGCCGTAGCCCCCTGAGCGAATCTGCAAACAACAATATTATAAAATGGAGTCTTAACTCCTAATTCAGCGGCCCGAGACTAACACCTCATTTTTTATTGTATTTACTATTTATAAAACTGTTCAACGTATATAATCTAACTGCTCTTTATTTTTTATTGAGTTGGAGACTAAGCCCGCTGATATATCCAGAATACGAACGGTGGCTACGGTGGCTAAGTCAATATGGCGGCGGCTTCCACGGTGACCTAGCACTGTAGGGGCGGCTTTGCTATAATCATGCACCGAAATGACACCACAAGTAGCATATGATTCTCAAAAATAATGTCGCCGACAATCAACCTCGGGCTGTGTCAGCAAAGTTGGTGGGTTCGATGAGTAGAGTACTTAACATTACTTATTTAGGCTAAAAACGAAAAGATCAGGTTTGTGCTAAAAACCTACTTCAAGCTACTACGACCATTTTGTAACACAAAAGTGAGCTCTGGGTAAAAAGCTCTCGCCGCTGCCGCTGCCGCTGCCTGCGTCTGGCACATCGCTCTTGTTATAAAACTGAAATTAACTTTATTTACGTAGTGAAATTAATTTTATCTTGGAAGTTAGTAGCGCCGGCAGCGCAGCACCTAGATTAGTACAGGCTAGATAATTGTGGTGTACTCTGAACCTCTATTTCAGAGTATTAGTATTATAAAAATAAAGTGTATTATAAAAATTGTAGTTTATGGTGTAGTCGTAGATTTTGGACCTTGTATCAGTATAAAAAGTTTATCTTATCTTTCATGATGGTGTTCGATCTGTGTGATAAAGTTCAATGAACTACAATAGATAATACCTTCCCTCAAATGATACTAATACTGTCGCAAAAAGTGGCTTTGTGTACTTATCAAGCCTCGCCCCTGGCTGCCTTTCTTTTAGAGATTATGAGTTTCTTTTATATTTTTTTCCCTTTTTGTACTTTTTTCGTCTTTCTAAAAAAGAATCAAGTATTCAATGGTGGCATTTAAGAGAGAGAAAAGAAAAGAAAAACACTCGCTCTAATGAAAACCATAATCGAATTGCGATTCATAGAAATTTCTTTTCAAAATTGAACCTTAAAACAAAGGAATCGTTAACCCGTGCACATTCCAAGGGCAGAAAAAGGATTCATTAATTATTAGCGCCCTAAGGGCATTTAACCGGAATCAATGGAACCCGACACGAGGTACTTAATCCTCGGGAACTACCGGGGTTTCGTACCTTCAAACATGACTAAAAGGCCGTCCTGGCCGCGTATCCCTTTGGAAAAGGTACTCATCGGAAAATGTACATACCGCCGTGTACAATTCTTGCTGTGGCCAATCTTTAACATAATAAGTGTTTCTATGCCGCATATTAAGATTACGTTGAATAATTTAATTGTTTAGAAAAAAATAAATTAAACATGATTTAACACTGATTTTAAGTTTTACGGTATAAATAACCGCGCGAATAAAATTATCATAAGACCATTGCATTTTTTCATTGTGTGATGTATAGTTTTAATTTTTGTGTATAGGTATGTAATAATAATATTGTATGGATTTTTATAATGTGAAATAAATGAATAATAATAATAATAATTGCGAATTTCAATACAAGAAAGAAAAAGTTAGCGAAATCGGCCCTTAATTGACGGAGAAATTGACAAACATACATAAAAGAACATACATTCAGTCGAACATAGAACCTCCTCCTTGTTGAAGTCGGTTGAAAATGTGAGGGATGTTTTCTCCCCGACTCAACGTTCGTCTATGGAACCCTGAAAAACATCAAAGAAATTTATATTTTTGCAATGGATTTCCGCAAAGTAACGCCTTAATCTATTGTTTAATTTTATTCTCTATTGATATGAGCGTATCTCAATTTCAGCTATAAGTTGAAAATAACTCGATAGAATAATGAATCCATCGACACATGACCGGGGCGTTTGAACCAACATGTTTATAGTCTAGCCATCTTCCATTAGGCGAGCTAAATATCAAAGCACGATATTCGATGTAATTGATATCTGATATTACAAATGTATTAGTTTTCGGTAAAATACATTATCTTACAATACGACTAATGTGCCCAAAACGGTACTACTATCGTTTGGACATATAGTTTTATATCTATTACAATGCAATACAATATCTTTATTGAAATCACTAAGTTACATATTATTTTCAACAAATAAGTTAAAAACAAGACATTTTCTTTAATCCTCATTATCCACAAGCCACTTCACCCACTTCACTTGCTGGAAGCCTTGACACTCTAGTGCCTCTCCCAGCTTCTGCACAAGTCCTAATAGCCAGGTTTTTTGGTTCTGGTTTGAGAACAATTTTATAGCTTACTTATATTAAGTACCAATACAATTTTATAGTACCCGAAATAACAGTACCGATTTCGGGTACTGGCCTTATTTGACGTCTCCTACTCTAAGTATTATCTAAAATTGATAGTTCACTTATATCAAGTAAAATTTAAGCACCCATTTTAGGGTGTTGGAGCAAAAATGTGCGAAAAGCATTATTTAGTGAATCTGTGTTTTTATGCCAAAAAATATTATTTTTAAAAGTTTAATAGTATAAACACCAAAAGCAGCGTACCCTGATAATACTGTTAAAATTTGAGGATGGTACTCCGATGGGCGATACCGGGGTCACCAACAATGTGAGTCGAATTGACGTCTACAGTAGCGGATTAAAGTTTAGTTTAAGCTTGAATTAACATGGAATTGTAAAGCCAATACCAACTTTAAACTTATTTAACTTCGAGAACAAAGAGTCGTGTATTGGATTCCTGCTTAAGCCGGAATAAATAGAGTAAGTCCGAATTGTACTTACAAGGTTCTAAACAATGAGAAAGCTTATATAAGAAACCCACATAGTGTTTCTTATTTTCTTCAGTTTCTCTTTGTCCAAGTAAGGTACCTACAGACTTTTTTAAAATCGTTTTTACTGTATGAAAGCTTAGTGGATTTTTTAGTTTAGTCATAATTTATATTCATTTAAATAAATATAAGTAATTAGACCCAAATAACTGGGAAATTCAACTAAAATAAGCGCGCATTCAATTGCTAACATGCATCGTTATTATTTGCCGTGCCTTTGTTCTCTTCGACTCTTCAAAAGGTTGTAGTTTAGAATTAAATAGCACTTTATTTTCTATTAGAAAAATAGAACACTATAATTTTGATAATAATATCTTCATTTACCATTTAAATAGGTGCTTGGAATTTTGGCCCATTTTCTTCGGGTTTTTGAAACCAGTAACGTTATCAAACCATGTTTACATCTCTCATGCTTACATCTCTCAGGTAACCCCCTAACATGACTTTTCGATAACTCTCACGGCGTCAGACTTCACTCAGTGGCCCGGAATAAAAACTCACCCTGTATAACATGCCTGAATTGAATGAACCACATTTACATGAGAGAAGCAGACAGACCTACCTACCTACTACCTATATCAATATAATGTCTAGAACTCAAACTGCTCGTAGCTAGACTTCAGTGAACAAGCTTGCTATAGACAACTATGCAGACGAATGAAACAAAAAGTCTGTCTATTACTAAATATTTTTAGTATAGTATACTTATCTATGCATATTAATTATAGTAGTTGAATTCGAGTTTTGTGTTCTAACTTACAAATATTTGAGGACATGAAAAAATACGATTAAGTAGTATATTTACTTAATTGTATTTTTTTTGTCACACTGTGACTATCTTCTGAATAAGTGAAGAGCAGGTAAAGAGGAGAGATTCAAATAAGACGTATTGTAGTATTGTAGAATAATCAGAATAATCAGAATAAAAATCTTTAACAACAACATGTGCAAGAACAGTATAATGTTTCAAACATAAACGAGGAATAGATAGCCTTTCTCTGTTGTCTAGATCGATCATTAAGATCAGAACCCGACCATAAAATAAAGCTGCTTTTTCACAAGAGCTTTGCAAACCTGTGCATTAGCAAAGGTATGTCACGAACTATATCTTTTCTAAAAAAAACCGTGCCCGCATGTCTTGCATATACTTAGAAACAACTTTCTCCATCATCCACATAGCTACAAGTTTGCCGTTATGCCATATTCTCTCAATGTTCAAATGTAAAAAGTACTTGTACAATTTCTCCTGGCTATCTTCACCTTTGTGATTTTCACCGTTAAGTCTAAGGTACTCGTAGCTAAACTAGCGCGGCCAACTATCTTTTATTGTTTTACGAAATTATCAAAAATATCCTTGCAGTTGGTAATACCTACGTATTTTTAATTCCCCTTTGTAATTTGTGCTAAATAATTTAAACTGAGTTGCGAGAACAGTGTTTCATGTTCACAAAAAATAATAACGCATCGTAACAAAACAAATATTCACAAAAATAACAGAGGCATTACAAAAAGCTTATAATGTGTCACAAACTGGAAAAAGGCTTTTAGAATATTCCCTTCCACGAAATTTGTATTTGCGCAGATTCTGTCTGGAATCGCCGTTGTAGTTTGTACAGGGTTCGATTTACAGGCTCGTTATTAGTACGAGTGTACAGTTTCATTGTTGGGCACGTCATTTAATCATTGATGACTCGAGTGCTTCACCGTTACTCCTAATAATGATCGGGGAATGAAATTAGTACCACGGAACGTAGAATTGAATTGGATTGTTGAATTGAGCTGTCAATCGAAAGACAAGCGGGTGATCCGATGGAGAATGCGTAAATGAGACTAACCCGCGATACTTGACGCTGCTGCTGCTATTTTTTGCGACTTTGAACGAGTGCACATGAGCCGTTTTGAAGCGCTTACAAACACACTCGTTCAAATCCAAACGCGCGTTTGAATTTAGGTGTACACATGATTTTTAAAACACACGTTACAAAAAAGCGCCTAATGCTTACTTGCTCTAACGAGGTAGTAGAAAGTCGTTTGTGAACACGTCTAGGAAAAGCTCTTATTACTCGTAATATTCACTGTGGATTATACCGTTGAATAACTTATTATTTCCAGCCAATATTCGAAGAATCTGTAACGGGAAGTTTATCAAACGGAGTTAATTTACATAAATAAAGTGAAAGGTAAACTCACGTGCATCCGGCATTTTTCTTTTGAACCCAGTTGCCGCGAGCGTAAGTCATTGAAATTCAACTGAATTTATAAATGATTTTTTTCATGGTCTTCCTTTTATTTAAGAAGCTAAGTTACTTAGAAAAAAATAATGCTTGCGATTTGGCCTTTAGATCCGCATCGTTTCATTTTCATTTCATTTCATTTATTAAACCATAGGGACACATTGGAACACTTAGTAATGTCAAATGTACAGCTTAAAATCATAATACAGAAAAGGCTATTGAAATAAACATATAGAATATATAGATCTTACAATTGCAAAACAAAAATACCTATCAGCTGTATAGAGGAAGTTAAACTAGATGTGTTTTTTTTTTTATAATTTGGCGGGTTTGATTCCCGGTTCAGAGAGGCGATTATTCAAAAATCTTTGAAAGTAATTTAAATTGTTTTTAAAAACAAAATAATGTCTTCTTTCAGTAAAATTTTCTATCTACAATATATAAGGTACTTTCCCTCCATGTGGCATGGCTGTGGGACGCCCTGTATATGAGACAAAACAACCTTAATTAGAATGTTTAGCCTTTTTTAAGTAAAATTTCATAGTTTATTTCCGAATTAACCTATAAAAACAGTATTTAGACCCGGAAACAATATGCTCCCTGCTAATCCCTTGTTTTAGCCCTTACAGAAGTTCAAGGTCTAATGACTGTTTTGTAGTATAGTAGCTGCAAGTTTACAAGTTCTGGAAACATTTTGATGTGCCTGACCTGAAACCCATTTCATAATTTCAGCGATGATTTGGCTTCATATTTGGTTGCAAAGTTACAGTCCGATATCTTTATAACACGATATCTCTCAACTCAACATATCTGCATTCGCAATAAGTGGCTGCATGTCGCTAACAATACGATTTAGGAAGGTATTAGAAACAGGTGAGATGGAAGAGATCGAGAACATACCGAAACAGGAAACGCTTCAGGTACGCGTCGTCTTTTATACGAATGGTTAGTGATCTAGGGTTAAGTAACTTTTCTTAGATATTGATCAACAGGTATCAGATCTAGTTTGCAACTAAAACAAAGTCAAATAGTGAAAATGCCATCGCAAGATCTTTGATGGCACAGTTGAGAGGTACCCCGGATACCAATCCAAGGTCACGGGTTCAAATCCCGGCTCATGGACTTTCCTTTGTTAATTATTCGCGAAATATTCCTACACGTGTGAATTTTAACGATATAGGAAAACATGTGAGAAACTCAAGAAAGGTACTTGCTCTTGAACCTTGTTAGTTCAAAGACCAATTCATGTAGATACTTTTACATAAGCATAAATTCGAATACTTTTAATGTCATATTTTTAGATTGGTAATTCATTTGATGTTGAAACAATCTGATGATCATTTTCCAAAAACTCGTTGGAATTAGTATCTACTTTTGTTACTAAGTACGCCTTTGTTACGGTTTAAACACCCTATTATGTCGTGTAGTCTCATCTTGACGCATTGAAGCATTTTGTACGTATGGTTACTCTCTGTTATGTCGCTGTTTGTTGTAACCACTAAATGTATGAAATCAATTAACTTCAGGAGCATCACGCACGTCACGCAAGTCACGCACGTCACGGACGCAATAGGACAATAGTTTCTGGTTGACGCTGCTTATCTATTTTCACCTTTGATTATTAAGTACCAATCGCGTGTTTCTTTCGCCAACTCTGCTCCTTGATCTCTAATTTATTATTTTGTTTATTTAATTATTCAACGTTCCTAACTTCATGAACAATATTCTTATACCATCTCCTCCTTTTCTTTATCTAATTGCTCCACTTCCAGTGATATTGAGTCTCAATAAGTCACATTAAAACTCATTTTCCTGTACAGTCTGGTGCCAAGGGACTCGCTCATAGATTACTTGCGCGCAAATGTAATTATGTCTCTGATAAAGCGTTTAAGTCAACAACATAAATGTGCGTATATTCTTAAGTCTTTACAAAATGTCGACTTATTTGCCGAAACTTAATTAATTAATAGTAATAAGACATTAATGCCACTAATTGCTTTGATTAATATAATGCTGCATAATATTATACAAACAGCATCATCTAGCCCCAAGCAAGCATAGCTTGTGTTATGGGTGGTACAGAAAACACTCGAAAAAAATATTTCCTTAACGTTAAATAATACCCCAAACATTAATTATGGATGTAAGCGGGCTATATTTATTTTGGAAGAACACCAAAGTTTCATTCCGTCGTATTTTTAGTAAAATCACCAACATTTACCACTTTGACATAATTTTTTTCAAATTCTTAGTAATTTCCCTATGTGTGGTAGGTAAGCACTGTAAAAAAACAAACACAGGTTTTTTTTTCCCCGGTCGTGGTTGTGTCGGCCTGCCTTCCCATCGGATCATGACGGTAAAGGAATAGGGAAACTGTCCTCAAAACAACCTCGTCTTGTTTTCACTAATAAATCATGTCTATCATCCGACAACAATGAAGTTGTTAACCATAATCCATTCAATTTTAGTAATATGTCTTTCAGCGCAGACCTCTGTTGTCTACATCAATAGTGGGGTCATTTCATGTCGTTAAATGATGTCCACCGCTATCTTGCTTGCGACAGTTTGGAATGTTTCGAGAAATGCTTGTAATTAGTCTTATTTTACATCTAAAAAGCTGAAAACCAACAATTGTGTCTTCGTTTTCACCTTCTAAGATAGTTCAATTTGAAGTTAAAAAGCGTTAAGAGGTATTTTTTATTCAGAAGAAATGCGCGAGAAACCGCGGGCAGAAGCTACAAGCTAGTCGGTAAGTAATGCCTAAAAACGCGATCTCCGAGTTGATTGTCGCCGCTGGCCGGTGCCGGTGGATACACAATGAATAAGCACTTAAGGCGCCATGCTTTGTTGCCTCCTAAATAAAGACTGCTTTATTCAGACGCTGCCATGATGTAGTGCGAATCTTTTTGAGAGTTTGAAGCGTTACATTTTTTTAAGTAAAGAGCATTTCTTTATGGAAATAACAAACAATTATGTTACGTTATATTTTCTTAGCGTTTTTGACAAGAAGTAGCGGTCTAATAATGATCTCACTAATATTATAAACGTGAAAGTTTAGATGGATGGATGGATGGATAGATAGATGGATGGATGTTTGTTCCTTTATCACGCCAGAACGGCTGAACGGATCTGGATGAAATCTGGCACAGAGATAGATTATAGTCTGGAATAGGACATAGGCTACTTTTTATCCCGAAATTCCTACGGGAACGGGAACTACGCGGTTGAAACCGCGAGGCGCTGCTAGTATTATTATATTTTGTAAGATTTCCTGTCTTTTTAAATAAAGACACCTGAATCACGTATGAACGATGACATCAACGTATTACGTACATAATTATTAATCGATTTACAGTTTTGATTACCAAAAAGCAGGATATGTTGAATAATCATCACGCCCAGTAACTTTTTCTCCGACAGTTTTCGTCTATAGCCCACAAAAAGTTAAAAAGCAAAGTGAGAATTCTTTCAGATTGCTAGAAGGATATCCAATCATAACTTCTGTCGATATAAGCCTTGCAAGTTCGGCTCCCCCGAGTATTCCGCGAGTTGGCGCACTTCCTTGACGAGCGCGCCTTTGTCACGAATCAGCCATCACATCGACGGAGCGACGCGACACCAGAAACGAGACTCACTCAATCATTGGCTACTATTATGTATAAGGATAGGTACGTAAATCAACATATTATGTTGATCAACTTATTAAGTTTATGTTTTGATTTTAGAAACGCGTTTTTTGACCTTAAGTTTATGTTATTCTTTCAGGTCTAGAACTAACTCCATCTATTCCAAATTTCAGCACGATTCGGTTTGTCGTTACGGCGTGACCAGACCATATCCAAATAAGTTTAGAAACTTTCGCATTTCCATTATTTATGTGATTTCGATTATACATGAGTATTACCGTTATCACTCCTTGTGCTCAGCGAAGCGAATAGTAGAAAATAAATAGATACCAGGATACTTCATTGACTTTAAAAAAATTCAGTGTTTTTGGATGATTCACAAAAAACGAGACACATTTTGGCGTTTACCTTCGATGAAAGAAACTACAGATGGAGAGACGCGCGTTAACGTGTCAAGGTTGAAACCACTATATCAATCACTACGTGCAAACAGCACCGCACGTATCTGCAGTTCCTTTTATCTTTGGATAAATCTGCGGTAAAAAAGTCAAAAGTCAAAAGTCAATAACTTTTTTCTTTAGGCTTACAAAATAAGCACTTAGACAAGTCAAATATATATATAATACATAGGAAAGCGATTGGTAAGCAAGGCCTGAGTTATTTGTTATTCGCTTATCTTAGACCAGCAAGAAGTAGAGTGATAGACGTGGCTGCGCATAAATGCGGAGAGCATACGAATCACTCATACAATACTAACTAGGTTCTAGGTTTTCATTGCCTGGTAAAAAATATATAGTCATTCAACTATTGATTTGGAACATGCCTTCGTTTTACAAGATAATTCAACTTACATAATCAACTCTTCACAAAATCTTCAAATGATGAGAAAGGTAGGTATATCAAATTCATCCTTGGATCACGCCCATGTCTAGGTTTCAGCTGAGATGGTGATAATGCTGAAATAAATAGATACCTACAATTGAAAAGATATTAAAAGATAAATGAATCTGAATGGTATCAACTCGGCCGGTGCTGGGCCCACAGAACATTGATGGATATCTATCGAACTTCTAGACCTTTCAATTATGTAAATGAACGCGAGCGCCTGACGTCTTTCTTTCAATTTAATCTGAAATAATTCATTCTGAAAGCCACTTTAGTCATATTAAGCGAAAATTCTTAGTATGGGATGAAAGTAGGAGTTTAAAATTTAATATCCAACAGAAGAGAGACTTCGGACTGTATGAACCTCTTCTTTATTTTCATAAAGAAAAGGTAAACTATACCCACCTCGTTTTAACGACTTGACTTTGATAACTTAAGTCAAACAAAGAAAAATCATCATCATCAATCTTATGTTCGTTGTATTAGCGAATCTCAGAAGCAGCTTTGTCTATATGTCTGTATGTCTGTATTGTGAATCCGGTCTGGGATTTATTAAGAAATCCCAGACTCAATATCCAAACGTACTTATAAGAAATCTGGCAAAGCATAAATATTGAATTTAATACAGGCACGAAATTCTTTTTTCAGCGCACGTGAAGCTAATTCTTTATATAAAATAAAGAAAAACTGAACAGTGTATTGTATGTACTTTAATAAACATTATTCGAGTAAAACTTTAACTCGATTAATGATTATTAAAATATTACACAAAAGTTAGTGGTGAGTGCTTACATTCATGATCCTGGTTCGAGAGAATTATTGGCGGATTGGGGCGGGGGCGGGGGCAGAGACGGGGGCGGGGGTCGCGGGGGCTCCAGAGGAAGTTTTCTCATTGCCTTATCTTCCGCACTCCGTCTAGGTTCCATTTATTTTGATCGGCTTACCTATCGCGGCAATTTTCTTAAAATTTCGCAAGTATTTTCATTTAAACATTTCCCTCGCGTTTAGATCAAGGTAAATGTTTCGTGTTTACAAAATTGAATTCTAATTTTGATTTAGAATTCTAACTACATTAAATATTTGGTTTCGGGTAATCTCTTGAAGTTGCTGCCAATAAAATACATCTCTTTGAAGTGCGGTTACCTCCTCGTTACGGAGATCGATCGATGCCTACCCATATACGGATAGAGACCCATACAGTCCATTATATTAATAGTCAGTCAAGTTTTCCGTGTAGCCAATCTTTCACCAAATTTGACTAGTATCAAAGACATCAAAGACGTTCTCGTCATAAACAAAATATACCGGACCGGACAACATCGACGTTTATTCGACGTCCAGAGAGTTCAAAGACTCGCGCATTCTAAGGACTCGACCTAGAGACCTACATCGCAAGAGAGACAGGATGATATTTGATAGATATGTTGACACTGCTCCCAACCGTTATTTCTGTTGCGAGTGAACTTATTATGAGGGTAAAAGAAATACCATTTGAGTGTCACTTATGAATGCCTTTTTAATGTGTATGGCCTCTTCTCACATTTTATTCGCTTCAGAGAAAATAATTATCACATTATTATAAATGTGAAAGTTTGGATGGATGTTAAGATGTTTGGATATTTGTTAGCTCCTCACGAGAACACTTCTGAACGGGTCGGGCTGAAATTCTGTATACATGTAGTTTTAGGTCTGGACTGAAACATAGGCATATACTTTTTATTCCATAAATTAGTCCCCATGGGATAGAAGATAGAAATAACTTTTATTCGTTTTCTCAGGAACAACGTTTGCAGATGCGCGGGCAGAAACTAGTTTTTAATAAAAATACATCCACCAAAAATTTCACACTTTTTTAGGCGAAACAATTTGACCCAAAGTATTAAACTAAATGGGTTTTACTGTATTTTTATAACTGGGTTAAAACATTTGTACAAGAAATACAAAAAGCAAATGACAAAATTAAAAACATTTGAAACTATTATACATTCCTGTAGAAATTAAAGTAATTGTCCTTCCCGTGCGCCGCCCGCCCTAATGGCGGTATGAGGGTGGAATTTCTATCCCTAATTAGAATTATTTGGGTGACCCTCAGTGGACACTCGACTTGAGTATTGTAAGAAACCAGGTTCGCAGGAAACAAACATTTGACGAAGCAAAGCTAACAATATTGTTCCCATGGTAAAAGCTCGGAAAATTTGCCAACTTCGTATTGCAGAAAAAAATACAATGATTACCCTCCACCACTGCCTATTGTATACCTACCGGTACCTGAATGTATACACACGCTGCGCCGTGTACAAGGACCAGCCTTCAGTGTGAGCGTGGCCTAAGTGGACTCTCGGCAAATAGCTAGTCGGCTGCCAAATGGACACTGTTACTGGAATTAGTTACTGGACATTCCAAGTCACGTAGCCGCAAAAAATTAGATGGAAGCGAATCGTATCAAAAACACCAGTAAAAAGCCGAATGTGGCGATAAAAGTAATGAGCTATTTTTATGTGAGCGACGCCGGTAGACGAGACCTACATTTATTTTGATATGTTTGACCGACTTCCGCCGCGAAGGAGAACGAAGGAGGAACGTGGAAGCGGGATTTGTGGAAGGCTACGACGTTCCTGGAACTTCCTGGTTCCGAACTTTCTGTATATCCTCTGATGTGTTCATTATCATCGCAAAGAGCAAAGGCAACACCTTTCGTCAAACGAATCAAATGTATCTTTGGTCGTTGAGCAGGTTTGGTTAAACTGTAATGTTACCCCTGTAGGTGAAGCCACCGTCGCTATAGTCCGTAAGAGGTCCCAAAGATTTTCAGTTGAACCGACTAAGGGTTTCGTGGCTATGTTGGTTAGAGCACACCCGTACTGAGGGTGGGGCGCAGGTTCGAATCCCGCCGAAACAGGAAATTTTTGGGAACTTATTTCATTTTATAAATCGAATTAATTTTTAACAACAACTACATATCCCTATTCCATCTTAAGCACTACATTGACAACCTAATGGAGTGTATACACCACACTCGGTGACACAACGGGTTGATGCGACATTTCAGTGTATGAATATTCTAAGCAGCCGACACTGTTTCGTCAACTAGTCGGCGGCTTTGGTGTGTAGAATCTATTTCATTAGAAACCAGTCAGCCTACCGTAAATTTACGTTTGACTTTACGATGACGGTAACCTACGGTACATTTTACTAATACGAGAGATACTTGCACGGTCTAATAACATTGCGGTGTGCAAATAAACTTTGTTTGTGTTTATTATTAAACAAGTTTAGACTCGGCATTTTGATTAATTAAACTACAGTTTGGTTTCTAATTAACTACGTTAGCTAAAGTTGCAGTTTACTTACTAATATTGGTATTTCGAGTAGTTGTAGGTTTATGTGCGAATATGTACAGTTCCCTCGCGCAAATATCCATCGCGCAAATGTATCTCGCGCAAACTTCTTTCAAGTCTGTCATCAAACCGCGTAGAGTAACTACACAATAAATGATTACAATAATTATATTTTTATTTTCATAAATAATATAAAAATTACAGGGACTTTGAGTTATTAGTTTGACTGTCATGTGTCAGTCCCGCATTTTAACATTATATGTTACTACTTGTATTTAAATGTTATAATTTTAAAATTAGGATTAAAGGCTTATTTCAACTTTCCCAAAAGGGGAATTTTTAAGGGGATTACTGGAAAAAACATTTATATAGATCATTGTTATAGGCTTTTTAGGGACTACTAAACAACGGAATATACAAGAATGTTTCAACGTATGGAGTACACCTCTCGTTTTAAAAACAAGAACAAACAACACGCAAAGAAACAACGCCATCAGTAATTAAATTGGCGAAAAATCCACTTGAGTTTGTTTTATTTGAGTTCCGCGCGCAGGCTTCAACTTTTTAAGTTCAACATTAATTGGTCGGTCTTTTTCCCTTTGGTCGTGTGCGGAAATGTACTCTTTCCGATGATTGCTCTGAGTTTGGTTTGCATTGTAAGTTTTGGTAGAATTTATATGTTTTCATTTGAACGAAGTATACAATTTACATACCTACTTAGCTTTTGCCTCTTTGGATTGAGACATTTTATTTTCACGAGCGACCACCTACTTACTTAAAGTAGGTTAATATTAAATATCAAGCATTTAATATGCTACTGGTGCGGTATTTAGATAACCACAGGCAAAAGAAGCCGAAAAGACCATCTTTTTTGTCACGTATAGGTATATCTGTCGATTACAAGAACCTGCTATATCTGAAGTGGACCTCTCACCTCATAGCCAGATAGGCCTTAGTCTGAGTTTATAGAAAAAACACTCGATACACGTAATCGAAAACAATTATGATGTCTTCCACGAAAAAGATTTAGAATGATAGTAGACACAAACGAAGTGTAGCCAAAAAAATGCGATAAATGAGTCAAATTTTTAAAAGGAAATGTTTTCCCGTTCGTTCTTATTTTTCTTGAAGCACCAATTGAAGGCATTTCTGTGACCAAGCTATGTTGGAGGTGCTCTATCTACTTAATTTTATAACATCAATGCCACAAACGCGACTGCCGCTGTCATGTCAAAGTCCAACAAATCACTCGAAATCATTCGAAAACTATCGTCGAGCTAGTAAGAAACAATTGGATCGTTGTCAAACTACGATAAATAGTACCTCTCGATCCGGTAGGGATCCTTCCTATACATTTTGCGCCTTGTAGCGCACAGGGCGCAAAATGTATACGAAGGACTCGAATTCGATGGAAGTATTCGAGACATAATGCGTACTAGGGCCCAAGAGAAGTTAGTCTTATCTTCCAACAGTTTATGAAAAAAGAGTGCCCAATTTCAATGCAAAACTGCCTTTTTCAAACCACTAATCACGTACGTTCGTTACAAACCGGCAGCCCAAACCTCAGTCTAAATACGGGCGGAAATTCTTAAAGCGCGTCATTGTGAGAGAACAAAGACCTATCTGCAGCACAGATTGCGCCGTAGTACAGATACTTCATTATTACAGAAACAAAGGGTAGTGGGCCATTCCGATGACGACAATTAATGGAGCTCGACCCGTGATCGCTGCAAACTACCACTGTCCGTGAAACTAGAGCAAAAGGGTTCATGCATTTGTTTGTAGAATCTACAGGAAAGCCTTGTTGATTTCATTCAGCATATCCTGAGCAAACCCCTATGCCGGCATTGGGTCATGCGTGGGGTGAAGCTCAACGTGAATATCGTCTCCTCCAACCTATACGTGAATAACCATTATCTTCTCTATTCCATCCCAATGTAGGTTAAAGGTTTTCGTTTTGGTTTGTTCACAATTTGTGAAAATACATGTTACGAGTAGGTATGTTATCTCTTTTGACTAAAAATGATCAAAAAATCTAGTGAACTATAAAATACTGGCTCCATCCTTGCTCTGCAATAGAAAGCTGCTGCAGAGCAATATTGCTGTTTTTTCAGTTGGCTGGTTCTCTGCTCATTTACATGCCTATAGTTCCACGAGGCAATGCATGTGGCGGAGGTTGCCAGCATGCATGAATGCCGATCTAAAGTTTAGACACGCTATAATTACTACCTACTACTACATTCAATTCCGGTAGGATCAGTTTGCGCTTGTAAGATTGTCTGGAAATTACTTTTAGCAAAAGGTTAAGCCTCTCCATTGTCTATTATGTTATACGATTTTGTAGATTTTTTGCGTATGTGTAGTGTATAGAAAAAGATCCCGAGGTGGTCGCATTATCCCCGGGGACTGTGACTCGGTGACCCAGAGTAGATCTTGACCTCCGACATAAATCTTTTCCAGGCATTTCGGATTAATATAAGTCCCGTGACAGTTCAAAAATAATGTAAATATTCAATAACTGTAAATGTAGTTACAGTACTAATTTAGAAGTTTATAGTGGCTTAACGCCTCTAGTACTGTATTTTGCTGCCGTTTGTACATAACTAACGGTATTGTACGTGACTCCGGTCGCGCTACGTTCGATGATCCAATTATGATGAGTCAGAGTTAGCCTCTTTGGTTTACAATCAAGCTGTAGCTGCTAGCTTCCGCACTCGAAGTTTCTCGAAGAACTGGTTTCAGTTTCTGGCTTTGCTCAGGTCCTTTTTATTTATTGTATATAAAGCTTATGTGTATTACGGATACATTTGATCTGCTTGCTAAGCATCATTTGCATGTCAGATACATGCAAATGATGCTTAGCAAGCAGATCATTTAGCCGTTTATTTATAAAATGGAACAAAAATAGTTATCTAAATACTTTCTCATATATGTACATGATTTGTTTCGGACGCTCTCTGAAGTTTTGCTAAGATCCTTTCTACGTTTCAAGGTTATTTTTAATACAAAATCAAGCCATATCTGGTAGAAAGTGTAACGTACAAACTCCCTCACGTGCACAACATTAGTTAAGCTATGTGTACGGGTGCCGTTATGGCCGAGCGCCAAAACCAATAAATATCCTCAACGCAGTCTTTTCTCGCCAAAAACAATCCTGGAGGCATTATTGTCCTAATTTGAAATTGAATTGGGAAACAAAGAATTTATTTTTATTTTGTATTGTGGCTGTTACTTAATTATCTTCTTATCATTTTACAATAAAAAGTTTAAATATGAAGACAGTTAAATATATTTGTACCTCTTTTTCGACGTATTTATATTCAGGCTCGATCAGTCAAAACATCAGCAAAAGTATAGAGAGCAAAACTCTTTAGTTTTGCTGATGTAGATGACGCTTTCTTCTCTGAATGTAAACCGACACGCTCTTTAAGACTAGTCTCGCAGACAATAGTCAAATTCTTGTATATGGTACGTTTTACTGAATCCTTATAATGCAAACAAATGACTTTTTTTTTTGCTTTTTCCTGTAAGACGGATAATTAGAGAATGAACCCTTACTCATATCTTACACAAGTCTAGGGTAGTCCTTACACACGTGTCTGCAAATACATATTTAATATTGACATCAGTTCGCCGCCGCCGTGGCGTGGCGTATTTTCAGTATATTTTCAGTAGTTTATTTTTTTTCATGTAATGATACACAAAATCGTACCCAGACTAGGAATAGGTATCAACGTATTTTAATCGGGTCTAAACCTAAACCGTCGCCGTAACGTTTTATCCATAGTCATTGTACCAATCGAGAACTCAGAGTAGAAGGAGTCATTTTAACTTTCGAATGACAATAAATAGTTGTTCCCTAGAAAGCCATCTCAACTCTAAAAGGTTGCCAATAGATTCGTTCTAGATTGCGACCCTAGTCTAAAAGATTAGATTATCATGATTCGAATACGCATAGTAATTTTGGTCTGAAAAGCGTTCATTTAATTTGAGCGAAAGAAAATTAC
Source organism: Eupithecia exiguata (assembly GCA_947086465.1). Classification (NCBI taxonomy): domain Eukaryota; kingdom Metazoa; phylum Arthropoda; class Insecta; order Lepidoptera; family Geometridae; genus Eupithecia; species Eupithecia exiguata. The sequence continues at coordinate 12,577,939 of OX352240.1, read as the reverse complement.
GAAAGTTACGGGTTTCGGAAAAACTTTATATCTTCCAATGTTAACTTGGGAGAGGAATGAATCTATCAGATTTAAAAGATACCTTTATATTTATAATTTATCCAAAAAATCCAGTTCATATTAGATTTTTAGATAAATAAAATAGTACAAGTCCAAATGTATCAATCGAAAGAAACTCAAATTAGCCTATCTACTTTTCTGGATAATTATGTCAGATTCGTTTAACGGTCAAACTCAAATTCAATAACTTTATTTCTTACAAAATAAGCAATACCTACATACATCACCGGTATGCTTTTGACATCATTTCGAACGGGATGTTAATTTTCGATGATGATGGTCTGCGGCCGGCATCGCTTTCGGTGAAAATTAGCAAAAATCAGATTGTTACTCATTCTGGTGGAAAATATGAACAAAAATGTCAAATGTAAGCAAAAAAATACCTATGTACCTACTCACCCTGATGTCTGATGAAGTCCCTGACGCAGTCCCTCGTTAAGAGATGACACTGGTGTTCTTCCGACACAAACAAGGCTCGTAGTACTTACCTACTAATGAAGTTTTTGACACAATCTCTGCTTATACACTTTGATCAGTTTACAGTCATGATATTTTGTAGAGGATTCAATGTTTTGGGGACAGTATTTTGTTTCTGATCAGTTGAAGCTCAGTTTATTTATTTGACATCTCAAATAAATGTTGATACTTGTTCTTTCTACACACACCACGAGCATCTGTTTTTGTAACATGAGTCTGTATTACTAACGATATTTTGCTGTAAACTTTCTTTGACTAAACCTCTTTGAGCTCAGCTTAGCCATAAAAAAGCATCGGAATATCCCACAAAGCCTTTGTTGTTTCATAAAAGATAATAAGATTGTAATGCATGCTCACAATATGTTAATACACATACACATTATGTATGTATTACACAGTATGAGCGCAGATAGTGGAAAGGTCGGACCCAAATTAGGACGAAAGATATTATGTTTAACAAGAAGCTGAGGGGTCAAGATTGCCGAGCGTTCTAAATACTGCTCCTAATCTGAACTTTAACGCCCTTGGTTTAAGGTTGAGGTGGCCATTAATCAGAGAGAAATGGATCGTAATTGGATTCAAAAGAAATAAAATGTTCTTGGCCGACAGTTGGAGAGAAAATGATGGATATGTTGTTCGGGACAGGCGTGCAGCCAATGAAGTGATGTTGCGTACAACCATCATGTTCGGGGTTTGCTACTGTAAACAAAACATGTTTTACAAAATATTTGAGAATATATAAATAGGTAGATACTTAGTGTTAAGATATCACTGAGTACTGACCCTTGTCAGTTACACGAACTACGATTCAAGATTAATGTGTTTGTGGGTGTAACATACCTCGACGATACTTCACCACTTTCAATCAATCTTCTAGAAATCTCAGCAAGAGCTGTTTAGATTACACTCAGTGCAAGGTCTAGCCATCTAGGAGAACAAGATATTAAAAAAATGCTTTAGTTGCAGGTTTCTGAAAGACGTAGGCTCAAAGATTTCCCATTACATTACATTCCCAAAACCTTTTGTTATAAAACTACTGAAACTACCATGGTACAACCGATATTTAGTTATTCAACGTTTTAATATATGTATAGGATTCTAATGGTGAAATAATTTTTCATTTTGGTCCAGTACTTCCGGAGCCTATTCAATTCAAACAAACAAACAAATCCTTATTCATTATAAGTAGTTATTGGGACATAACTGTAATAATTAGACCTATAAAATCATAAATAAATAATGCTGGGCGTGGATAATTCACACAGCATTATCTAGCCCCAAGGTAAGTAGAGCTTGTGTTATGGGTACTAGATAACTGTTAAACGTAATACAATACATTGCATGGATTGGTATTTTTTATTATACATAGAAAACGACCAGAACACCCGCAAAAAATACCTGCACAAATATTTGTCCCAAGGCGGGAATCGAACTCGCAACCTTCTGCGTCGCAGGCGGACCTTCGCCCACCGCGTCACAGAGGTTGTCAATTATCATCATAATTTTCCCACTGTGCTACTGTTCCCGTATACGTAATTGTTTACTGTAGCGTTAAAAAGAGCGTAGAAACATAACTCCCCCTGTGTAATCGGGCGTGTTCTCGGCTCGGCTAATAAGGAGTTGTTTCAATTATGAAACACATTCTTATTTACGTAACGAGCACCAGCTAAAGGCTGCCAACGTACCGAGACCGTTGCTGTCAGCCATTTTGATCTTATTACAATTCTATTATACTTAATGTTTGCGACCACGCGGTAACCGGAGTTTTAGACGACTATTGAGTCCTTAGCTAGGGCATAGGACGTGATCTTAGGGCAAACCGAGATGACACTAGCGCAGGGCCGAAGGGAATGGCACAAACACTTCCAAGTTCCTGTGACACTTATCAGCCTGACTGACATTTGATGGTCATACATACAACCATATCATCATCATAAAACTACACCCTACAACCTATAGAAGACATCATCATCAGCCAACCCACTGCTGGGCAAGCAGCATAAACCTTTCAAAATAAGATATAAAGAAAGATTGCAAATTACATTTAACGTAAGTAACAGTTTCCTAGTATTGGTATAATTTTTTTTTTAAATATTGATGGTTTTAATACACTTAAATTAACAAAGACGTTTTAATAAGATTCTTGTTTGTTTTTTGTTTAATAAGCCCCATTATAAGATGCATAACTATCTGTGAACATCTGAGCAAACTAAAACAATAAAGTCCGAAAGGTCGCGTAGCAGCGGGACCATCCGTGTGTTCGCCGCAAAGCCGCCTGCTGTTTTATTTATACTGCGCCTAGAAATATTATTTATTGCTTACACCTAATTCTCCGTTACGATGCCAACTTTTATTTCTTTACCTTTTCAGAGCGCGCCATTTGAAGGTAACAATAAAGGGAATAAACCCAAATGCCTACAATAAACGTTAAGGCACTTGAGCGAACGCTACTGAAAAGTTGTTTTATATGTTTAGAAGTCAGTAGGAATAGTTAGAGCTTCAGTCGCCGGAGCGGAGGGTAGACGGGACATTAACTGTGGCGGCCACTTTCTATTGGATTGGTCACATAACGCTAGCTCAGCTCGGATGTGTACTTTTTGGGGTTCTGTACAAAAAATAATCCCACAGAACTGTTAGTCCGTCTGTCTGTACCAGGCATATAGGCAGATAACATTTAATAATACTATGGTAGAGTATCTTTGTAACTGTAAGTGCGGGTCCAAATTATTCACAAACAAATGTGGATATGTCGCCAAATATTTCTCGTTATTACAAAAAACTAAGACCCGAGAATCTCCTTTTTTTATTTACTTTTATTAACAAAGAAAAATACAATCAAATAACAGAATGAAATGAAAACTAGTATTTACATTTGAAACAATCTACTGGTATCTCAACTGATCCATATAAATACCAGTCGGAAGCGTGCCCAAGACGCTAGCTGCGTTGCCCCACGCTGGCAATGCTGATGCGCTGCGTGCGCCAGATACTCAGCAGCTCTCGGGTCACGCGTCATCGCTTCGAACAGACACTCATATAATTATTTTTATTTTTACTTTTATTAATCACAATAATAACATATTTATGGCACACAACACAACTCATACAGTAAAAATCGAATATATTCTGTTAGAAACTTTTGATACTAAAACACACAAAGAAAAAATTAAAAAAAAAACCTCTAAAGTTTTCCCTTCTACACTCGTTTGGAGCCTGAATCACAGTTTGGTTTCTTAGAGTTCGGTAGACTCGCATCGTAAGCCCTGATCAGGGTCTAATATAACCGGACCCCTGATTTGGGTCCAAACGAGTCTAGGGGTTGAAATCAGGAGATAAATAGATCAAATGATGGTAGACGCTTCCTAGTTAAATACCGGCGGAAACAGAATTCTCGTCATAATAATATTATAAAGGTGTGGATTCAGTCAGTGTATGTATTCCAGCCCCTAGAGAGAGGAAGTGAAGGGCCCCGTGACACGATATCGCTCGTCTGCTGTGGACCGGAACTGCTTACACCGTGAGACATTTAGGTCGGGCTTCGGTCTAGGACGGAAATGATGTCATTATCAACGGTGAACGAACACATTGGATTGGATCCCGAATGGTTTAGCAACTAAACTAGTTAAACTCAACTTAGATAGTGCTACAAATTATAGTAAGGCGATTATAAAGACAAACTTTAATAATGAATATAAAAAAATGAAAAAAATTATGAAGAAGTCCCTCGTTAAGGGATGAAACGTTGGTGTTCTTCCAACACAAATAAGGTTCGTAGTTAACCCGCTTACATCCGTAATGAATTCGTCAAACTACGATAGTTTTTATAGTAAAAAAACTTTAATAAATAAAAAATCCAGGTCATACAAAAAATTTAGTCATGCCGCAAAAATCTAACTTGTGTCCTTAGGAGGACTTCTGCCCTCTACACTTTCGTCAGCAATCCTATATTTTGTGTAACATAAAATGTTGTTGATAGGTTTTGAACTTAGTGGAAAAATGTCTAATACTTTTTCAATAAGATAGATCAATAATTATTGGATGATATATAAAAGTATATTATCTTAGGGCTTTCTTTCTCATTGTCATATTAAAACAACAAGTAAAAACATCTCTTGTTATTTCCGTGTTCAGAGGCCGTTTTGTTGAATTCGGTTGTTTTCTTATTTCACCCTCATCCTGAAATAACAACCAACAATCATTGCGGAGACAAGGAAAAAACAGAATTAGATTAGCGAACCAATAAATAACTACCTAACGAACTTACGGAGAAAATATTTTACTTTAGGCACTTACTAATTTACAAGGCTTTTTAATTAGCTCTCTTTTTTGTGTATAAGCGCCGCATTAAAGTCAAACCAGTTGACTTGGAATGTTAATGAAACGATAACTTCAACTTTAAGGACTTTTTAGGTAACGAAAGCTTGCTTGCTCAGTAGTCGATATATGCTTGAGTTACATTTTTCTAAGTCATAAGCGTTACTCAACATTGCACAGGTCGATGACTGAGTAAGCTTTCATATAATAGGGGCCTTAGTCGTCTGTCCGCCTCAGTCGAATCGTAACTCCTCGGATGAAACTCAGCAGTTCTTCACTGTTTGCCTTCGTTGGTATCTGGCTCCTGCCTCGTGTAGAGTGTTAGACTTACAGCTGGTACTTCAAACGGTGATTTATTAATCAATGATCAAATCTATTTACTTGAATATTTCCAAATACTTGTTTAACTCACCGAATTGACGATGGTAAGATATTTTACCTAGTAGTTATATAGTTATAGATTAGTGATCAGCGTACGAACAACCGGCTGCAATCACATCACACTATGGTTGTATATGGATGTTTGTTACCGCTTTACGCAAAACAATTGAAATTTTGATGAAACACTTAGTTTTAGACCTGGAATAAAATATTATTTTGGCTATTTTTACCCCATAAATCAGTTCCAATGGACTATTCCAATATAACCTTTAAATGTTTACATAGAAACCACGCGTACCAACCCGCGGGCAGAAACTAGTGATTATTATGAGCCTGCGAACCTCCCGATCGTCATTACAATGAATACTATTAGTTAATCCTGGCCACCATGACAACAGATCGAGAAAATAATCTATTATTATAAATCCTTCCACTTTGAGCGGCCGGATCTAAATCAAGAATCAAATAATAATAACCCAAAACAAAAAGATATGGGGCATATTACCAAAACTAACAGGAAAATCAATTATACCCCGGTCGGATTCCTGGTTCGGTCGGAATAATCGGAATAATCTAGTCCGAATTCAAATTCCGCCCGCAGATAGCGTATATCGCTACCCGAGTCGAGTAATAACACTGTAATAACGGAGGCCGCTAGTGCGCCGGCCGCCGCAGGAATGTGCACGGCGTTGTGAGCCCTCCATCTAATGATAGTTCCACTTGGACTAATGCTCGGGGCTTGGTCTCAGGGCGTAATGAGATCCGAGGTGTTCTTGTATCATTCACATTCTCGGAAATTAAATCAATTTATTAAATCTATTTTCTCATTTTTAGAAAATATTTTAGTGTAAATATTAGTTGTACCTATATTATAAACATCTCTTAGAGCCATAATCAACAAAGTTATAATATCTCTATGTGTTCTAAGATGAAGCGGTTTCACGGAAGGAACTTAGCCACTCGGGATTTTAAGATTCCGAAATTGATTGAATTAAAAATATAGTTAATAATTGTAACTTATCACTGCGTATTTATAAGGGGCCTGCGGATGATGAATTGTCCAAACAAATGTACTAGCAAAATTTATTTGTGATTCGAGTACTTACTGCACATACCTGGTTAATTATTTTTTCAATACACTCACCTTTATGATGAAATCGCATTTTGCATATTTTTACGTCGAAATTAACATATTTTCGTCCTATTTGTTTTGTATTAAAAACAGCAATATCTTACGCTTTATATGTTTATGGAACATAGATTATTATGGTTTATTTACAGAATAACAACACTATGTGGAGGATACAAAAGTTTTTCGTCATCGTTTTTGGTATTATGGAACATAATTAATGTTACGAATTGAAGTTGCGAGTAGGTACCTAGCTGTCGTCGAATCCTTAATTGGTATTAAATTCCTTTAAGCCACTACATAAAGTTAGTGTATATTGTTCAAACTTTCCAATTTAAAGAATAGATTAAAGTAGTGAGAGTTGTAATATCTCCAAGAGCCATCTATTTCATCTGAAGTCGTAAGCCGTTCTTAACTCGCCATTAAGATCCTGTCTATATCGGAATTCACGAGCTTGTTTTCTGGATTAGAAACCATCGCCAAGAAATGCTCTCGAAACGATTCAAGTTGAGGAATTTCTGCGAGAGATGGGCGATTCACTGAAGACGGGATGCCGGTACGGAGCGTTGCATCTGTCAAGGTGGTATCAAGACTCTGTAGGTATTATAATTACAAATAATTTATTGAAAATCGGTTTTATGCATAAAAATTGTCTTGAATTTGCTCATAAAGCTTTCAGCATTTAGATTTATTTACATTTTCTTAAAGCAGATGCTGGAATTATTAGTTTCATTATTATACCATACCAGCTACGAAAAACTTACGTAACTATCTAAATATCGTAAACTTTTTAAAAAGATGAGAGTACATAAAAATTGTGTACCTACCTACTTATTTTTTCAAAACATGTGTCTAAATCTGTGTCATACGTAGTAATTCTTTACGAATTCTCCCAGTTGTTCTACCTGTGGGATACAGCTGGTGGGACGAGCGGGATAGCCTGCTCTCGTCAGCTCCCGAGCTACTCGTTGGGTGACAGTTAACATTGCAAGCTGTCGCGGCTTGCTTTACTCCCGAAGGCTTTGTCTTTCGGGCAGCCCGAGACGCGAACTTACAAACCCCTGTTTAGTCCAGTTTACTTTAAAAAAGAGTTGAGGCAAAAATGTCTAAAAAAGTTTTCTGTTATAGTGCATAAACACGCACTTTGGGTATCTCTAAGAAATGAAATAGGTTCCCAAAAATTTTCGATTACGGCGGGACCCGAACCCCGCGCCCCACCCTCAGTACGGGTGTGCTCTAACCAGCTAAGCCACGACAACCTAGTCGGTTCAAAAGAGAATCTTTGGGACCTCGTATATTTTGAATGCGCATTTGTGTGTTGTGCGGTAGCGGCGCACAATACGCAGAGCTTAACCGCGAATATTAGACTCATTGTATTCGCAGTTATCGTAGGAATTCTTTTCGTGGCGCTTTTGGTAGTGAAAATATTACAGGTCATCGTTGGTGTCAGTCAATCAGAATTAAGGGGCCCAAGCCATTTTTTCAAGTTCAGCCTGGCGTAATTTCTTGTCAAACTCAGACAGAGCCCGGGACTGAACGCGTTTAATAATGGTAGATGTTAATAATGGTAAACGGTAACAGCTCACTGCTTAGTCCAATTCCAACTAATCCGAGTACATTTTGTGAAGGCGCGATCGTAAATGGCTCGCTGCATGCGAGTCGAACGGTTATATTATCTGAATCCAATATCGCGCTTGAACTCATGTCACGTGACTTCAAATATACTCAAGTAATTTGGATGGGTTCTTACGAGTACCTTGTTGTTTTATATTAGGTACAGTTCTTAAGATAAAAGACGAAAACGCATTTAAATAAGAAAAGCCGAAAATTCATAACTTGACATTTTTTAATGATCTTTGAACGACTTAAAACTCCTTAGTTTTATATACAAAGTTTTTCGGGTAAATACTTATTTCTTGGGAATAAATTTTTAAGCGCACCTCGATTTTTTTTTCCAAAAAGCGAAAGAATTTTCCAAATTTATCTATTATAATAGACGGAAAACGACGAACATACATAAAAAGTACATACAGGCAAACATAGAACACCATCTTCCATCCTAACCTCTACAGCCCTAACTGTCCACTGCTGGACGCAGGCCTCAGGCCTCCCCCTGATCGCCTTGTTGGCTTTTATCTCATGGGGGAGTAACACCCATAATTCCCACACTGGGCATGCGGGTTGACGATCGCAGTTCGGTGGTAGATCTATTCCGCAAGAGGCACTGCTGCCCACCCCCTGGTGCATGTCCCTTAGTCTCTTATGACACCCGCGGGAAGAGTTGGGGTGGTACAATTCTAAACCTTCAAGGCTCCACACGGCTTCATCATCACTAGCCCCATAAGCGTACAGTGGACTATTTTAAGGGCCTCATAATAATAGGGAACAAACTTTTGAGTGGTTTATTCAAACAATAACGTAAACATGAAAATAAAATTTATTTTGTGTTACCTACCACTTTATTTACTCTACATATCCGAGTCGTAATGTAAACGTGAGAACCATCGGCCACTGAAACTCTTACTATTATCATGGTCATTAAAACTTTATTATTCATTTTATTTACTTATTATCTACATGACCGAGTAAAGCAAACGTGGGGACTGCTGGGCAAACAAGTGTGGGCTAAATATTTGCGTGTCAACAAGATGTCTGACGGACGCGGACGCGGTGTAATATCAGTAGTCGGCCTGACTGTCCACTCGCAAACAGATCGAAGCTGGAGAGATTTTCGAAGTGGTTACATTAGACGGGACAATCATACGGACGGGTCGAAACAAAAAACTGCTCAGTCATTAGGATTATTAATTCATTATGATTTTATAAAGTTCTTCGCATAAGAGTGTGCCTAATGCCACGACAAATCAGTAAAAGAATAGGATAACTTTGAGCTCTGGGTGGGATTTTATTTAATTATTCAAAATGTAGGCATGAAATGGAAAAGTAAACAATTAATCAAATAAAACATTGGTTCGTTCGTAAAAAATAATGAAGTGTTCTCGTTGTTAATTTAGAGTATTTCAATTTAAACTGTTTTTATGCGAAATTTGTATTTTTTTAAATTAAACATCAGTTTATTTTCATAAATTCTATTCGATTATTCGGTTTCTACTGGTTTTCACTCCCTATCGTATTTTATTAATCTGAACATTTACGTTCGTTACCATGAAACGAAGTGTTCAAAATACAAATTTTGCTTGATTTTTGCATTAATCGTAACAAAATGCCGTTAAAAATCTACTGACGGTTTCATTAATATTTACGTTTTACTGAGTTCTGATGAGAGAGACATCATTGCACCGGCCTCATTCATTTCATTGGATGAGGCCGGTGCAATTGATTTCTTGTTGTTTTAATTGATTTGGTCAGCAACTTTTATCATCAACGTAATTGCGGCTCCGAAGGTTTCCCGTCATTTAACGTAGATACGTACAGTCGTATAGGAACCTTCCTACATCTTCTGTCCGTGTGTTTGTTGAAGGGTGAAACAAAACATTTGGCCGCTGTCTCCTCGTAATATTGTGTTAGCTGCGAGCAAATAAGCTGGCTTTTATGTTGCTATTTTGCTAATCAGGAGTCTGGAATGGGACAAATAGAGTTTCTGTTTTGGGAAAACAAACTAACTAACTGTTCGTTTACTTTGATGAAAACTTGTTCAGTTTTCTTCATTATAAACAACAGCGGATGAGCGTTGTGTGCGTTTGGATCCAGTTACGGATGTTTTGTAATAATACATGGATTTGAAATTGTTACAAATTAACATAACTATGGATTAAATTATGTTTATTATTAACAGTTAAAGTCCAAAACTTAAATTGTTTTACTAGGAAATATATTTAAATTCAAACCATTTAGCGTTAAACTTATACCATAACGCTCAACTGAACGCAATTAATAAATAAATAATGCAAATAAATAATAAAACTGTAGGTACAATTCGAGCTAAGGCAGAGTTTGTGTGACGGGTACTAGATAACTGACTGATAATTATAGTTATTGCAATTATAGTACACTGATAAATATTTATATACGTAGATAACACCCGGAACAAAAATATCTGCAGATAATACAAATATTTTTCCCGAGGTGAGAATCGAACCCGCGACCTCCTGCTTTGTCTGCTCCTGCCTGCGACGAAGTCGTCAAAAGGCTACGTGTGTCTCAGAATTTAGATATTTCGATCCGGTTAGTTTGCGTGTCTCAGCGTGCGCTCGGCGTATAATTTATAAGCTTTATCATCTCCAAAAAGATTTTATTTTTGTAAACTCAAACATAAATATCAATCGAAGTCGAACATGTCGGAAACATTCCGTCCTTTATCCGTCCATAATGAAATAACCCACAGACCGGTTCAATTAATTCCATCTGAATGAGGTCGTAAAGACGTCATGACGTCAGGCCCGATGCCCGGTAATAGCCGTGAATCCTTTCAGGACTATACAAGCCGGTCCCGGGGTTTGGGACTATGAAAGACCGGTCCTGAAGGATTAGCGTGTGCAAGAAATGAAACTTACGTGCGATTAGCGGGGTTTTGGGAAGGACGTTGGGAGAGGTAGTTCCAATTTATTTATGCTTTCACTGCGCATGTTATGAGACCTCTCTTTTATGTTTTCGTGTAAGTACGCACCATCAATGTACTTAAATATGAGTGTATAAAAAGAAAATGTAAACCAGACCGCGTTGGTTTAAAAATGTCGAGCTCGACCCGTGCTCTGAAAATGATGTACCTACCTATAGCTGTAAGACCTGTCTTTTAGGTTTTCAAATTTTCCCATTTATGAGGTGTTTTAATGTATGGTGATTTTCGAGTACCTATGTATATAAGTAAAGTATGTGACATTCTAATTTAAATAATATTCCCATTGTCTAACGTGATAATCGCCTATTTCCAGCGTATCTCGCCTATCTATTCCCACCACCCCGTCTCAGAAGAGACGCGCCTCACCCACTTATTACCAATATCTTACGAAAAGTATTCCGAACGTCTCGAGAAAATTAACAAATCTTACATGATCCTATTATCTATTTTCTTCAGAGATGACTATTTTCAAAATAAAAGTTTACAAAAAAACAGGCATGTTAACGTAAGGTCAGTGATTGGTGTATTCTCGTATCATCTCCCACTCTCGTCGTATCCTCCTATAACTCTGGCTGTCCGTTTTCCTTCCTCAGTAAACCTCTCAAGCCACAAAAATGTTCCCCAGAAACATTAAAACTTCGTCGCTAAACTAGGTCGAGCCTCTATTTAAAATGCAAGCAGTAAAAAGTTATGTGCTATTTAACCAACAAAATGAAATAAGTTTAAAATGTTTATTATTGCACAGTCGGCAACCTGCAACAACCCATTTTTAATGTTATTGTTATTATTGCCAAGTTTTTTCTTTTCCAATGTTTCTTTTTTCTTAAATAAATCATTATCATCATCAGCACGTATACGTCTACTGCTGGACATAGGCGACCGCTACGATGTCGTCGGTTCATGGAGTGGAAGGTCTTCCTACACTCCGTTTCGCATTGCATCGCGGTCGCCACTCCAGAACCTTTACCTCCCAACGGTTCAGTCCTGTTCAGCCTGCTAATTCTGAGAGCTACGTCGGTTACTTTGGTTCTTCTACTCTTTCTCTTATCTTTAGGTGAAAGTATTTTAAATCAGAATTTAAGTCGCGGATATGTGTTGCATACGACTTTATTCAACGAATTATAAGATTCTACTTACCTTCGGTATGTCAGGCCATTATCCACCAATAGCAGTTTGTCCTTCTGTGTGATGGCATATTGCGATGATAAGCACAGAAGGCGACTAGCAAGCAGTAACTAGCGCCGAAGCCAAGCGCGGGTCAGTGTCGTCTCTAATCCGCCTTAATCAGGCTCCATCCATATTGCCTGCCATTGTTCAGCCGTTCTGAACTCTAACAATACAGGGATTAGGCTGCGTTTGTATCGAGCATTTACATTTCTAGACGATTACGCAATGTCTTTGTAATCTAGTGCTTGACTTGATGAATTCATGTCGTTATTTTGTGAATGGGATGGGAGATAGCATTTTGTGTGAGACTTAAGTTGAGAGTAGGCATTACACATACTAGCAGCCTGCAGCTTCACACGCGGTTTTCTGCAAAACAAGTGGATTTTAATGCTTTTTCAGGAGACAATCTATCTCTTCACTAATTCTTACCGATTCCAAGAAGAAGGTCTTTTCATTATTTTTAACGGCTGTATGTTTTTAGTTTTTAATGTAGGTATGTTTAGCTATTTCTTCGTCAATTATAATGGACCGTTTTTAAAATTCTTTGGCTTTTGTCCGGAGAACGATCCCGGATTGGTCCCATAAAAAATATTCCCGAGGGATTATAGTATTTATCCCGTGAAGCTTAAAAACAACATTTTACTTTTTAGAAATCACGACTAGCTACAACAATTTTGGTAATATCTACGACTATTCTCCAGAAGTGATTATTTTAGTGGAATTGGTGCCCTGGTGTGGTCACTCTCTGATAGACAGAGACAGGGGTCTTTCTTACTATCTAGTATTATTAAGATTTAGTATGGAGATAAGAAGTATCCGAGTCTTTGTAACAGTTACTCATTAGTACATATTTTGACCATTGTACATTTTGTCGAAGGTGTAATTTAACCACGGTACAATCAGACTTATACTTACACTTTTGTGTACCGAGGCCGAACTTAACATGTAATTTGACCAACACCAGTAATAAACAAAATCGTGACTCTGCTCAAAAAGCCCTTACATACCTTTGGCGTGCAAGTTAAAAGTATTTCTATTCTCGCATGAAACAACAAAATTAAATAGCAGTTGCCATTTTTAACATCAACATACAAATTGGAAATCGAAATGATACCGAACTTTATGATAGTTGCACCAGTTTGTAAACCTGCAGTGGTAAAATAGCTCACTGTTGTAATTGTAACCGAATTTAGTCCGGAATACTCGCATAATTCCTGGTTAAATTACGTTAAATGGGCAAAGTTTCACGATTAAACCAGGCTGCGAAGATACTGCAGGGATAAATCAGGAAAAACTGACAGGTTTTTAGCAATAGGTAGCACTGTTCTGTTCCTACTGAAATAAAATAATGTTTTTGCGCAGTTGTAGAAAGTTCGTCCAACCAAGAGTCCTGAGTCTACCTATTGAGACGTTTCAATAGGTTCCATCGTCAACTGGACTCAAGGTTGACGATGGTATTGAGACCTCTATAGGACAAACCCCATAGACGTCTGAAAAGATATATACCATCGTCAACCGGACTCAAGGTTGACGATGCTGTTTTTTTTTGTTACAATAACCATTCTTTAAAATATCTCAAAAGCTTTTCACTATCAGCGACAGTCCGGTGGCTGTGGAATCTCTAGCTGTCCGTATTCATTAACCTTTGTACCTTTTTGTAAAAAGATATTTTAAATATTCTTCCAATTCTCATGCCTACCGAAACCCCATCTGCGCCTGGAATATAAATCTAAAGGTTATGAAACTCGCGGTCTCAACTAATGTGCCATAAAAAATACAAGTCGGTCATATACAAATGCTCATAAACAATTTTTCCGGATTCTGTGTCAAGTACCAATGAAACCTTAAAAAGAGGGCTCTACTAGGGTGGCATTTAGCGGGTCGCTCCGACCCGGCCGCATTTACATGGGAAACCGGACAGCGATATAAATTGTAGTAAAATAAAAAATAAACTCTTCAAACACAAAAAGTTATAGGGGTTCAAAGCAACTATCAAATAAAGTAAAAGAATCCATACAACTATCAAATAAAGTAAAAGATTCAAAGCAATAGAAAATAAATCGTCGGCAAGAACCCCATGTTCTTGGGTTCTTGATTCATCGCACGGTCAACGGACCGAGTCACCTGTGCATGCTAAACATGCCAAACTCTGTGATAATATAAATAGACAACAATGTTATTGATTCGGTTTGTACAAATTTTTTGTAAAAACCGAATCAACAACATTTGTGTGGTTGTGGTGCATTTAATGCACCACGGTCTGATCTATTCTACCATACCATGCTGAGTGGAAACCAATTTTGTCAGTTTTTGAGTTAATTTAAATTTATTTATAATATGTATCGTCTCTGTTCTGGCATATTGAAAATGACTCATACTTTCTTCCTTCTTAAAAACATACCAATCTTTCTTGTGCAGTTAGATAAAAAAATATATTAAAATGTCACTGTGTTCCAGTGACAGTGACATCATATCACTTCTTATTAATTTTTGTTTGAAAGGGACCGGACGTTCACACTTTTAGTTGTCTTTATTAGTTTCATTTTGTGTATAACTGATGACTCTTAAAAATGCCGTGATTCGTTTGCTTCTGATTATTTTACATAAAGCTTAGTAATATAAGTGATGTTACTCTATAAAAAAACTTGACGGTACGCTTGTAGACTGTTTTTAAAAGTGGTTGTACAACCGTAAGTACCCATTATAGTAGGCAGTGGTCAGGCTAGTGCGCACGCCTGTTTTTTCTGCAATTTCGTCGTAACGAGCGCTCCACTTCTGAATCCACTAATGTTTCGGCCGCATTTCTCCGGGCGGCGGCGGGTTAAATGAAAAATACCGACCGACTCACACCCGAGATGGTTTATGAAAACAAAAAACATTTTGGCCCTTTTGATATGTAAAGTTGTTTTTTGACGAAGGACATTCGGGATTTTGGCTTTAATTAAAATTATTTTGTGCAGTGTGACTGTTTTTTGTTGTCGGGGTTGGTTGGGTTGTCAAACTAAAGAACGTTGTTTTAATAGTTATAATAGCTTAAGTCGTCTCTGACTCGAATTCAACCATCATAAAATGGAGCCTTTTATCTAAGTTTTGAACCGGTTGAGAATTATAACTTAATAAGTAAGTTATTACTAGTTTTAATTCAATTCTATTATTTGATTAGAATTTTCTTTCTTAATAAAGACTACTTAATAATTATTATTTAATTCTAATCAATAGGTACCGTAACTTTATATAATAATAAAGTTAAAGTTACGGTACCTATTAATAAGTATTTTATCTACCCAAATATCATAAACCCTCTATAATGCGTTCAAAAACCATAGGCAATGACCAGCATTACCAACCAACAGAAATAAACGGAACTGTAATGAACTCATAACCTACTGAAAACCGTAGGTTATAGAGTTTAAATTTGGAATAGGTGTCAAATTCAAGTGAGTGTGCTATACTAGTATCTACATTCTAACTATAAATCGCACGACATTTTGATCTCGAGTGACACAAGAATAGTGACTTTGTTCGTTTGTTTATGATTTAAAAAAAAATACAGATATTCGAAACGCCGCCATTTCGACCTGTCATTTGTTCGTTAGCTTTTTATTTCCAGTTACGAGTAGACTTTTCTGATAAGTTGAATAAGCTCTTTATTTCTGTCGAAAATGAGTGATAGTGACTCAGAACAACTGTCAATGTTAACTACCATTACTATAATGAATAATTTGCTTCTGTATGTGTTCAATTTTTTTTTTATTGCATTACAACACTGGTAACAATGCTGGTCATTTCCCTATGGTTCCTGAACCCATCATAGAGCCCTTATGATATTTGGGTAGATAAAGTAGTGTATGCAACTGTACATAATTAGGCATTACAACACTCGTGTGATGCTATTAAGAAACTCGCCTTCGGCTCGTTTCTTAAACCCACACTTGTGTTGTAATGCCCTCCATTATGCACAGTTGCATAAACTACTATTACACGATGCGATTGTTTATCTACAAAGATTTCTGTGACCATCAACATTCAGTTGAAATCGATTTATTAAAAGAGTCGCTTCATCATGTCAATGATTCATTGTTCTATCGCCAAAACGAATACGAATCACTCCGCTGATCGATGGTTATTAAAAAACAGAAGCTTCCCACAAAAACCATCATAAAACATCATCTTCCGTGAGTTTCAATCAATCAGGCTAAATTACAATATTTTAAGGACCACTCGACCGTCAAACTGGGTTCGAGGGGAGAGGGGGACCGCTTCAAAATGATTACCTGTCAATGTGGCCCGCTCCACTCTGTAGCCGGGCCTTGTTCCAATGTACAGAAGTGACATTTAATCAAGTAAAACTGGAAACCATTGGCATTGGACAGGCTTTTTAGGATGTCTTCGATTTGATTTGCATGCTGATGATTTCCGAATATTATTCAGGTATATATTATTGATTTTATCGGTTCAAACCTATTGTTCAGTTTAAGAAAGTTTTTCTTTTAAAAATGAATGTTTCTGAAATAGTTTTGTTTGTTAATGTTCTGTAAGAGATTTGAGTATTTCACGATAAACTCATTCAATAAATAACCGTGCAAAGTTATTTTGATATGAAGTTCTGATCCCGTAGTAAGCTTAAAAATTGTTTTGTATAAACTGTGACACGTTAACGCGTGTTATTGTGGAATTAAATGCGGCTTCTGATTGGCTGCGAGCGCCCGGACCGCACGCGCCCAAGAGACCCGGATCTCCATTCACGTCACGTTCCGCTACACGTCACACATCACAACATTTGCGTTCCCCGGGAAATCGGTACAAGGGCTCCCAGACGTAGGTATGACATCTTTCCACGTTTTATCGGCAAAGCTTAGGTTAATCATGCTTATTTTATTTTTATTTAATGATTACCAACTTAATAGAACTAGCTAGAGTTTTCTTAATGACAAGTGTCAAGTACATGCTGTCATTACCTTGAATTGTCCAGCACTTAGAATATGGTCCAGCATTATTTATTTATACTCTTTTCTTAGAACGTTTGGAATAACTGTCAGTTGTCAGTTTGAATTGAATGACCGGACAACGTCTGTCAGGTCAGCTAGTACCAAATAAAACAGATTTCTTTCAAATTTGAGCTATAAATAAACCCACCTACGTAAATGAAGCTCGTAAACAAAGATAATGAAAGCTTAAGGGTGTATTAATTAGTTAAAAGGAAGTTAGGTTCTTTAACGTAGCACGTTGCGTAATCATACCGGGTAAAGACTTTCAAAAGGAGGTAAGAAAACAAGGAAATTATTTTTGTACGCAGAGGAAGGATTCGATGCCCAAGGCCGCTGTGTGGAACTTGATAAAAATTGAGTTTCCTTATGTCCTAAGAAAGCCCAACTTACCTTTCTATATGAAATGTTGACGTGCGATCCGAGGGGTTAGATGCCATCTCTTTGACTGGAGGAAATGATTTGATTGACAATATTGAATAAGTAGCATTAGGTTCGTTTGATGTAGGTATTTTCCTTTTACGAATGTTTACTTTACGATATTTTTGTCAGTCATTTTTGTTTTCGGTAATATTTGATTGATCTTATCATTATACCTAATCAATATAAATAAACAGTCCACAGATTAAACATCTTGGTTTGCTTTCACCCTTAAGGTGTTAGATTACCTATAGCTGGGCAAAAAAAATGCCTGATCTGTTTAATTTTAAACAATATTTTAATAAATAATAGATTCAGGCGTTACCTTGCGGAAATCCATTGCAAAATATAAGGATGAAAATATTTAGTAACAATTCCGCGAAAAAAGCCCTCTCCGACAAGCTTCAACAAAATGTAGTCCGCGCCGTAGAAGAAAACCACGTCAACTACAAAATGAAAAAATACCTATCAAAGCAAGACGTCAACTAGTTTCGTCTCTCCACGAGACATCATCAGGACACCACAATACTCGACCTTAACACTGAGAGCGCCAAGCAACAACGGCAGAGTCCCACCAAAGATGTTGCCACTCCGAGCTCCGCGCGCCAAGTGAAGCATTGCTTTTTTTTTTTTTTTTTTTTTTTCGAATGGACTAATATGCTGTTGACCGCAGATGGCCATGACAGCGTTACCGGGCTTTTGGCGGGCGCAGAAGGCGCCACACCGGTAAAGTTAGGTTGGGGCAACACGCACAAGGGCCACCACTTAGGTGCGAGCCTCGGCTTGGGCTGTTGCCAGATGCTACAAGAGGAAAGTGAGTGTTTCGCCTAGGTGCACGAATGCACCTAATGGCGGAAGCGGGGAATTCTTCGACCCCGCAGCCGGCGGGGTCGGTTTTTGGTCGGTACCGATACCATACCATGTAGTGTGCGAAAGCGAATACCGATTCGCTTTCGCACACTACACATCCGACCAAAAACCGACCCCGCCGGCTGCGGGGTCGAAGAATTCCCCGCTTCCGCCATTAGGTGCATTCGTGCACCTAGGCGAAACACTCACTTTCCTCTTGTAGCATCTGGCAACAGCCCAAGCCGAGGCTCGCACCTAAGTGGTGGCCCTTGTGCGTGTTGCCCCAACCTAACTTTACCGGTGTGGCGCCTTCTGCGCCCGCCAAAAGCCCGGTAACGCTGTCATGGCCATCTGCGGTCAACAGCATATTAGTCCATTCGAAAAAAAAAAAAAAAAAAAAAGCAATGCTTCACTTGGCGCGCGGAGCTCGGAGTGGCAACATCTTTGGTGGGACTCTGCCGTTGTTGCTTGGCGCTCTCAGTGTTAAGGTCGAGTATTGTGGTGTCCTGTGATGATGTCTCGTGGAGAGACGAAACTAGTTGACGTCTTGCTTTGATAGGTATTTTTTCATTTTGTAGTTGACGTGGTTTTCTTCTACGGCGCGGACTACATTTTGTTGAAGCTTGTCGGAGAGGGCTTTTTTTCGCGGAATTGTTACTAAATATTTTCATCCTTATATTTTGCAATATTTTAATTCCAATCCCATGGATGCATTAGCAGTGAGTCCCGTGCAAATAATAATAAAACCCAGAATTGTAGGGAAATCGTTTGGAACGACCGTGTTTGACCGCGACGTGTGACAAGTGTGGTCACCATGACATACGCCAGAAAAACACATAATATATACAAACACACACACACACCCACACACTGCATCGTTACCTATGCATTCATTAAATAAATAATGAAATGTGCTAGAAGTATCGTCACATTGAAACTGTTTTTATCTACCCAAATATCATAAACCCTCTCTAATGCGTTCAAAAACCATAGGCAATGACCAGTATTACCAACCAACAGAAATAAACGGAACTGTAATGAACTCATAACCTACTGAAAACCGTAGGTTATAGAGTTTAAATTTGGAATAAGTGTCAAATTCAAGTGAGTGTGCTATACTAGTATCTACATTCTACTGTAGTGACACAGATTAGCTTCAAGTAGATGTATACAAATGTAGTATGTAGTATATGCATTACATGTATAAAAATACAGATATTCGAAACGCCGCCATTTCGAGCTGTCATTTTGTTCGTTAGCTTTTTATTTCCAGTTACGAGTAGACAAATTTTCTGATAAGTTGAATAAGTTCTTTATTTCTGTCGAAAATGAGTGATAGTGACTCAGAACAACTGTCAATGTTAACTACGCATTACTATAATAAATAATTTGCTTCTGTATGTGTTCAATTTATTTTTTATTGCATTACACTTGTAACAATGGTGGTCATTTCCCTATGGTTCCTGAACCCATCATAGAGCCCTTATGATATTTGGGTAGATAAAGTAGTGTATGCAACTGTACATAATTAGGCATTACAACACTCGTGTGATGCTATTAAGAAACTCGCCTTCGGCTCGTTTCTTAAACCCACACTTGTGTTGTAATGCCCTCCATTATGCACAGTTGCATAAACTACTATTATGCAATTATCAGCTCGTTCGACTTATCTACGTACAAAAATCTTCATAACGCACAAACTTTCGCCTATATAATGATAGTAGGATACACTTGACCGTTGACCGATACCTACCCATGTGACAAAGCACAGCACATCAAAATAACTGCACTGTAACTATACACGTAGATATCTATATCTTAGTAGAACTGTCTAGGGTACCATAGAAAAAAGGGGTCGCACCGTTTTGCGTAATTTATTGAAGTCGAATGAATGAACTTCAAATATTTAACGAATATGAAGACCTAGTTTTCTCTATTCAACCCTAGACCAAAACCTTCTTTTTTAACCCACCAAATGAGCGTAGATTCCTATAGTTCAAAGAAACCCTAATATTTGTTTTAAAATACCTAGTCAGCTCGTTCTAACCCTTTTACCCTTCCGAAGTCTTACGCGGTCAGCGTTCTACCTCTCCGCATGTTACCTGAAATTGGAACCTAAATCTAGTTTTATCCTATCCATACAAAACAACCTTGTTCTAAGTGCTCAGGGACCTACCTTTCGTCACGTGTCGGTTCCCGCGGGGCTCAAACTTCGTCCAACTTCCGGAAGCTGACTGAAAGTAATTTCATAAACATTGGTTGGAGCACTATAAAAATATTTTTACATGTTATAGATTGTATAAGAATAATAGAATAGAGATATTTTAAGAATATGAATAAAATGAGTTGTTTGTTGTGGTGACTGCGCCATAGAACTTGTTTGTTGTGGTGACTGCGCCATAGAACTTGTTTGTTGTGGTGACTGCGCCATAGAACTTGTTTGTTGTGGTGACTGCGCCATAGAACTTGTTTGTTGTGGTGACTGCGCCATAGAACTTGTTTGTTGTGGTGACTGCGCCATAGAACTTGTTTGTTGTGGTGACTGCGCCATAGAACTTGTTTGTTGTGGTGACTGCGCCATAGAACTTGTTTGTTGTGGTGACTGCGCCATAGAACTTGTTTGTTGTGGTGACTGCGCCATAGAACTTGTTTGTTGTGGTGACTGCGCCATAGAACTTGTTTGTTGTGGTGACTGCGCCATAGAACTTGTTTGTTGTGGTGACTGCGCCATAGAACTTGTTTGTTGTGGTGACTGCGCCATAGAACTTGTTTGTTGTGGTGACTGCGCCATAGAACTTGTTTGTTGTGGTGACTGCGCCATAGAACTTGTTTGTTGTGGTGACTGCGCCATAGAACTTGTTTGTTGTGGTGACTGCGCCATAGAACTTGTTTGTTGTGGTGACTGCGCCATAGAACTTGTTTGTTGTGGTGACTGCGCCATAGAACTTGTTTGTTGTGGTGACTGCGCCATAGAACTTGTTTGTTGTGGTGACTGCGCCATAGAACTTGTTTGTTGTGGTGACTGCGCCATAGAACTTGTTTGTTGTGGTGACTGCGCCATAGAACTTGTTTGTTGTGGTGACTGCGCCATAGAACTTGTTTGTTGTGGTGACTGCGCCATAGAACTTGTTTTCTTAGACCACTGGAGGCCTATGTTAATTCTATTCCAAATACGCAATTGTATGTTGTGCTAATTGGTACTGTATTTCGACGTATTAGAATTACCAATTGGCTGAAATGAAAGACGCAATTGCGTGTTGGAGAATCAAAATAGGCTCCTTGGACTTTAAGTGTGTCTGATCCGCAAACGCTTCGATTACCGCCCGGGATGTATTATTTTTTGATATAATACACAATCCACAATATTCTATATATAATCACAATATTTTTGATATAATCACAATACTTCTCCTAGCCACTGATTTTTAAAACACGTACGGAGATTTAAAACAAATAGGATTGCTGGACACTGCGCAGGTGTCGCTCCAAACAGTATGTTGTTTAAATATATTCAGACCTTGCTTCCAGTTTCATTATTCAGATTGTGAGCGGGTTAATTAAGAACGTAGTTTTTGTTGGAAGAACACAATATCATTATAATAAATCAGCATTATTTCTTCTTCCTAATCCTATCATTGTTAAACTTATTTTGACCATGCCCTTATCATCATTATCAATGGCCTGTACATCCACGAAGGATGGTTGTAGTGTTGGTTGTACTATTCCCTTATACAGCTGCATTATAGTGCATTCCTTGACATGTCATTTAACTTCATTGAATTCCTGACATGATCAATAATTCTAGGCACCTTTAGAGCCAATTTTTACTGAATTTTAATTTTGATGTGATTAAATAGGGATCACTGTCTGTCTGTTCCTTTTTTCTGTCTTCTTTTGCATACATTTCCTTATGGTGCTTCCTTCCTTTACAAAAAACTTGTTTATCATGATTAAGTCACATGTTTAATTACGAATAGAATAGAATGTTATTTATTTGTAACTCCATCAACAGATACAGACAACCCCATTGACTTTTGTAATGGGGCAGATGGGATTTTTTTTGTCCCAACCGCCCCATTGATGGGGAGGTTAATGGGGTGGTTGGGAATATATCACATTATTTAGTCAAAACTTCTGTCGATAAGAGTCACACAACGATCCCTGTCTCAGCACGAGCTAGTTGTAAACTAGCTCGTGCTGAGACTCGTGTAGCTAATTATAATGACATCAAGTGTATCAACATGCAGTTACTTACGCTACGGTAGAATAAATAATTGAAATAAAATGAGGGAATATTATATTTGACGCAGCCCCTTGACCACAGAACAAGGAGCTGAGTCGGTAATCGACGAAAGTGAACTCCGCCCTGCAGAGATATATACCAGCAACAAAAGCGGCAAGAAGTGAAATGGCTCCCTTGAGCTGAGTGTTCAACTGTACTCTATATTTTTGTAGATGCAGAGACGTAGTCAGTAACATTTACTATGGGAAAAAGGAAGAAAATCGGAGGCATAAGAGAGTACGGATTGTGCTTTTTATGCAAAAACTATGAAAATATTCGATTCTTTCCGAACATTTAGCACCTTGCAGTGCTACTACCAGATACTGAGAGAACAACGTTCCGTAGGATAACAGTGACCCAATAGTTTCCTAGGAACTTTTTGATAAACAAGTGGTCATATTTTTGATATATGATTTAATTTTATTGTTTTAAAAACTTAGAAGGTACTCTACCTTCTAGAGCCTCCGTTACCGAAAAGTAGTAAGGCCAATACCATATTACTTATTCTTAAAAAATCAATAGCTAAATATTTTTTCTCCCATTTTTATTATGCACAAAACATACTATTATTTTATACTAAATTTATAAACAAATACTCTTAAGCTCTATTTGTTGATTATTGATAGGATTTTTAAAGCTAAGCTTAAAATTATTTTAGTCAAAATTTTAACCACTGCCTGTTGCGATTTTTGCCAAGGTAAAAAACCTGAGCCTGGTTAAGCTTCTATGCGTAGCACACACAGTACACAGTACAGGGCGTACACAGTGAAATATAAAAATAAAATAAATAAATAAAACTGATGAAACTATTGTGAACAAAATATAATCTAAATATTGATCTTCGCATGCGTGGTTTCTATGGAAAAGTTTAAATAGTTTTTATATCGAATGCGAACTGATTCATGGGATCAAAAGTTGCATAATGTATTATTTCAAGTCTAGACATTATATCTATTCATAGTTATATCCTATCCCGATCGTTTACTACAAACCAGACCAACATGTTCCTGTCTGTTCTGTAGTTTTTTGTCTTGAAGTACTTACAAACATCCATCCATTCATTAAAACTTTCGTCTTTACATTAGTGTGATAGTTTGAAGTGTGGTTTAATAAAAAAACTCTTTAAACCAGGGCTGGATAAGTATGTCTGTGTTTTTCAATAATAATTCTGAGTAGCGGTCATAATCATTTGCTCTAAACTCGGCTGCACACAAAACCAAGTAGTTGGGAGAAATTATTATCAAAGGATTTCATACTTTAAAAAAATTGTACAGGAGAGGGCGACGCTAAGAGTTGATTCAGTGGAGATCTGGCCCACCTTGACTTCCCCCTGAGTACAGCTCCCTCTTGGTGTAAACCAACAACGTTAATAATTCTAGCGTGTTTCTTTGCTCCCCTGTTTGTTTTTCTCACTGGGGCTTCCAATTGTACAATTGTTGGAGATATATTACTGACGGCTTCTAACGGTTTAATTTTATTTAGATGGAGATAAGTTATGAGGAATACTAAAATTGAACATAAACTGGACAAAATAACGCATTATTTTTATAATCTCTAAGAAATGCTAATTGTGGCACAAAAAAGAAAGGAGATAAGAAGCATGTTTAAGCCAGAAAACGTTGTTCGGAGTTTATGCTGATGCTGCAGACATAATAATAATGTCAGCCGGCAGGCAGGTGAAGCTAAATTACTAGTAAAGCCTAAATATAGGGATTTACTGCGGTACATAGGTAAATATAAGATGACTTCACTTAACTTATCACCGCACTCTCTCTTTCTCTTCAACTATGGTCATGTTTATCGAATGACAAGAGCCAATCAGAATCAAGACCAATTTATATATCATAATGTAATGTTACTAACAAATCTGTTACGTAATAAAATTGTCAAAGCACCGATAGTGTAAATAAACAAGCGCATGCATAACGTGCTTCTGAGACTGGCACCCGCGCCGGCCGAGGCAGACTTATTATCGCACTCGGCGGGGGCTCGCTACCTAGCTACGTAGAACTAGGGTAGAGTCCGGATAGTCGCCTCAGTGATACGCACACCACTGAAACACACTAAAGTAAGAAAGGCAAAAGTCAAAATGCTTTATTTTATTTCCTTTACATATTACAGAACTCTCGGACTAGTCCCAAATTTAAAGTAAAATAAAGAAGTAACCAAAAAACCTTTATCTTGCTAGGTTTTTATCGTACTAGATAATCTGATATTCTGTTGTAAGAAAAATTACAACTTAAGAAGATCGCAATCAAGTAAGTATTGATTGATTATAAATTAACTTGTCGGCGAGGATGACTCATCAGTTGCATTCAACAACGATCCCGTGCGAGCCTACGTGATTAACTTATTTAGAAAACAACACAAAACGAAAACAAAAAAAATGTGATTGCTATTTTCGGAAATTGGGTATTTTGGCAGTGGGGCACGAATCCCTCCAGTGACATCGAATCTGACTTTACTCTACTTACATCGACGTCCAACTACGTACACTTTACAGTCTCCGGCACTATAGCGCAGGGAAATGATAAACCAGGCTGGTACGAACTAGCTGACTTCCAGTCCCTGCTCGTGCGATAGAATAAGGCTTTCGGTCGTTCTGTTCGAAGACTGTGTTGTAGTGGACGGGAGACACGACATGTGACAGCTTTCTTAAATAATAAATAAATAATGCTCGACAATTCACACAGCATTGTCTATCCTTAAGCTAAGAAGCTTGTGTCATGGGCACTAGATAACTGATTTACATAACACAATAAAATTCAATTCATAGATAGATTTTTTTACTTAACATAGAAAACGAACAGAATACCTGGCAAAAATATCTGCAGATCGTACAACACATTTGTCCCGAGGCGGACATTGAACGCGCAACCTCCTGTGTCGCAGGCCTTCGCCCACCGCGCCAAGGAGGTCGTCTTGCGCATTGTGATTAGTGGACAAACAATGTATTGGAAACAAAAAGGCGCTTTCGCTGTCTACTGAAAATGTATCCTTTTCTGGTCACCAAGGCCGCAAGCACTGAATTTTACACGATTGCGTTTATTTACGAATCTTATCGGGTTTGTCTTTTAAAACTATCATAGGTTATTAACAACACAGTTATTTTATCATGATTTGAGTTTTGACTTTCCAATAATACAGGACAGTTTTATTACAAAAAGAAATCTTGGTAAATATCTCGTTACAAAGTTAAATGAGATTAGTAATTTAGTTTGTCTATGAAAAGCCTTTTATCATAAAGATAACACATAAACTTATTTTATTCAAACAGTTTATCAGTTGATTTAGATTTTATAACACTATTATCTGTCATATTCATTAGAAGCATAACCCAAGATCATAATTGTTTCAATTCATAAAGACTAATTCAATAATAATAATTTTTATAACAATAAATAATTATCAGAATAGAACAAATGCTCTACGATCTGCATTACTCTAAGACAAATCGTCTTGTTTGCTTCGCCCCTGAAATGTGTCCATTTGGTAGGTATTTACTCAGAAGCGGGGAAATAGGGCGACATGTCAAACGCAGCTCCCTGCTATGCAATGCGATGCCGCGTCGAATAGGCAGCGAAATATGTAATGACGTATGCAATGCAGAGTCCGTAGTTTCAATTGTTTGGTACAGTGCTTTCATGTGGTGGACCATATTCAAACTAAGGTTGTAATGTAAGGTGTCTTTTTGCCCTGTACCTGTTGTGGAAATAAAATATTTGGTTTATTTGAATATGAACCATAATAAATTACAACATCAAAAACCTTATTTGTGTTGGAAGAATACCAAGGTTTCTTCTTCAGGGTGAGTGCGGTTCTAGGCGCGCGCGTTCCGCGTCCCTCCGAGCACTGCGCGCTATCGCTCGCTGCGCACGAGCCGGGAGCGCCGGAGGCGGGGGTGGTCAATTCGTCAAACTATGATAGTTTTTATAGTAAAATATCACAAAAACTATTTACCAACCGCCAAATTGATCATCGTAACTAGAGCTACCATGAAATAAATTGCTATATTGACCCGTGGTAACTAGAGCTCCCTTATTCCAAAGCGGCCATGATTGCTCAAAAGAAAAAATTTACCTATGAATCTGTCTAATCTCTGGCTGCTTGACGTATATGGATGTGTTCACAGTGAGGTTCACAGAACTACGACATTGACACCTAACATGCCAGTGAACAAAGGCAAAAAAAACCGGAAAGGTTGAAAAGTTTGACGCATCGTTCGAAACTGCGGTTGCGGTTGCGGTTGAAACTGTGGTTGGTTTCAATATTTTCTTTAAAGACATATATATTTTATTATATTTATAAAAAAAAAAACTCTTAATAGAGTCTACAGGTGATCGGAATGCTGGCTTTTATTTCGGTCAACGAATTAGCATTGCCATTCAACGTGGCAATGCTACCAGCATTCTGGGCACTTTGCCTTCTGGTGACGGCTTAGATTTTTAGAAAATAGATTTAAGTGTAAATATTAGTTGTAATTATTATTGTATTTTCTTTAGTAATAAAAGTGATATTATATTTATAGAGGATATATTATAAACTACGTGTAGACAATAAAAGATGTAGAGGGTGGAACTGTGTTATTTTTTATTACCTTATTGAAATAGAAGGATTCCAAAATCAGCTGGCGTAAGGTTTACTCTATGATTGTGAATGCATCCCGACCATAGGTTAAAAATATAGACACAGATAAAAAAAGCTTATTTCAAGCACGTTCCAACGATCAAAATTTCACTACACAGCTCCATTGAAAAAAATAGCGATCTAACGTTGACGTCGACCCCACGCTCGAATTCTATGGGCTCACGCTAGCGAGCGATTCGTGCGCGCGTGTCGCACGAGAGCGAGCGAGTGAGTTGCCAGCGTATTCAAATTTCAGTTTTGTCACACAATACAGTACAGTACATATGAGTAAACTAAAAACTCATACCAGATACCTACATATTTTACCAATATATTTTTTTTACATTTTATTTGTCTAATAGTTGTTTGTACACTGACCATCTCTGATCAAATCAACGTCAATTCGGCAAGAGAAAAGACTATTTCACAAGAGATTTGATCCTTGATCTATGATAAATCAGCATACGAACAAAAGAAAACAGCCTGTCAGCCATTTTGACTTTAAAAGTTCCTAAAGAACTAGGTGTTACTCTAGTAATTCAATTTGATATCTTGAGTAGCACGTAAGAGGTACAGAAACATGAAATAGGCACATACGAAATCATTTCTTGCAAACAATTTATTTATACAATTTATTTATACAGTTCACTCTCGACCGCGGAACAAAACATTAATTATAGCGAATATTTGTTTAAAATTTCCTGTAAAGTTTGGTTATTTAGAGAACCCTAAAGCCAGGGCCATAACTCAAAGTTTTTTTAGCGCAACTTGCAAATAAAACGCTAAAAAACGACGAGGTTCAC
Source organism: Eupithecia exiguata (assembly GCA_947086465.1). Lineage (NCBI taxonomy): Eukaryota > Metazoa > Arthropoda > Insecta > Lepidoptera > Geometridae > Eupithecia > Eupithecia exiguata. The sequence continues at coordinate 12,549,867 of OX352240.1, read as the reverse complement.
GCATGTTGCACAGGTTTTTGTCCCGATACTGATATATTGGCATATCCCTCCATGAAATATTACCTCGGCGGAGGGAGAGCCGGATCTGTCTTACATTATACAAACTAGAAGGTATCTTCTGTTACCGCCTTTAACACGAATAAAAAGAAAAACAAGTTAAGAGGGCGCTTTGTGCGCCATTTTGAGAAAATGATATACTTGGATTTCGCGTTCATAGGAACGGCACAGAGCATGCGTTTTTTGAACGGCGCAAGTGCAAAAATATAGTTTTTGTTTATTTACAAGAAAACTACACAACTTATGAAAAAACTGTCAGAAGGCACCAAGTAATTAGTAATAATCTACGAATTGAAACGTGAGTCTCGACCAAATTTTGTGCAAAACAGTGCAATTTCATGATACTTTTCTATCGCTTTTTTTTTTCTTAATCGTGTTTCGGCGTTAAAGGAACCAAAGAACAAATGTAGAATTTTATGTAATTCGAGTTTTTACCCACGAGAATCCCGTGGTTATTGAGATACAGTCCTAGTTGGACAAGCAAACACGCTAGGTTCGCCTCTTAAGAAAAAAATACTTTTATTTTACCGTTTTGTTCCCTTGCGGTTGTTTTTTGTAAATTTTGGGACAAGTTCCCAAAATAGTATTATTGCCCATGTCAAAACAAAAATACCCTTATCAATTGAGTTTTATAACATTAGTGCGAAACAAACAACGAAGTAAGTCTTATTCGAGTGGGCAACGCAACGCTACGCGAGTTACGAACATTGTTGGGGAAAGTCGGTTAAAGTACCCTGAAAACATTTTGGAAGTGTGCTTGTAAATAAATAAATCTCGAGAATAGGCCCTGTTTTCCTCAAAGTAAGTAATATTAATGTTCCATGGCAAAGACCTTTCAGACATCAATAAGAAGGGAATGAATTATCACGTCGCCCTTCTCGACGGCCTCGCTCCAAGCTTGCTGAATCTTGTTTAGAAGCCTTGTGATATTCGACGTATCTTTGGATATCACTTCTGGTAATAGATGACATGTGGAATGGTTGCAAGTGATTATCTATTGTAAAAAAAACACTTGTAATCATCATAATAATCATATTGGTTCAGCTGCATATTTTGTTTTCGAAAAAAAAAAAAATGTGTTCTCTTCGTGTTCATGTAGCAACAACGCCACAGATACACACGTCACGTAATTTTCACTTTTCATTTTTGTCGTGAATAGAAAGCATTAAAACACAATAAGCGACCACAAAAAAATTACATCCGAAAGTGTAACAGTAGCATGTATGATTCGTCGTAGCAAGTGCTACGACGTAGTAAGTGGTATGCTACGCCGTAGCAAGTGCTACGCGTTATGAATTATTACTGATTATAATTTCAAATGAACACCTATTAGAAAGTGGGACCAGAGGCTGCGACGCTTATCACGAGCTATTTAATAAATAAATAATAAATAAAAGAAAAAATTCTAAAGTTTAATGGGTAAACTAGCGGGGAATTATTATAAATGCGAAAGGTTGACTGTTTAGATATTATATAGATAATGAATATTTAGTAAACGGATAGGGCTGACATTTTGCAATGGTTATTAAATTATTTAAGTTATGAAAATATAGGTTTTGTTCCCGAACAAAGGCAACCGTAGCCGCGGGCAAAAGCTACTGTTCGAGGAATCATATAATCGTATAATGT